>CAJQZJ010034182.1:2793888-2881998 GCA_907164525.1 Lophiomys imhausi
AAAAAAAAAAAAAAAAAAAAAAAAAAAAAAAAAACAAGACAAAACAACAACAACAACAACAAAAACATCTGGAGGTATCACCATCCCAGATCTCAAGCCATACTGCAGAGCAATAGTAGTAAAAACAGCATGGTATTGGTATAGAAGCAGACCAGTAGATCAATGGAATCTAATTGAAGACCCAGAAATGGACCCACACACCTATGGCCACCTAATTTTTGACAAAGAAAGCCAAAACGGCACAATGGAAAAAGGACAGCATCTTCAACAAATGGTGTTGGTCCAACTGGATGTCTACTTGTAAAAGAATGAAATTAGACCCATACTTATCACCTTGTACAAAACTTAAGTCCAAGTGGATCAAAGATCTTAACATAAGCCTGTTCACACTAAATCTACTAGAAGAAAAAGTGGAAAAAAACCCTCAAACTCATTGGCACAGGTGACAACTTCCTGAACAGAACACCAACAGCTCAGGACCTAAGACCAACAATCAATAAATGGGACGTTATAAAACTGAAAAGCTTCTGTAAGGCAAAAGACACTGTCATTCAAACAAAATGGCAGCCTACAGACTGGGAGAAAATCTTCACTAACCCCACATCTGACAGAGGGCCTATATCCAAAATCTAGAAAGAACTCAAGAAATTAAATGCCAAGAAACCGAATAATCCAATCAAAAAATGGGGGACGGAGCTAAATAGAAAATTCACAAAGGAGGAATCCCTAATGGCCGAGAAACACTTGAAGAAATGCTCAACATCCTTAATCATCAGAGAAATGCAACTCAAGACTACTCTCAGATTCCATCTCACACCTGTCAGAATGGCTAAGATCAAAAGCTCAAATAACAGCACATGCTGGTGAGGGTGTGGAGAAAGGGGAACCCTCCTCCATTGCTGGTGGGAGTGCAGGCTTGTGCAACCACTATGGAGGTCAGTATGGTGATATCTTAGAAAACTTAGAATAGCTTTGCCTCAGTACCCAGCCATACCACTTATGGGTGTACACTCAAATGACTCCTCACGGAATCATAAGGAAGTTTCCTGATCTATGTTCATAGCAGCCTTATTTGTAATAGTCAGAAACTGGAAACAACCCAGATGTCCCTCAACTGAAGAATGGATTAAAAAACTGTGGTACATCTCATGGCATCTATTCACTTATAGTAGGATTTTAGCTATATAGTACAGGATATCTATACTACAACCAACGCACCAATGGGAACATGGACATAGACTTTTAATTTTTTGTCTGTTTGTTTTTTAGTTTTCTCTCCCTGGCAATGAGACACTTTTCACTTGTGGTACTGCCTTGTAGGCCCCCAGTGTATGAGGAGGCTCTTGGCCCTCATATGATTTCTGAACTGGGTCAAGGACTGTTACTGTTATGTAGGGACACTCCACTCCAAAGGAGTGGGATGGAAGTGTTAGGGGGTAGAGGGTGGGAGAGTGGGTCTGGGAAGGGGGGAAAGAGGACAATATGATGGAGGTGTAACCTGAAGCAACACATAAATAAATTTATTTATTTTTAAAAAAGAATGTTTTCAAAGAAAATAACTATGATAGACTACCCTAGTACCTAAAAAATGACATGCTTGAATGACTATTGTTTTGCATTTCTTAATTATCCTAAACAATTTATGATAGTTGCTAGTAAAAGGCCAAAACTTCACTTTTCATTTTTAAGCTTTACCTAGGTATAGTATCTTCGAGTTAACCTTAATTTTGTATCAATATACAAAGATCAATATGAATGTAGCCAAATGTAATCTTAATTTTGTATCAATATACAAAGATTAATACCGATTTAGTGAAATATAGTCTTAATTTGTATCAATATAGAAAGGTATAAGGGCGTATTCAACAATCTGTCCTTTTGTCTTTATCATTCCTACATTATGTCTATTTCCCATTTTTCTCAAGTCTTTCCCCCCCCCTACATAGAGAGAAAGAACAATACAGAATAGTAAAAGAAAGAAATCCCTGGGTCTAACCTTCAAAACCCATTTAACCAGACCATTTCACAACTTGTAACCTCTCTCCCTAAATAACAACAAGTGTCTAATCCATCAAATTACCAAAGAGAGGAAAAATCACCCACCCCACCTTCTAGGGATGGGATGTCACTCCCTTAAAATTACTTCCTGATGATTTGGGATGTAGTAAACCTGTTTGGGGTCCAAATAAGAATGGAAAAATAGCTAAGCATGTTAATAGAATCATTTGATGTTCAACCCTTTTGTGCTCAGCTATTTAAATGTCTGAAGAAGTTTGTATACAGAAGCTGAACTTCAGGGCTTTACTGAAGTTCTGGCTGGAACAGTCTGTGGGGCTGAACAATCTTAGCAATTTTGAGATGTTGTGGTTGTAGCCTTTTGAGGAAACAGCCCATGAGGAAGTCTGTTAGGCTGGATCATCTGGGCTACTTGTCTTTTTTGGTATCTGATCTGTTTTCTTCTGAGGTTTCAGTTGTTCGGTTGTCCCTGGACTCCTTAGCTGGATGCTTTTAGTCTCCTGGAAAGATAAGAACAGAGTCCTCCCCTAATCCTAACTCTGGGCACTACTTTTTTTCTACTATTGTTAAACACTGTGTTGTGAAAATAGCACAGTTGCTCTCAATCTTCCTAATACTGTGAGCCTTTAATACATTTCCTTCTGTTGTGGTGACCCCCAATCATAAAATTATTTCATGGCTACTTCATGACTGTAATTTTGCTACTATTATGCATTATAATGTAACTACCTGATAGGCAGGATATCTGATGTTTGACCCTTGTGAGTCTTTTGACCCACAATGAGTTTGTGACTCACAGGTTGAGAACCACTGAAGTTACACAAGAAATGCTCAGGTCATAATATTATTATGTAAGAAATAAGAAAAAAATTATACATGAAGTAGACACATAAATATGGCTATGCAAAACACTTAATATCCATGCTTGGGATATGTGTACTGGCAAGGAATTCTTTTGGTTATATGTGTTAATATGTGTGTCTGTATGGATGCAAGTACCTGTGTGTATACATGGAGGCAAAAGGAGGATATTATGTGTCCTGCTGTGTCAGTCTCCACATTATTCCTTTGAGATAAGGGTCTCTTCATGAAACTTCAGCTGGCTTGGCAGCCAGAAAGCCCTAGTAATCTTCTACCCATATACTACTGATGATCCAGGTGTGAATGTATAGCCATGATTTTTTTTCTTTTTTTCATGGATTCTGGAGATTTGAACTCAAGTCCTCATGATCCATTGCTTAGCTCCTGGAAAGCAATATTTTAAAGTTATATGTGTATATTTCTACAGTTTTGCCCTTTCACTTTCATTTAGTGAGGAAGATATGAACTAAAGTGAGCTTCTGATCTATAGGTAGGGCTATTAAGTGAAATTGTTAATTGTTTTATGTATTGAGACCAAGTTTTAGTTATTTTTTCTTCAAGGACTGGATCAGGGTAAGGATTTCGCATGTATTTTTCCTTTTCCCTTGCCTTTATTTTTTTTTTAACATTTATTTATTACTTCAAGTTACATCCTCACTACCACTCCTCCCTCCACCCCCTCCTGTTCCCACCCTCCCATCCCCTTTCCTTTATTCATATTCTTGATAATGATGACAATGTATGTGTGTGTAATACATACATAATATATTATTAAATATAAGATGATTTAAGCAAACCTTTTCTATACTCAGCATCACAAGGATTTATGCAAACTGGTTGAGATCCAGAGTCTTGTATTTGGCCACACTCCTTGGGATTTATGTGACCTTTGGCATATAAAATGTTGATGCTGTGATTTTAGAGGCAACAATTGTTTCCCAAGAAAGGTCAATGCTTGTGGTAACTTAAAAAGTAAGAGCATCATGATCTAGACCACTTTGCTATATGAGAATTAACTCTTAGCAGTATGATTTCCTGTTCAAGACCACCTGACAGAGATGGAGGGAAATTTCACATAGTCTCATTTCTTGATGAAGAACTATAGGCAACAAATGGCTGTCCAGAGAAGGAAAAGCAGTTTTCTTCAGATATGTAACCCATCCAAGTTCTAAGTGGTCAACCCTAAACACACACATATATAAGGCCAACATTAAGTGGAGTCCACGGTACACACATATCCATGACACAACAATAATTACATAAGAAAGGGTCATGAAGTTGATTACCGCTTGCACATGAAAATTTAGTTTGCCCCAAGGGAGCCTCATGGGGAAACAAACTGACTGGGGAAACAAACTGATCTTAAAGGTAGTCCACATGCCCAGCAGGAGATGGCCAACAGAAAATGAACTCAACAGCATCTTTGGAGGTCCTTTCTCTCCTATTGTCATGGCTGGGCTTTTTCATTTTATTCTTTTTTAAATTATGGTTTATTTTATCTTTTTTATTTTTTATTTTTATCCTATCGGTCTTCTGTGTATATATAATGGGTTCTGGTTTTGTGGGTTTTTTTTGGGAGTCCCAAGCATGTGAATGAGGGGGTCTCTGCATCTATATCTCTTTCTTGTACCTTTTCTTGGGTTCTTTTCCTTCTGTTTGTTTGTGTTTTATCTTATTATGTTTTATTTTATTATTATCCCTTATATGCCTATTTGTTTTCTAGTGAGAGACAGAAGAGGGTTGTATCCAGATGAGAGGGAGGTGGGGAGGAATTGTGGGGAGTAGAGGGAAGGGAAACCATAATAAGGGCATGTGAAGAAAAACATTTTCAATAATAAAAAAAGCAACAAGTAGAAAAAAAAAAGAAAGGGTCATGAATTCAAGAGGGAGTTAGGTAGGACATGGGTGGAGTTGGATGGGGGAAAGAAAAAGGACAAAATGATACAAACACAGTGTACTCACTTATAAAATTCTCACACAGATTATGAAAAAAAAGGTGTTTGCCTAGCTTTCCTCTGAGCCACTCTTCCCTGCAATTAAAGTGAACAGTCCACATTTTAAACACTACCAAGTCCATTTGTCATCCTAAGAAGACCATAGTTGTGCTGAACAAAACTTGAATGTTTAAAGTATGTGTTTTGATGATCTCTGAAGTGCAGTGGGGAGTGACTGACATAGTGCAGACAAGGAAATGTGTCTAGTCCTTGGTATGATAGTTTATGATTGGTGAAGATCGGTAGTTCAGCAACATAGGAGACACTTAATCTGTAAATCTATAGTGTCAGGGCTTATAAAAATAGTGAAATTGTAGGGATGAGCTTTTAGAAATGGTAAGAATTTAGATGATTGTATTTATACATCTGCTCCCCTATAAGAAGGGTATATTCCTTCATTTGACATTTACTGAAGGTTTAATATGCTTTCAGCATTATTCCTTGCCCAGAGCATTCATTGGCAAACAAGTCAATCTTCATCCTTACCTTCAACAAATTCAATGTTAACAACAAGAGACAGACAATAACTAATTACACAAGCAAACAAACAACGAGATATTTAAAGTCTGTGCACTGGAAAATGACTTTTTGTGTACATTGGCTGTTCAGTAATGTCCTCTACAGGAAAGTGACACTTAATAGAGATATAAATGAGCTTGAATAAGTGATGCACAGACCAGAGATTAGAGTATTCCAAATACAAAAGTTACCAGAAAACCCATAATGAATGAATAAATGCATGCCATTTAAGGACTATGCCTGTTGCAAAACTGTGAGTGTTGGGCACAGACATTGAAGAGGAGGCAAAGACATGTGGTGGTATAGGAATGGAGTAAAGGTTTTGAATTTTGTTTTGACTACATTGATATGCACGTGGAAGATTTTAAGTAGGAAAGTAACCATCAATAATTTTCATTAAAAAAAAATCAACAGTATCCTTCCCTGTAAAAAATGAGCTGTCAGGAGGACAAGAGTATAGCAGGGCATCCAGCTGGAATTCTGTTTGAAAAATGTGAAGCGAAGTTGTCAGACTCTGAATGTATACACTGACAAATTGGACAGTAGCGGAGAAAACGAGAAAAGATTTGTGGAACTTTCCTTTCTTCATTTCGAGGATCTGGATAATGGAATTACCATTCTAATGGCTTGAAAAGTTGACAGAGAAGTGAGACAGATCACATGAGTTTGAGATTCCTACAACCTCAGTAGAAACATCAAGCTGCTGGGGCACTGGGTAAACCTTAAGTCTGTGGGAGAGTTCCGAGTTAAAGACACAAATTGTCTAATCATTTGGCACTTGAAAAGGACCTCATAATTTTGGAAGCTCAATGTGAGATGAAAAGTATATCACTTTTAAGTTTCTCTCCAGCATTTCCTTTAAACTGAGGGACAAGACAAGGATGCCCAGTTTCACCATATCTCTTCAACATAGTACTTGAAGTTCTTGGTAGAGCAATAAAACAATGAAAGGAGATCAAGGGGATACAAATTGGAAACAAAGAAGTCAAATTATCCCTATTTGCAGATGATATGATAATATACATAAGCAATCCCAAAAATTCCACCAGAGAACTCTTACAGCTGATAAACACCTTCAGCAAGGTGGCTGGATAAAAATTAATTCAAAGAAAAATCAGAAGCCCTTCTTTATACAAAAAATAAATGGACTGAGAAAGAAATAAGGGAAACAACACCCTTCACAATAGCCACAAACAATATAAAATACCTGAGGGTAGCTCTAACCAAGCAAGTGAAAGACCTGTATGATAAGAACTTCAAGTTCTTGAAGAAAGAAAATGAAGAGGACATCAGAAAATGGAAAGATCTCCCATGCTCATGGATAGGTAGGATCAACATAATAAAAATGGCCATTCTGCCAAAAGCAATATACAGATTCAATGCAATTCCTATCAAAATATTACTGCAATTCTTTATAGACCTCTCAACTTCATATGGAATAACAAAAAACCCAGAATAGCTAAATCAATCTTGTACAAAAAAAAAAAAAAAAAAACCCTCTGGAGGTATCACCATCCCAGATTTTAGCCATATAAGCCAATGCACCAAAGGGAACAGGAACATAGACTTTGTTATCTGACAATGAGGCACCATCCTAATGGTGCTGCCTTGTAGGCCCCCAGTGTATGAGGAGGCTCTTGGCCCTCATAAGACTGCTGAACTGGGATAGGGGACTGATATGTAGGGACAGTCCACTCCAGATGAGTGGGATTGAAGGGATGGGGGTAGAGGGTGGGAGTGCAGGACTGGGAGGGTTGGAAAGAGTGTACTGTGATGGAAATATAACCTGAAGTAATAAATAAACAACAACAACAACAAAGAATATTCTATTAGCTGTTTTGGCTTCTGTAATAAAATATGGAATGGGTAACTTACAAACAATATGGCTTTACTTCCCATAGCACACTTGTTGGTTTTGATAATAATCCAAGATTAAACCACTGACAGGTTCAGAATCTGTTCATAAGTCCTTTCTAGTTCATAAGTGACTCTCTCTGTGACACTACATGGTAGTAAGAAAATAAGAAAACAAGACAGCCAGGTTTCTTTAATAAAGGCGTCCATCCCTTTTAGGAAGCCTCTGCTTCCGTTCAAACTTAAAACAGTTGATAGAACCACAACAAGTTGCTAGTCCTTTATGGATAAAAATTACAACTCATATGGTTTATCTCCATACAGAGAGATATGCCACTAAAACCATCACTATCCTTTTAAATTTTATTATTTGCAATCACTTAATGGTTATAATCTACCAGAAATCTAGCAGGAAGAAGAATGATGTGAAACGGATACTTTTTGAACAATTTCACTGACATCCTGTTGAGGGACAGACATTTCCTGGGGAGGCACAACAGACCTATCTATTCATCCCATAAAGGCATCCCAAGACAGACTAAAGTACAGATAACGAAGTTCATCTGGAAACCTAGAGTACACTGAACAACTTGCAGGCGGCACAACAAACTGGAGAGTGTTCTTTCCTGGCAGTTCAGTTGAGGTGAGCCTCTTCTAGGCAGCTCAGCTGGCTTTGCCCTTTTTAGGCAGTTATACTCCTCTGTTTCCTTTGGCAGTTTGGGTGGTCTCTGACTCTAGTTGTTGGCTGCTCTTGGGTGCTCTTCTTTGCAGCTTTGTTTCTCTTAGAGTGACTCTGAGCAGTCTTCATTACTTATATACTGTTGAGGAGAGAGGGAGCAAGTGAATCTGGTCAGTTTCAGCTACATATATATGAAGACCTTCTACCTGATTTTCTGGCTTGGTGGCCTATGGTTTAGCAGAAAGAGACAATGCCTCCAGTTTTGGTGGCTGGAGCAAAGGGTCATGGTTAACAAGGAAGGCTATATATGGTAGCTGAAGCTGACTATATTGTAAACTGAATTTTGACTAACAAATAAAGTCACAACTAAATTAATGCAATTTTAGATACCATTTTACCATCTTCTTTGGTAGTCCTATGCCTAGCATCCTGACAAAGGACGTGTCACTTTGAAAACCTTATCTGTACATGAAAAAAATGATGAGAATTCCCCATTCCCCCCTAACTCTGTAGCAGACCACCTGCTCCAGCTTCCACACCTAGGGGACTAAGCATATTTCCTATAGCCTTCCTTACTAACCATGACCCTTTGCTCCAGCCACCAAAACTGGAGGCATTGTCTCTTTCTGGTAAACCATAGGCCACCAAGCCAGAAAATCAGGTAGAAGGGCTTCACTACTCTCCTTCCTGTTGTCCACTTCCAATTCTCACCTACAGGGGGCTGTCTTCCCTCTCTCCCTCAATTCCCTACGTAGTCTACAAATCCTGTTTGACAAATCCAGAGTTCCTTCCTGCTGTAGACCCTCTCAGCTCCCCTTCTCTTCTAGGTCATCCCCAATTCTTTTTTGTCAGTTTCCAGTACACTGGTAGGGACTCAGAAACACTTCCTACCAAGGAACTCAGGGCAATAACATGTTCTTTTGTGTGTGTGTGTGTGTGTGTGTGTGTGTGTGTGTATTTATTTATTACTTCAAGTTACGTCTCCATCACAGTTCCACCCTCCCACCCTCTCCTCCCTCTCTTACCCAGAGGGTGACAGAAACCAATGGAAGGGAAACCCACTCAACAAAGACAAGATCAGATATTAACACTGAGAATTACAACCATTCTAAACCCAGATGCCTAGATGCCATTATACAATCAACCAACAGCCAGAATGATATGTTTCCACTAGAGCCCAGCAAGTTTTTATAGCAGGTCTAGAGAAATGTAATATATCTGAAACATAAAACAAGGACTTCAAAATAACTATTTTGAATAGGTTCAAGGGCCTCAAAGAGGATATGAACAAATCCATTAATGAAATCTATGAACTCTTCCTTCCTTCCTTCCTTCCTTCCTTCCTTCCTTCCTTCCTTCCTTCCTTCCTTCCTCCCTCCCTCCCTCCCTCCCTCCCTCCCCCTCTTTCTTTCTCCCTCTCTCAAACAAAACAAAAACCAAGCAAAACCAAACTAAAACAAAAAACAAACAAACAAACAAAAAACACCCAAACAACCAACTTACCAAACAATCAACCAAAAATCACAGCTCTCTGTAGTTGCTGGGTGTGGTGGTGCACATCATTAATTCCAGCACTCAGTAGGCAGAGGCAGGCATATCTCTGTGAGTTCAGGGCCAGCATGGTCTACAAAGTGAGTTCCAGGACAGCCACAGATACATAGAGAAACCTTGTCTCAAAAAACTAAAAATACAAAACCAAAACAACACACACAAAAAAAAACCTGATACAATTACACAATATATTATTACTCAACTGTTCTTTAAAGATGAAATTTACCTATATATGGATAGAACTAGGAAAAAAATGTCCTGAGTGTTGTAACTTAGAGCAAAATATATTCACTTATGTATTCAGTTATATGTTATTAGTTATAACTTGTGTATTCAGTTAGCTGTCAGTTCTTCGATAAGCAGATTACAATTCATATAAACACAAAGATTAGATACAGAATCAGGGACCAGTGATGAGGGTTAGATCACCCAAGGAAGGGAAAATAAAATGGGTAGTTATGGACGGAAGGGAAGGGGAAATAAAAAAGAAGGATCAAAGTGGGAAGGAAGATTTTGGGGGGAATATAAGGGGACAGCTAAAACTGTGGGCCACTTGAAGGGTCATATGGAAATCTAATACAATAGAGCCTTTCTAAAGTATATAAATATATGAAGATGATCTACATGGAGTCACTAAATATTGGGGGAGATGAAACCTCAAATGGACATCTCTCATCTTGAAATGAACCCTCAAGCTTTTTCAATGGATTATGTCTAGTTGAGTTGTTGGTCAAAAAGGTTCCATGGGAAACCCCAAACAAACCATCCTATTGCCAAAGTTGTTTGCTCTTCAAAAACTTATGGCAAGATGTTATTGCTAAAGAAAACACCTACTTAACTTATTGAACATGGAGTAGCCGATCTGGTATCCACCTATATCCTTCACCTCTACTGACTTGTGTTCATAGTACTAGAAGGTACTCTGCATGCCACCAAAGGACAAAAGTAATAAACAATGCAGCTACACAACCTTTGGTATACAATGGTGACCTGCCTGGAGAATATGCTGGTGCAATGGTAGCATAAATCTTATGCAAGTAACTAATCAATATTTGACATGACTTTAGGCCCACTTTGTGAGATGGAATCCATACCTGACACTGCTTTGATTGGAAAGAGCCTGAGATTAGATAGAGGCCTAGGGAAAATCAAATATGGTTTTGTTAAAGAAACAAGGCAGTAAAATGACTCTTAACAACATTCTGCTATTCCCATTGATCAGTGTCTTGCTCAGCAACCATCAGAGAAGATGGGAACAAAAAGAGAGACCCACAACTAGTTAATGAGCACAAAGACAGAGACCTTGGAACCACCCAGTCCTCAATGGAATTTCTTCATCAAATCCCTCCCCTCATGGCTCAGGGAACCCTGTAGAAGACTGTAAGAACCAGAGGGGATGGAAGACTACAAGGAAAAAAGGTCTTCTAAACACAGCAGAACTGACACACATATGAACTAAGGCAGGATTAACAGGACCTGCATGGGTCTGCATGGGGTCGCAGGACTGAAAGGATATTGGAGACAGGTCTACATCCCTGACTCACAAACTGTCTCTAATTGATAACTGCTAGCAAGTGAAAAAAAATCAGTTTTCTTCAAGGGAGTCTCACTGCATAAACAAACCTCTCTTAAGGGTAAGTCCCATGCCTAGCAGTAGATGGCAAACACAAAATGAACTCAATGTCATTTTTGAAGATTCTCTGTCTCATAATGCAATAACAGGAGTCTTTTCTATTTTTTTCAAACCTTCCAGGTCCTTTGAACTTATATTATGGTTTCTAGTTTTGTGTTTTCGTGAGATTTCTGTGTGAGAATGTATGTGTCTCTGAATCTATATGTGTTTCTTGAACTTTTTCTTTTGTCCTATTATGGTTTATTTGTTTTTATTTTAATCACCTTTTATTTTTATTTTTTTTAATATTTATTTGTTACTTCAAGTTACATCTCCATTACCACCCCTCCCTCCACTCACTCCCGGTCCCACCCTACCACCCTCTACCCCCTCTCCCATCCATCCCACCCCTCCAGTGTGGGGTGCCTCCATGTATCAGCCCCCCTCAGTTCATTAGTCACATGAGGTATAAGAGCTTCCTCTTGCACAGGAAGCATACATGGCAATTCCACTAGGTTGGAGTGTCCTACTAACAGGTAACCAAGTCCATGTTCTTGTTCTTTTGGGTCTATCAATTGTAGGATGGTTATCCTGTACTATATGGCTAAAATCCAGTTATAAGTGAATTTAGCTGACTCATGATGAGCTTCTCTAGTTCCATCCATTTGGTTGCAAACTGCATGATTTCTTTGTTTCTGATAGCTGAGTAGTATTCCATTGTGTAAATGAACCACAGTTTTTTTGTTTTGTTTTTTATCCATTCTTCAGTTGAAGGACATCTGGGTTGCTTCCAGTTTGTAGCCATTACAAATAAAGCTGCTATGAACATAGTTGAGGAGATGTCTTTGTGACTTGGTGAGGAATCTTTTGGATATGTGCCTAAGAGTGGTAAGGCTGAGACTTGAGGTAGAGCTATTCCAAGTTTTCTAAGATAACACCAGTCTGATTTTCATAGTGGTTTTACAAGCTTGCACTCCCACCAGCAATGGAGGAGTGTTCCCCTAGAGTCTATTTGTATTCCAGCAAGAGAGAAAAAGAGTGGATGTGGACTTAGGCAGGGAAACAGGAAGGATCTGAGGGGAGGTGGGAGGTGGGATATCGTAATTGGAGTATATTGAATGAAAAAAAAAATGTGTTTTGTATTAAAAATAAATGAAATAAAATAAAACATTTTTTCATGGAGCTGGAGAGATACCTCAGTGGTTAACTCACTACTGCCTGTATCTCCAGCTCCAGGGTTCTGTTGCAGTCTCTTGGCCTCTGCATGCACCTACCTGCACACACTAGGCATATACACAGACATAAACACAAACACTTAAAAAGTAATAGAAATATATTTAAAAGAAAAAAATCATGAGATGAAATAATACTACAGTGGAAACTGGAAACTATCATACAGTGAACATTTTCTTTTGTTTAGCTTCATATATTTAATATTATAATAATACAAATAAATACAAAAAAGAAATATTACAATATAAAAAGAGAGAAGTTTTTAAAAGCTTCGACTTCAATGCTTGGATGGCATTCTGATACAATAATAATGTTACTAGTGCATGGTAGTGAATAAATTATTTTTTAATAAAATGGGATCATTGCTAAGAGCAAAATTTAGACAGTTAAATCATATCACTAATTTCAGACTTGCTACTCCTGGGTTCCAGTTTCATCAAAGCAATTAATAATTTTACAGTGATTTATTTCAATTTTAAACTCGTTGTGTTATTTAGTAAAGTAGATCAAGTCAGAACTAAAATTTTCATTTTTTAGGCAAAAATATTGTCTCCTCAAAATTTGCAGTATTTCATTGTTTTTAATGAACTAGTAAACCTATTTATTCATTGCTAGGGATTAAATCCAGAGCCTGGAAAATAAGGCACTCATCTATCACCCCAGTACCACTGTTTTAAAACTTAAAATGCAACATTTTGTGTTTGTGTAGATTGTCAGAGTTGAACTAACTCATCTTTTATACTTCAGAATCACTATGAAATCACTGTGTAAAAATACAGTCCTTACATCTGTGAACATGCAGGAGCTCAGGGTTTATAAATGGGAAGCTGGATGCTCTGTGATGCATGGGATGTCTCAGGAATCTGGAACATTCAAAGCTCTGGGGCTCCTGATGAGAACGTGTGCTTGATTAAGCACTGGAATTGGATTAGCTGACATGGGGAAGATGGCGCTGAGCTAAAGAATAGCAATGGAAGGTTGTTAACTTTATCATCAACCTGGCAAGAACCCATGGCTGGTGAACTCATAGGACCTAGGAGTGAATTTTCTAATTTAATTTTGCTAAAGGACTTAGTATCAAACTCCCTCATAAACACGTATGTCGGTCATCATGAGAGAAGGCTCTCTGTTCAGTGGATGGTGGTTAATGAACAGACTCTCAAATTATCTAAGCGCAGAGAATAAGCGTTGGTGAACTTCTCCGTCACACACTGGACAGATGCATCACACTCTTCCCCAAGAGACTCAGAGAAGGCGTCAGGGGAAGAGAGTGAGACGTTTGTAAGCACCTGAGGTTAGGGATGACTAGGATGAAGCAGTGCCTTTCTGATGTGACAGGACCATTGCACTTATGACTTCAAGACCTGCACAGGATCAAGCCAGTCAACATTCCAGCATGGACGGGTAGTGGTACAACCCCCAACTCCTAGCTCAGGAGCTATTTGTAATTGATGGTGGCTATGGAAAGGAAACACAGGTAATTTTAGGGGCATTGTACCTGGGAGGTGATGACCATATACCAGTGGGTGTATAGGTAGCACTGATTGAGAACAAGAAAGAGGAAATAAACTTTGATGGGAGCATGGAGGTTAATCTGTGAGGGATTGGAAGGAAGAGTTGTGGGTGCATGTGATCAAGACATGCTGAATGCATGTACTCAATCCTCAAAGAATAAATTAAAAAAAACGCTAGAAAGAATGTTGACAATTGAAGTCTCTACACATGCAACCATAAATTACACAATCTAATAGACATTTGTTTCTGTCAAAGAAACATTATCTTACTGAGATTCTTTAATACTTCTAGGAAAAGGTGGTAATACAAAAGAGACCAGCTTTCTGTCAATTGTATAATTGGTTTTAAGATATGCAAGGACAATGTTCCTATATTTTTGGGGGATCTGAGGGACAGTTCTTACACTGATGCATGGCACACCATGTTGTCTTTCTGAAAGTCCCTCATTTTCTGACTGTCATAGTCATTGGCACTTTGTCAGTCAGCATGAGAATAAGTCCCATGGTGGAATTAAGTCCCAGGAAATTGTTAAGGAAGGAAGGAGCAGAACTGATTTCTGAAGGGCCTGAGCATTTCCTACAACAGTGTACCCTCAACCGGAAGAGAGCAGTGTTCTCAGTTCCTCAAGTCATTGGACAATGAAACTGCTTTACAATTAGCTTGCATTTTACATCCCCTTGAAAATGCATAGGGATGTTGTCACCTCCTGGGGGTAGTTTTTTGACAATAGCAGAATACAGCTGTCAAGCAAATTGATGGGTAAAAAATAGCGTAATTTGAAAATGAATTGCCCATTAACTATATTTCTCCCACAAGCTTATCTGGAATACCAAATAACAGCTGTAGCTATAGGAACATTAATTAATACTGACTCATGAAGACTTTGGCTTTCAAGCCTCTATTGTGTTTGAAGACATAAAGAGATCTATAAACAGCTTCAAACTTTCTGGTATCTGTGCTAGGGAAGGGATGCCACTATTAATACTAATCATGAGTATCATAGCTAATACTACCAAACCAGAGAAATTATGTCTTCTGATCTGCAATTCTTAACTTCTCACTTGTTTATATTCAGAACTGAGGATGGTCTAATTGGGCCTGTTGTAATGCCCTCTGAAACTTCAAAGTCCAGGCAGTAAATGCCCAGTTAGTGCCTTTCTGTATTAAAGGATTTCATATATCCTAAGGATATTAGAAGATAGGTAAGGTGATTCACTGTTTTCTCAAATGATGAAAGTAAGTCTAAAGAGAGAATGCAACATTCTTCAGCAATTAGAGAAACAGTGACAGTTTATGGCTCTGGGGCCCATTTGAGGTCTCTGTCACCAGCATTATTTCTGAGAGTTGATGAATTAGATGAATCTTACACAAGTTGCACTTTGTATAAACTTTTATTGAGATGCAGTATGAATATTAACATTAACCAAGGCAAGTGATAGGGTGGCCACCAAAATTACAAAAGGCACAGCATTTACATTGCTCTTTAAACACCATTCAGGTGACAATAGAACTCACAATCCTTTTCCTAACACTTGTAGATCCAATATGCTTTAGAATTCTAAATTATCAGATTTTGGAAAGCCCAAGCTGCGCCTGTGTCTAATGCCAGGTCATGTAATAAGTACTTGGGGTCACATCAAGGGTAAGACATGAATCCTTGTTATTTGCAGACTATTTGCTTATATGAAAAATGGATTTGTAAACACAATATCTACACTTATAGTGCCTTCAAAATTCTTTTTTGGACTTATACAGAGAAGTAAGAACATACAATGAAAATGTAAAATGGAACAAAGTTATCCTCTCTAGGATGTCACATTGTGAGCAACCTCATGCATTGCCAGGTTCTGAATTCTCGTCATTTTCTTGATTTTACTGCTTCCTGCTCAGGGCTGAAGTGCTGTACTGTGTTCTTAAGAACAAAGACATGCTCTTTGAAGGAAACTCATGTGCTAGATAAGCTTTGTTCAGGTGTGAGAGCATTCTTGATGGTTACATTTGAGTCAAAGAACCCCCAAATACATAACACCACGTCTACCCAGAGACATGCATCAATTAAGGGTATGTGTTGGTCAACTTACTGAAGTGTGAAGAGAGGCTTTGGAGAACACAACCTAGTGTGCCCCCCAGGAAAAAAGGTTTGATATCCATGTAGGGGTTCACCCTCCACAGGAACCGAGAGAATGTTGTACCTGGAGCCACCAGCTTCAGGAGAACCTGGAGATTTGTGCTAAGGAAAGTAACTGAAAAGGTGAAGACTGTGTATCATATGGGATTAGGATGGGCTTTACCATGAATTTATTTCAATCTAGTATTTCTGCCAAATGTGGTAAGAGGAAGCTTTTCAAATTTCAAATTTCCCAGACTGTGGAATTTTAGATGGGAGACTGTGATAGCAGGTCTCTGTATCCTTTCTTCAGTGAGGAACTGTGGCTAGTGCCTCTTCTTGTCATTATTGAAGCCTGCAATAATCACTCAAAAATCTTTACAATTTTTATCATTCTCTAGCAAAATTTTCAAAAAATTATGTGAAGGTGAGTTTTAACTGAGCACTTCTTACTTATTACAGACCATGAGATAAAAAGTATAAATGGTAGAAGATTAATAAAGTTAACTCTAGTTTCCCTCTGTTAACCTGGAGCATGCACAGCACAGACGAGTGAGACCAACAGACCCTATTCAAATCTCACCCAAATTAATACTTACAACGTCCCTTTCCATCAGACCTTTTATCAGAGAACTTAAAGAGAATCAAATTGGTTGATTTGAGCTGTACCTCCTGTCTCTTTCTAGGACCTCCCTCAGGGACAGTGCTAATGAAAATTTAAATAGCCAAGGACTGGAGACAATCTGCAGACCAGTAGATGTTTGGATATCTGGGCTCTGAGAGGCTGAAAGCTATCTGTAAAATGGAACAGAAAACTGAGAACATACCTAAAAACATATACATGGCAAAATTAAAGTATGTATAAAAGATAAATTATTATTTTAACTTTTTGAATATATTTAATTTTACTAATAAATATATAGTCACATCAAACTTCCCTTGAAATATGCAGATTTATTATTATACTCATAGATTCATGATGCTCTTAGCTGTCCCCAGAGAAATTTGTTTGGCAGTGGGCGGCAGTTAGTACAGAAACTCACAACTGCTCAAAATATGAATAGGTAACTCAGGAGTATTTAGCTCTGAAGCATTCATCTATTCCCTCCTGTGATGCTCAGGGAACATCAAAGAAGAAGGAGCAGAAAGAATGGAAAACCCAGAGGCTGAAGAACAGCCCTGAGAAAGTGTCTTCAAGACTCAACCATTCATTGCATTCTCTGCAGGTCTGGCTGCCTGCACACGATTGAGCCTGTCACCATTTCGTCATGTGTCAGGGAGGGGCTTTGTGACACCCACTACTCACTGAGTCACTATGGACAATGTATAGGCACTAGAGGAAGGGGTTGTTCATGCTCTGGTAGATAACTCCCGAATCAAACTCATGCAAGTGACCCTAATTAAACCCAGTGAGGAAACAAGGGATCCAAGGAAGGGGGCTTGTTGGGATCCTGAAAGTAGAGCTAGATATGGGTATGGGAGCATGAGAATGACAAAAAAAAAAAAAAAAAAAAAGTGTATCACGTACATGTATGAAACAGGTACAGAGCAGAAAATTTAAAAATCAAAATAAACAAAGAAATTAGATGTGTAGGAGTGTTTTTTCCCATTTTCATTGGAAATGAAATGGAAAATGAAAAATAAGTTTCCTGAATGCTGGAAATTTAGAGTAGGACCTTTATAGCATAAGAGATTTTAAAGCTGAAAAATGATATTAAGAAATTTATCTAATAAGTATTTCTTTGGAAATTAACATCTAATACTATACATTAAAAGGCAAAAATTATGCCTATATTATCTTGAAACATGTATCTAATATTATATAGAACATATACGTGTCATATATGTATACTCTTACATGAGTACAAAAATAAATGGATTGTCACATAGGATATACAAACATCTAATTCACTAATAGGTATTTTCCCTTCTGTTTGAAGAAATCTAGATAATAATGAATAATACTTGAAATGATTGTTCTGATTTTGAACACAATTTAGCATTGATTCAAGCTTTGATGGGGAAAAGCAGAATTGTAATCGACATAGTAGTAAATAAGCAGAGAACAATGGGAGAATGATGGAGGAACATAAAGTTTGTCATTTCCTGTGTAGAAATCACCCTACTGTTCTCACTATAGAGAGAATGTTTTAAATATAACAGTGACCTTCTTGTACATGATGTCACTGTAAATCTCTGCTTTTCCATGGCAACAGTGGCAGTTAATTCTTAGTACCTGTTCTCTCCTTACTTTTATGAAAGGTCCCCTGGTAACCACTGCTTATACAACCACTCCTCCATAGTCACTGTCTTCTACACAACTGTTCATCTATAAGCACTTTCCTCTACACAATTGATCCTCCATACTCACTATCCTCTATACAACCATTTTTCCTCTATGCTCACTGTCCTCTACACAAATTTCTTCTATACTCACTATTCTTGCACCCACTCTCCTGACTTACATGTCAGTCAACTGCTTGCTCACTGAGTTACACTCCCCTACCGTCAACTAAAGTTCTTAGATCCTAATTTATATTTGATACTTACGAAGTAGTTCTATGATGCTCTTGTGATAGTAATTTGTTTTGATTTTTGTTGAGACAGTATCTCACTCTGTAACCCAAGCTATGGTAGAACTCACTATATTGCCCACACTGGCCTTGAACTTACGGTGACTTTTCTTTCTCAGACTCTCAAGTGCTGGGATTACAGATGCGAGTCACCACATCTGGTCAAATTTCTTATAGTTGTTATAAGACCTTTGTTTTACTGGATTAAGTGGGTACTGATGTGTGGGTTGATTTAAGGAACAAGTTACAAAAATAGAAAACAATACTATTTAATTTTTTTAAAATAGCTAAAGCCATGACAATGGTCATTCTTTAGGAATTTCCTCTCTCAGCTTCAACCCACTTGGTCATTATGCTAGTTAGGATTTTGTCAACTTGGCATAAGTTAGAGTCATTTGGGAAGAAAGAACTTCTATTGAGAAAATGGATTCATCAAACTGATCTTTCAGTCAAGTCTGTGGCATTTTCGTGACTAGTGATTTGCGTGGGAGGGCCCAGGCCATGTGAACATGGTTCTGTAGTACAAATAGTACAAGAGAGTAAACTGAGAGAGTCAGAGGGAGCAAGCATGCCAGCCAACAGCATCCTTTCACGGCCTCTGCCTTCTGCCCCTGGGTCCCTGCCTTAAGTTCCTGGTATGATTTCTCTCAGCAGTGAACAGTAAGCTTCCATGTAAATCAACCCTTTTCCCTTCAAATTGTTTTTTGTTATGGTGTTGGTCACAGGAATAGAAAGCAAATTAGGATGGCCATATAGACAGTGTCTATGTTAACTTAACCCCCCCCCCAAGAGAATGCAAATATACAGGCCAATGTTAACTCAGCCCTCCCTAAGAGAATGCAAATATACAGGCCAATGTTAACTCAGCCCTCCCTAAGAGAATGCAAATATACAGGCCAATGCTAACTCAGCCCTCCCTAAGAGAATGCTAATGTACAGGCCAGAGGCATCTCACTAATAAACTGTAGCCACTACTGGTCAACTTTAAAGAAAGATGCCAACAGATTTTCAGTATAGCCCACTCTCTTGATGAGTTCATACAAACATCATTGCTCAGATGGTGTTTTAAGGGGCAGCATACCCTTTTGATTCTTCCTGATCATTTCCATCTTCCTGCAGGGCATGCATTTGGTCCTGTGGAGCTGTTAGCATATTAATCACAGTTGTTTTCAAGTGCCTGGTTTGAGGATGTCAGCTTCTCTGACATGTTTGACCCATGGCTCTGCTCTTAGTGTGTCGCTGCTCTGATCTACCCATCTTTCCCCCTCCAGTTTTGGAGGAAACAGACTGTGACCTCAAGCCTCTCAGATTCTAGCACATGTCCTGGGTTTTTAGTACACCTTGAGTCCCAGTGTTAGGGTAGAGTGATGACTTTCAACAGTTTACTATGCATCTCCAGATCCTGACGTCAGTATATTCATTCATCATCTACTCAGAGTTTTGCCTGAAGTCAGTATGTTCATCTACTCAGAATCTTTCTTACTCCCTAAATGGCAGTTACCAAAGGAATTGCATGTCATAGCATAAATGTAAATATGTGGACTGATTCACTTTATCCATTTTTCCAACATTGCCTTTATAGATGCCAAATGATGCTTCTAGTGAAAATATAGAATTGGGTGGATTCTAGAAAAGAAACGATGATTTCTTTTCTAAGAACATTTTCCTTTGAGCATTTCCAGGCTCTTTCTTTTAGTTTGGCTCTGTGGTCCTCAAGAGAAACATTGAAGAAAATGAGACAAGCTTGACGGAAGTTTGTATAAGGGTTACTCCTGACACACACACACACACACACACACACACACACACACATTGTGTCACTGACTTACAGACAGACCTAAAACCTCTATCTCATCCAAGTAGAGTAGAAAGAGAATGATGAAGGCTGAAGAGTGAGGACACTGCTGGGAGAGAGGCGATGGTAAGAATGAACAAAGCCTCACTTAGATTGGAGGAGTGAATTCTATTGATGATCTCCAGGGCATAGTGACAGTGGTGATAATAGAGTATGCTTCAGAAGATGGTTATAATAGTGATGCAAGTTAGTATGAAAACTAAGTCAGTTATAGAACTTTAAACTCATGGAGATGGTTAGAAGGTAGAAGGTTAAAGTCAGGGGCCAAATATGTATGAACTGGACATTGGGAAGGTATACCGGGCCATTTAACTCTCATAAATGTGGCATAGTTAATTCTGCTGTTTTGTATAGAATTTACTGTTATAAGAGAAAGAACCATTTGTTGGAATGAAAAGAGAAGCTGTTGGGGGGGGGAAGAGGGTGGAAGGGTGGGACAAGAAGGGGGAATAGGGAAGGGTTTGCGACTGAGATGTAACTTGAAAAAAAATAAAGTACTTATTAAAAAAATAGGGTATGCTTCAAATTACTAGAAGAATAGATTTTAAATGGTCTCACCACATATACAAAAGTTGGTAAAACAATGGACATATTCATTTTACTTGTTCTATATTGTTTACATGAATCAAAACATCACATCATGCTAAATAGATTATATGTAAACATATATTGTACTGATAAATTAAAATAAATCTGATATTACCATAAATAAAACATTGAGACATAGTAAAGAATGTTGATGATATTTAGTCTGGAGGATTGAGGATTTATTCTTTACCAAATGGCATGCTCAAAATTCACTGCAAACAATACAGTGCTGTATCTGGTGTAAATTGTCTCTAAGAAATACCGGCAATGAAGGCAAATATTTAGCCTGCTTTTGCTCTTTAGCAATCTCTCCCCCACATATTTTGGGTTTGTTAAAGGAAAAAAATAGAAGAGCAATATGCCCTATATAATAAAATGTCCTGACCAGGTGGTATTTCTTCTCCTCAGAAAATATACTTTGAGAACATGTACTCACATTTGTAGAGTTAGTGAAAGGTAATCCTAAGAAGTCACCCTTCTGTAAGGCTTTTCTGGGAAAAGTCAAGCACTTTTTTCCCCATCAAATATTTAAGATCGGAAAGACTTAATTTTAATCCTGCTTGATAGAGCTTGGGTCAACTCTAAAATTATAACATTTAGAGATCACTTCAAAAGATTTTTCTTTTATGAAGATTATCCTGCTGGGCTTAGAAAAGAAGTATGTTATTATTTGAGGGCTTGTTCTATTGTTATATCTGCTCTATGACTTCTGTTAAAGACCATTAACCTCTGCCAGAGATAATCCCCCTTGTAGTATTCTGTTTCCTCTAAACCTTAGGGGAAGAGAGCAGAAAATTCCTTAGTGTGTTTTAAAGCATATACAAAACAAAACAACTTACAGTTAGAAGGAAACATGTTTTTTTCTTCTAAATAATAATAATAAAAAATGACATGGGACTTTCAAGAGAAATCCGGTACTGTAGTGCATTTGAGCATTTGATAGCATGGCTCTCAGGAGAAACTAAGTAGTCTGGTTTTTGGTAACCAACAGATTTCCAGACCCAGTTCCTACCCAAGTTCCAACTCGAAGTTAGCACAGTGCAAAATACATTTATAATGGAGTGACGGATGCAGGCGAATGATCCTGTGGCTGATGCTCTCCTGTCTCCACATATCCCTCCCAAGGCACTGTTGGTGTAAGCTGTTTGGAGAAGCATAGGCAGTGAAGTCCCAGTCTGCATAGGCGGCAGGCTTGTGTTCTCCACTACCCAAGCATGCGTATCCACTAATGACAGCCAGCTCAGCCGTCAGACATCAATTCCACATAGACCTTTCACCAAAATGGATTATTTCAGCCTCGTTGGTCACAGATTCTGTAGTTTTCCAGTGATTCATCTTACTATTAATAATGTCAGAGAATTTTAGGCCCTTGAATTAAAGAATGATAAATAGGACCTACGGAATGCGCTAGGCTGAGGCAGTGCTGTTTATTTCAGCTCGCAGCACTGTCAGCCCTGATAAATCGGATCCCTGAAATAGTTTGTAAAGTGCCGAATTGATGTGGCCCTGGCTGAGGGAGAGAATTAATGTTACGAAATAGGTCTGCAACCTAGATTGCATGAAAGCTGAGCAAAGGCTTCTTATATAAATGCTGCTTCTGTGTAGGAAATGGTCGCCACGCTGGAGTAATGCGCTTGCTTGATCTGGGGGTTGGGGAAGGGGGGCGACAGGTCAGGGAAGCAGCTCCATCAGGTCTGCAAGGACCCAGGTGGCTGCCAGGGGTGTGGGAACCATCAGCAGGGCTGCTCATTTATAATGAGAAACAGGAAGGATGAAGGACGCAAACCACAAGAGAGAAATGAGTCTGCATGAAGAACAACCCCACTTGCTCAGTTTCTAGGTGATAGTGCTTATGAGCTCCTTGTTGTAGAAAGAGTCCTCTGAATCATTGCTCCAGCCCAGGATGGAGATTGTTTCAGAATGTATCTTCTGATACAGTTTACTTGTAATCCCTGTCTCAGTAGCCACTTACAGAGAAAACAAATGCGGTGTGTCTTTGTGTGCGTGTGCGTGTGCGTGTGCACTGAACATGCTATTGCAAGCACTCCACCATTAATCCATACCCCCAAACCCCTTCTAGTTTTTGAGATTAGGTCTAAGTGTCCCAGCCTGCAGTCGACTGGCTCTATATGGGTCAGGAACCTTTTCACTTTGGATTTTTTTGCCTCAACCTCCATGGTAGCAGGGATTAGAAACCAGGTCCACCAGAACCAGGAGGATTTCTTTTTGTTTATTTGTTTTATTCGTTTTATCTTTCTATCATTTCAAGTGATGTTGTTTGTTTTTGGAAATGCTTGGATCACATGAGAAACAACAATTTGGTACTGTATTAAGAAGTGTTAGTGTAAAGGCAATCTCACTGGACTGCTCTCAGAAGCTCTTTATGCCATCACCTGTCTCTGCCAGGTGTGTCAGGTGTGCCAGGTGTGTGCTGCCAATAAAGGGCCCCCAGCCAGCCTAGATTCCTCCCTCTGTCCTTGTGTCCCCTCTCTGCCTTCCCTCTCTCTGTCTCTCCGTTTCTCTGTCTGCCTGTGTGCCTGTCTGCCTGTCTGTATGTTTGCTTCTATCATCAAGGTCCCACTCCTCTCCCCTCCCCCAATAAACCTCATACACCAGATCTGTTGCATGGCATGGCCTGCCAAAGGTACCTTACCCCTCACTCCCATTTAAACTTATAACAAGAGGCTTATAATTAAAAAAAATGTCATTCAACTCTCTCTATGTGTGTATATGTGTATGTAACTCATATTCAACTCTCTGTATGGTTGTATGTAACTTGGATTTAACTCTGTGTGTACATGTGCTAGTAACTTAGATTCAACTCATTTAAAATATCTCTATCATCTATATATGTATCATCTATTTATCTATCTGTCATCTATCTATCTGTCAATCATCTATATATATCATCCATTATCATCTATCTACCTATCGACCATCTATTTATCTATCACCTATCTATCTATCTATAGATCATCTATTTATCTATCTATCTACCTACTATAAAACAAATGTTTTTAAACAGCAACCATGTGGCCTTCTTTTATCTTGACTGGTGACCTCATTAGGATGTAAGCAGTCACATAGCTGGCAATCTATCATGTGATTCCCCATGTTAAGATAACCACATGGTATAAAGTAACAATAGTAAAACTTCTCAGTCCTAATGAACTTTCTGTTTGTTATTATATCTTCCTTTAGATTAAGAAAGCAACAAGCCTCAAATATTTTGGGTTGGTGTGGACTTTGTAGAAATTTAAGGTTATATTTGCTACAACATACTGTGTATGTAATTCAACTTTGGTTTAGAATATATTGTATATGATGATGAAATTTCAAGATTATAAAGGTATATTTAGAGTAACAAAAGCTAATTTAAGATGTACATCTAATTACTTATATCCTTACTAATTGTTCAACACTAAGCTGCTAGAGAATTTAAATAAGTAGCAACATATGTTTGATTAATAACATATATTTGATAATCAGGATTTATAAACTCCTAAGGTCCACTCAGGTTGAAAGCTATATTTGTCTAGATTGTTTGTCTTTAATCAAGATTTGTAAATATCTAAGGTGTACTAAGATTCATATTTGTCTAGCTTCATTGTCTTTTAAGCTTTAGTTATTTGGATGCACTAAGCCATACAGAAAACTACAATTGACTATAACGGTACAGTATTAAAGGATCAGTAAAGTTGTCAGTCTCTCTATGGACTGTGTCTATTATTAAATGTTTCATTTTGATTCTAGAAAAAACTTAAATTAAAAAATTGTGATTTGTAAGGCTAAACCTAAAGTCCTAGTTTTATAAAAAACTACTAAATTATTATAAACTGTTAAGAATAATTAAATGAAAGTTGGTTGTCAGTTACCTATAAATAATCACATTCTTTAATGTGTTCATAACTATACTTGTTACTTGTAGTCATGCTAAGAACTACTGTAATTAATTACAGGAATATGCCTTATTTAGCCTCCTGTATATGTTTTCAAAGTAAGAAACTAGAAACAAGCAAAGTTTGTTTATTTAGATATGCTTTAGAAAGATAGATGATCCTCAAACACTTCAGAGATCCGCAGAATATTGCATTTGAGGTGTTTAATAAAGCTGTTCATGGTAGAGAGACACATCAGCTCTTGGCAGCACCCCTAATCTCCTCCAAGGAAGACGATGGGCATAGAAAAAACCTCTACCTGGCAGAGCAACTGAGGAAAACACCTCCACACATGGTCCCCACACAGGCACACACACACATGCATGGGTACTTATAGGCACATGTACTCCAGTACACACACACACACACACACACACACACACACACACACACAGAGAGAGAGAGAGAGAGAGAGAGAGAGAGAGAGAAAGAGAGAGATGAAACCCAATATGTAAATAATACATGCAATGTTTTCTGTAGTGTGTGTGTGTCTGTGTGTGTGTGTGTGCCTGTATATGAAGTCCAGAGGTTGAAGCTGAGTGTCTTCCGTACTGCTCCTTATCTTAGTTTTCTTTTTGAGACAGAGTCTCTCACTGAACCTGGAGGTCATCAACTGGGATAAACTTTCTGTCCAGTGAGCTCCAGGAATCTGCCTATCTTTGCCTCCCCAGTACTCGGATTATAAGTGGATGCCACCATGCCTGGCATTTTCTTTGAACATGAGTCCAGGGAATTGAAAGCACACCCTCCTGCTTTCATGGCAAGCAAAGTATCTCTCAAGCACAATGTTTAACCTTTTTGTTTATAATCACACAATGAAAAATAATAGTGCAGCAAGTTCATTTAAGATGATAATCACACCATCTCTTGTCAAATAAGAATAGTCAAATGCAATTGAGGTTTTCCATATGAGGGAGGACTGATTAAACCATATAAATGATGACTTTTGGTTAGCTCTGGATTCTTGCCCCTGTGAAGTGGCGAACCTCTGTTCCACAGCTGCAGACCTGTTGGTCTCCATAATTCTCTCATCTAGCTTGTACAGCTCTCAACTGGCCTGTCTCAGCCATTCCTCTTCTAGCTGTCAAGGTCCTCTGATGCTAATTTTCTGCCTTACTGAATGGGCAGTTCTAATTAAGCACATCTAAAACTCAGATGTCAGTTCTTCCTCCGCAGGGAGAAGGTACCTTTTTTTTTTGGCAAGCCTTTCTTTCCTGGAGAATTATGTCATTTGCATTCACGATGATGGCTGTGTTCAAGGCAGTTGTGCTGCTGGGAGTCTGATTTCCAAATTGGCTCAATACTTCTCGATTGTGATTGAGTTAGAAGAGATGAATCAGTGATCTGGGACTTAAAAGTCTTACAAAGATTCAGGGCTTGGGCAGTTTTTTTTTTAATTTTTCCCTTTATGACCTGAATTAATTTGCCTTGGCTAGTTTGCATCACCACAAGTTCACTATTGCCTAATCAAAAATAATAGCTGCCTGAACTATCATTAAGATGGGGGAAAAGGCTAGGTGAAGGGAAGACATAATCAAATATGTAACTTACTTGCTTACTCCTGATAGTCACAATAGAAATGAAAGGGGATTCATGCTCTCAACTTGGCAATCATGTAGCTTCCTGGTTCACAGGGGAGGCATTGATTTCAAGTGTCATCATCGAGTGATGGATAGATGAATCCAGATGAACTCCCTCTGCCTCTGCTGATTACCTCTATAGCCACCCAGCTGGACCCATGTTTTACATATTCAATTTAAACCACATGGTTAGTTAGGTTAACTGAATGTTTCCATGCCCGGAACATTGGACCCTTGGATTTTTCTTTGCTTGCTCTACCCACTTCTGACTTTTGTGAAAGGTCGCAAACTGGAGGTAATTTTGTGTGCCCTGTGGGCTCGCTCACGCGGTTCAATGAGAACAAAATGTGGCAGCAAGCAAGGCCTTGTTAAGTGTGATGGACATAGCACGTCACGAGCAATAAGCTACCGTGTCGCACGGACTCCCAGTGGTCCTTGTGTGAGCAGAGTCAGAGTATGGTCTGATGGCAGTCCAGGGCCCTTCCCCATGAGGAGGAGGGCCAGGGGCGGGCCCACCAGGCTAACTGTTCACTGAATATAAAATAAGCAGCAGAACAGGGGACTTGCAAGACAGGGTGGATATTAAGGAAGCATTGACTAACTATATCTGTTGCTTAAGAAGGAAATTTAACAATTTAGGAAATAATCCAGATGACAACTATAAAAAAAGGTGTTTCACATTTAAAACTCAAAGAAAGTCCTCTGTCCACATAATGCATTCTCTGTGCTAAATAAGAATAAATTCCTAACTCTGATTTCTCGTTCCCAAGCTCCAGGATACAGCTGCTGTTTCTCTCAGTCTCAATTGTCCTGTCCCCTCCCCCACCCTCCTTTCTGCAGCCATTACGGCCTTCACTGTATTAGTCAGATAAGCCCCTAAGGTCTTTCCTACCTGCCCGGGACCTTTGCACATGTGATGATTGGTGTGATTTCAGAGTCTTTGTCTACATTCTTTGACAGCTTGTATTTTTTTTTAATCTTGAAAACATCACCTCAAATGTCGTCTATGAAGAGTTTGGCTGTTACACTTTATACTTTCACGCTATGATGACAATATAACAAAGTCCACAATTATCTCATATTCCTTACCTCTTTTTTGAGCTCTTCACTTCCTCTTTCCTCCTCTTCCTTCACCTTCCTCACTTACCCACCTCCTCTTCTCTCCCTACTTCTCTCTCTTCCTGCTTCTCTCTGAAATGGAATTCTCCCCATATTTCACAGGCTGACCTAAAGTACCTACACCTAAGCCAACCTCCTGCATCAGCCTCCTGAGAAGCTAGACCTTGTCTCAACTACCATTACAAAACCAACCAACCAAACAAACAAATAAACAAGCAAAAAATTCAAAACTAAAGAACTAAAATTTAATATTAATGGGAAAATATTACTTTTACTTTTAAAAAATATTTACATATCAGTGTGTATGTACATGTATATACCTATATCACAACATATGTGTAAATATCAGAAACAAATTTGTGCAGTTGGTTCTTTTTTTTTTGTTTTGTTTTGTTTTTGTTTTTTGTTTTTTTTTTTTTTGTTTTGTTTTTCGAGACAGGGTTTCTCTGTGTAGCCCTGGCTGTCCTGGACTCAATTTGTAGACCAGGCTGGCCTCGAACTCTCAAAGATCCGCCTGCCTCTGCCTCCCAAGTGCTGGGATTAAAGGCGTGTGCCACCACCGCCCGGCTTGCAGTTGGTTCTTTCCTTACACTTTACAAGGGTTTCAGGATCAAGCTTGGGTTGAAAGGCTTCCATGGCAAGTGATAGCCATCTCCCAAGTCCTGTTCTAATTTTTTTGTTGGTTTTTGTTTTTCCTTTCTGTAAAACTGATCACCATCGAGATACATAGCAGGCTTTCGGGGATTATATGCTGAATGACTATCTGACTTCATTCCTCTTGCATGACATCATGCTATTTGGAGGTTCAGTTGGCTGCTGAAATCCAAATACCATGAGGGTGTTCCGATAGATACATTCACTGTTCTACTGTGACTGGATCCAATCATATCTATTTTCTTCTAAATGTTTATGATAAGACAAATGAGAGTAAGGCTCAGAGGAAATAGCAGAATAACTACCGTAAGATAGCACAGGGGAAGACATATCTCTGGACTGGAGAAGGAACAGAAGTGAAGAGCAGAGGATGAGCTATGCATCCCCAGCTGTGCTTACACAGTCACTGAATTTTAACCTTCCTCTTCTCTGTTACACCTGCTTTCTTTTCTTTCTGTCTTTGGCCCAATGGCTTATACAACATTTTACTCTTCATATGTTTGTTTTTAACGTTAAAGAAAATGCATTAATATTTTCTTATTAATATTAAATAACATATGTACATATAATAAAATATTTTTCTCATTCTTACATCCATTCTCACAGACTCAGATTTCATTCCCTTCACCCAGGACAGATAACCACTATTAGTGATTTGGTGTACACAATTTCAGGCAATTTTCTATCCATGTTTGAATTTTCCATTGTATCTTTGTACTATATATTTTATTGATATTTGCCTTTTTAAATTTCCTGTTTTCTATAGTTTAAGGTTCACAGTTCCATTCTCCCAGTGTCTTCTGAAGATGAATGTTTAACTTATCACTTTTCTAGCTTTCTTTTTTTATATGAACATTTGAGGTCAAATATGCACTGACAATTGTTTCTGTAACAAATGTGCTGGGTGTGGTGGCACACGAACACACCTTTAATCGCAGCAGTCAGGAGGCAGAGGCAGGAGCATCTCTGTGAGTTCAAAGCCAGCCTGGTCTACAAAGTAAGTCCAGGACAGCCAGGGCTATGTTACACAGAGAAACCCTGTCTCTGAAAACCAAACCAAACCAAACCAAACTAAAACAAAACAAAAAAGACCCAAGTGCTTCTGCAGCAAACTACATGTACTGATGTTTTCAGTACAGGCCTGTCTGGGAATTTTTTCCATTTCATTTTGATTTTGTTCTTCCAGTAAGGAAATATTGGCAAGTATTTTTCAAAGTATCATTTGGGTTTGCTTTTAGAAAATTGTAATTCATCTTAGCTGCACTTCAGTTTGCGAGTGTGGCTGGTATTCTTTGGTACCTGTTAGCAGTCTGTGTCAGTTTTTTACATGTCCTTAGACACATGTTTACATATTCCAGCAAGTAGGTCGACTTTTCAATGTCTTAATCGTTCCATTAGATTGTAATTTGTGCATGCTGATGTTAACATGAGGTTAAGGCCAGGCTGGACTACCAGGCCAGGCTGGGTCACAGTAAGATCTTGTTCATAACTCCTCCAAGCCTTATAAAACTTTTAAATTACTCTTCAATGTTTGCTTCTTCCTTAAAACATAGAAAAAAAACCAATATTGGCACTCATATAATTTTGAGAATTAAATGAGTTACTATGTTAAAATCATTCAGTGCCTAATCAGAGGTAGACATTGCAAGAGTATAATTACCAACCCCATTATGACTGGAGCTGACAACACTGCTACTACTACCTCTGTATCTATGACACTACCATGACTTTGAAACATTCATGGTGCTTTTCACTGGTGTTTTGTCTAATCGCCTGAGCTTTATTAGCTAGCTTAATTGGATTATTATTTACCTAGTAAGTATGTTTTGAGTCTCCTATGTCCTGACTTTAACTGTTTCTTCAAACAACATTACACAATATTCTTTCAAAGTTAAAATAGGCAGTAAGGTTAAAACACTAAATCAGGTGACAACTTCAAAATTTCATATTACAAACTTAGACCACCTATGAGCAATGTGAGTCTGTGCTGTTGTGGTGTGTGTGCATGTGTGTGTGTGTGTATGTATGTATATGTATATAGTTTAACCAATACCCAGCTTCTCTTACAGTGGGAGACTATACATCACTGTTTCATTGAATTTGGGCATAGTTTTCTAATTCCCAAAGGACTGTGAAAGGGAGTGAGAACTGTCCATTAGGATAGAAGGTAGATGTGTAGGATCCATTGATATATGTATAAATATATATATTTATTAGATTAGATAAATAAATATATCTATATATATATGCCTCTATAGTTTTTGGGTAACAAACAGTAGACGCTTATCCTATGTTTATTGAATCAAGTTTCCTGTGATTCAGAGTAAAGACAAATTTAAATTTAGGGTTAAAGGAGAAGAGAGGAATCCTGAATGAGCAGGAAAGAAATGACCCCAAGACGTGCTTCATGGTCCTTTTGGATTTGCATACTATTTTGTTTGCTAATTAAATGCATTAAAAATTTAAGAGAAATTGTGGGGTGATATGCCACTTCTCAGAAAGTCTATGGCTCACTAGACATTGAAAATAGAAACATGCTTCACTCATTCCAGAGTGAATGAAAAGTTGTAGATGTATCTGAGTGAGTAAGACTTCTAAGTTTAGATCCTTCTTAAAAAAACTTCTGTGACTGGATATTTTATAAATAATTTAACATGCTAGCATACCTTTCTTTGTCCAGAAAATGCAATTTTCATAGCGATATTTGAAATGATTTTCACAGAAGTGACTCTCAAAGTATCTTGTTCATTTGTGGCTTGAGCGTCACTGTAATAGTTACAAGGGCACTTACCACTTCAGAGTCTTGGTCCCGGACCAGTGTTGTATGAATGAAAAGTCTGATCAATGTCTTGGCTGACTTTATTATTCTACTACATGGAAAAAAGAAGCGACTTTGGAGAGAAGCAAGAAAATAAAATCTTACTGAGAGAATGTTTTTAGTGCTGGTTATTAAATAAAGAAGAAACCAAGTGATGAAAGTTGCTAACCCAGCAATGGTGGCTCAATAAAAAGATTTCCTGGGGCTGACGTGGTGGCTCAGTCAGAAAAGTACTTGCCATGCAAATATGAGGATCTGTGTTCAGATCCCCAACACCTGCAATAAAAAGTCAAGTGTGGCACATGGGTAATCTCAGTGTTTGGGAGACAGAGGAAGGAGGATCCTTGGGGTTTGCGGGGCATTCACTCTCACCAAATTTAATAAGAGACTTTATCTCAAAAACCACAGTGGAGAGTAATTGGGAAGATGAGCAACCTCAACCCTTGGTCTCTACAGGCATGAACACATGTGCACATACACTCCTAGGCACACACATGAGCATGAACGCACACACATACACACACACACACACACACACACACACACACACACTCACTCACTCGCACACATGATTCCTTGAGGAATCAGTAAAGATGCTTGTTTGTAATTTTCAAATCATTGTATGCTCAACCCGAAAGTCACCTTTTTCATTAGAACAGTAGATTAAAAGGTTCACAGGAATAGCCTAGTTTGGCTTACGTTAAGTCCCTTCTCAGAAAATGTGAAGATTACCGTGATATCGAAATCAATATTTTTCAGCTACAGGGTCTCTACTGTTTGGCGTATTTCCTCCCACCTTTCTTTTTGCTGTGGCTATCCAGATTCCGTTCTCCATAATCCTTAAATCCCCAGCTTATTTCCATCACCATAGAAACACCTGCTGCTGTGATCAGTTTTGATCAGTTGCAGACTCCCCTTTTGTGCCCGCTGCCAGCCATGCTCTTCTGGGTGTCAGCCACTGAGACTACAGGGTTGGGGGCAGAGGTGGAAGCTGCCGGCAGAAAGCTCTCCCACTTTAAAATCTGCCTGTCTTTTCACAGCGAAGTGAGCTCCCGTGCTTCCTCCCCTCTTCATTTTGAAAATGCTTCTGTGTTCAGGTTCATGGTCACTGCTGAAAAGCCTTACAGGAGCATGGCAAGATGTCAGTGTCCGTCTACCTACCGCATATCTCTCCTTTCTCTCAGTGTTTTCAAAACGGAGTTCCATCTTACTCTTTTATTAGGCATTTATGCATGGGCATTTGGGTTACATAACCATTTGGCCTTGGTAAATAGTACTGTTATAGGTGTAGATATCCACATATCTTTTGAGATCTTGCTTTGAGCTGTTTTAGGTTGGTACCCATGAGTGCAGTTGCTAGATCATGTAGTCATTCACTCTTTAAATATATGAGCTCTTCATTATGATCTTCTGGAGGAACATTACCATTATATATTCTTATCAATAGTGCACAAAAGACCTAATCTCATGAGATGCATTTTCTTTTCTTTTCTTTTTTTTTTTGGTTCTTTTGTTCCTTTTTGCAGGCCTCATCTTTTCTTGTTCATGATTTGTACATTCTCAGAGTCCAACTGGTTTATGTTTTTTTTTTTTTTAAAGAATTGTTGCTGTGAAACTGGAGAGATATCTCAGAGTTAAGAACACTTGTTGCTTTTTAACTGACGACCCACGTTCAGTTATGCTCATGATGGCTCACTAGTGTCTGTAACTCCAGTTCCAGGGGTTCTGACTCCTCTATACCTCCTTGCTTCTTTGAGATCTTAAAGCATGTGGTGCACATAAACTCATTCAGGATCACATGCATGCACATAAAAATAGTAATTAAATAGATGACTTAATATTAAATAATTAGATACATCTTTGAAAAAACCTTGTCGTCTTTACCTGTTGTTCCCCAGAATTCATCAAGTCCAAAGTCATGAAAATGTATGCTAGCTTTCTCCTAAGAACTTTGTAGTTTCGGCTTTTGAGCCACATTGAGTTAACTTTTCAGTATAATACTGGGTAAGGTCCCATTTCTCTGTTCAATAGACTTGGCATTTTATTGGAAATCATTGGACCACATAAACACGCATAGATAGATACAGAGAGAGTGGAAAGCCTTGTCCTTGATTTTAGTGGGATTGCTTTTAAGTTTCTCTCCATTTAATGTGTTATTGGCCACTGGCTTGCTGTCTATTGCTTTTATTGTGTTTAGGTATGCACCTTGTGTCTCTGATCTCTCCAAGACTTCTAACGTGAATGGGTGCTGGATTTTGTCAAAGCCTTTTCAGCATCTAATGAGAGGACTATGTGGCTTTTTCTTTCAGGTTGTTTATGTGATGGACTACATTGATGGATTTTAGTATGTTGAACCATCTCTGTATCCCTGGAATGAAGCCTGCTTTATCATGGTGGATAATATTTTTGATGAGTTCTTGGATTAGGTTTGCAAGTATTTTATTGAGTATTTTTGCATCAATGTTCATAAGGGAAATTGGTCTGAAATTCTGTTTCTTTGTTGAGTCTTTGTGTAGTTTCAGTATCAGGGTGACTGTGGCTTCATGAAATGAATTTGACAATGTTCTTTCAGTTTCTATTTTGTGGAGTAGTTTGAGAAGTATTGGTATTAGCTCTTCTTTGAAAGTCTGGTAGAATTTTGCCATAGAACTATCTAGTTCTGGGCTTTTTTTGGTTGGGAGACTTTTAATTACTGCTTTTATTTCCTAAGGGGTTATAGGACTATTTAAATTGTTTATCTGCTCTTGATTTAACTTTGGTAAATGGAATAAATCAAGAAAATCATCAACTTCATTTAGTTTTTCCAATTTTTTGTAGTACAGACTTTTGAAGTAAGACCTAATGAATCTTGAGATTTCCTTAGTGTCTGATGTTATGTCTTCCTTTTAATTTCTGATTTTGTTAATTTGGATATTGGCTCTTTGCCTTTTAGGTAGTTTGGCTAGGGGTTTGTCTATCTTGTAGATTTTCTCAAAGAACCAGTTCTTAGTTTTGTTAATTCTTTGTATTGTTTTCCTTGTTTCTAACTTATTGATTTCATCCCAGAGCTCGATTATTTTCATTCTCTCTACTCCTCTTGAGTGTGCTTGCTTTTTTTTTTTAGTCTAGAGCTTTCAGATGTGTTATTAAGTTGCTAGTATGAGATCTCTCCAATTTATTTATTAAGGCACTTAGTGCTATGGACTTTCCTTTTAGCAATGATTCCATTGTGTCCCATAAGTTTGCGTATGTTGTGCCTTCATTTTCATTGAATTCTAGAATGACTTTAATTTTTTTATTACTTCCTTGATCCAGTGGTCAGTCATTCAGTAGAGAATTGTTCAGTTTCCATGAGTTTGTAGGATTTTTGTTGTTGTTTAAGTCTAGCTTTAATCCATGGTGGTCTGATAAGATACAAGGGATTATTTCAAATTTCCTATATCTATTGTTGCTTGCTTTGTCACTGACCTATAGGGTCAATTATGGAGAAGATTCTAAGAGGTGCTGGGAAGAAGACATATTCTTTGGTGTTTGAGGGAAATGTTGTATAGGTTTCTGTTAGGTCCATTTGTTTCATAATGCCTGTTAGTTTCATTATCTATTTTCCTTACTTTAGTTTCTGTCTCAATGGTCTATCCATTGGTGAGAGTGGGATGTTGAAATATACCACTATTAATGTGTGATTTAAGCCTTAGTTATTTTTTTTCATGAATTGGGAGTCCTTGCTTTTGGGACATAGATGTTCAATATTGAGATGCCATTTTGGCATATTTTTCCTTTGGTGAATACAAAGTGTCCTTCCTCATCTCTTTTGATTAATTTTTATTGAAAGTCTATTTTATCAGATATTAATATGGCTACTCCAGATTGCTTTTTGAGTCCGTTTGCTTAGAAAAACTTTTTCCAGTTGTTTACTCTGAGGTAGCATCTATCTTTGTTGCTGAGGTGTGTTTCTTATATGAAGCAGAATGATGGATTCCGTTTTCACATCCATTCTGTTAACCATGTGTCTTTTTATTGGGAAATTGAGTCCATTGATTTTGAGAGATATTAATGGCCAATCATTGTTAATTCTTGGCATTTTGATGCTGGTGGTGATTGTGTGTGTGTGTGTGTGTGTGCGCGCGCGCACGCGTGCGTGTTCCTTCTTCTAGTTTTGCTGGTGTGGAGTTATTTAGTTCCTATGTTTTCTTGGGTATAGTTAACCTCCTGGGGTTGGAGTTTTGCTCCTAGTATCTTCTGTAGGTCTGAATTTGTGCATAGGTACTATTTAAATATGGTTTTGTCTTGTATTATCTTGTTCTCTCCATTTATGATGATTATAAATTTTTCTGGGTATAGTAGTCTGGGCTGACATCTGTGGTCTCTGACTCCAGAAGACATGCCCAGGCCTTTCTGGGTTTTCCAGTCTTTGTTGAGAAGTCAGTCATAATACTGATAGATTTGCCTTTTGTATTTTACTTGGCCTTTTCCCCTTGAAGCTTTTATATTCTTTTTTCTTAGGTTTCATCTTTTCAGAGTGTCCCAGATTTCCTGGATGTTTTGTGTTAGGGATTTTTTTAGGTTTAATATTTTCTTTGACAGATGTATCCATTTCTTTTATCATATCATCAATACCTGTGATTCTTTCTTCATCTCTTGTACTCTGTTGATGAAGCTTGCCTCTGTAGTACTTGTTCAAATTCCCAGAATTCCCTCCATTTGTGTTTTCTTTATTGATTCTATTTCCATTTTCAGATCTTGAACAGTTTTATTCATTTCTTCCACTGTTTGTGTTTTCTTGGATTTCTTTAATAGATTTATTCCTCACACTGTGTTTTGCTAGATTTCTTTAAGGGATTTATTAATTTCCTCATTATGGACCTTTATTATGTATATATATATATGTAGTTTTCAGGTTTCTTTCTTTTCTATTGTGGTTCAGCTGTGTTGGAATATTCAGAGCCTGCTGTAGAAGGATAGCTGCGTTCTATTGGAGACATATCGCCTTGGCTATTATTAATCGTGCTTTTCTGCTGGCATATAAGCATCTGGGTTTGTGGTGATTATAGGACTAGGGGATAGTTTCTGGATTTCTCTTGTTTTGGGTAGATGTTTTGTTCCTTGTCTACGGCTTCCTTTCTGGCCTTTTGAAGAGTATAATATTGTGTGTTACCTATTTTGTTGAGGTTTTAGCAGACCAGGAGGTCTGGTAAGCTGGTGTGTTCACAGGGAGCTTGGGTTAGCAGGGGATGCATACTGTGGTTGGGAAGTGTTTCCATGTCTGACTCAGCTGATATATTCCCACTAAATGCCTGCTGGTGTTGGTGGCTTGAATAATGGGATGAATTTGGGAAAGGAAGTTTGGGGGTAAAGATCTTTCAGATCTGTTGAGGGTAGATTCAGAGAGAGGAAAGAAACAGCAACAATTTTCCTGTTACTGTGCTAGGGATGATGCTGGGGGATTAGATCTCAGGAGCATAAGGAAAGGTATGGGTACACCTCAGGCCTACTTTTGGTCACAGGTTTGGAGTCTCATTGGAGCTGGAGTTACAGGTGGTTGTCTGGTTCCCAACACCATTGAGAGGAACGTAATCAGGTCAAGCAAGAATGGCACATGATCTTAACTGCTGAGTTCTCTCTCTCTTACCCTACACATATATCCCTTTTAAAAGTTTTTATTAAAAACAAATAGTAAAATTTATTCATATCAAATAGATTGATCCAATAGCTTCTAACCAGTGCATATGCCATTATAGTTGAGGAATGGAAGGCTATCATTGTTTTAAATTCCCTGAACTATGAGCCAAAGTAAATGCACTCTTCAAGTTGCTTTTGTTAGGAATTTTGTTGTAGCAATGAGAAAATAATTAATACACCTTCTCTGTGGCCTTTTGTATTTTTCCAGTGAAACTGTCTAACATTTCTCTGCTACATGCCCTTCTGGTGGGGAAAATAAATCAAACAATTGGCAGATTTTAAAATGTAGATAATACTTACGATGGAAAAATTAATTTACTTGTTACAAGAAACATGAGTCATTTATCAGATTATTTTTCTTTTTTTTTTAAATACTTTATTTTTTTTTCTTCAAGTTACATCTCAGTAACAAACCCCTCCCTATTCCCCCTTCCTATCCCGCCCTTCCACCCTCTTCCCCCCAGAAGTTTCCCCTTTCAGTCCAACAGATGGTTCCTTCTCTTATAACAGTAAGTATTATACAAAACAATAGATATAAATATGCCACATTTATGAGAGTAAATTGGCCCAGTATACCTTCCCAATGTCCAGTTTATACATATTTGGCCCCTGACTTTAACATTCTACTATCTAACCAACTCCATGAGTTTAAAGGTCTATATGTGACTCAACATTCATACTATCTTGCAACACACTTTTAAGAGTATCTTCTTAGATCTATAACACCCTCTTGATTCCTAAACAGTTCAAAATTTAACTATGAGACTCTAGCTGTCTATTCTTCAACCACCTCAGAGACCTGAGAGGGATAAATATATTTGCTTATATAGGAAGTGCAGGGCCTGCAGCTTCCAAAACTAAGAAAGAACATATCAATGACTGCCTGGACAGTTCCCATTTTCTCTCCATACATTCCAGCATCAATCTTCAGCCTTTGGGTCCTGTTTCTCTGACAGACATTTGTTGTAGAGCAGGGATTATGAAGGACTTACCTACCCTGTCTTGGCAGAGTTAGGCTGTCGACTTCCCTGCTACCAAGTTTTGTCCTTTTTGGACAGCAGTCTGTCTGCAGTTGGTGCAAGGGGTTTTTTCATGCCAAGAGAAAGGCTTGCCACTAATTCAACCATCTTACAGTGGAGGTTCTTCGATGCTTATCTTCTACTTGGAGTAGAATAGGGGGTGCTGTCAGGCGCTGATATGTCTCGATATCAAAAAAATCTTGATTTAAGATAACATCTTTGAATGCCATACTCTGCAGATCTCTAGGGGTTTTTGAAGATGCCCTATCCATCTCTTGTATTTAGATTAGCAAATGTTGCTTGTCTCTTAGCAACTTGATTACTGGGTAGTTTAGAGAATATCTGTGATAGACTGTCATAGTAGCTAACACAGTGACATGTTTGCATGACTAGGAGTTTGTTTTAACTATCCTAGACCATTTTAGACGGTTGGTATCAAGAGGTCAGAGCTTCACATTTTATTTTTAAGTATCTCTAGGTATGATACCATTGGGAAGCGTTAACTTTAAATTTGTATCAATATACAAAGATCTATTCAATTGTGGTTAAATATACTCTTAATTATGTATCAATATACCAAGATCAATGCCTATGTAGCCCAATATAAACGCAACCACTATGGAGGTCTGTCTGGCGATATCTTAGAAATCTAGGAATAACCTTGCCTCAGGACCCAGCCATACCACTTCTGGGTATACACCCAAAGGACCTCTCACGGAGACATAGGGAAGTCTCCTCATCTATGTTCATAGCAGCCTTATTTGTAATAGCTAGAAATTGGAAACAACCCAGATGTCCCACAACTGAAGAATGGATTAAAAAATTGTGGTACATCTATACAATGGAATATTACTCAGCTATCAGAAACAATGAAATCATGCAATTTGCAACCAAATGGATGGATCTAGAGGAGCTCATCCTGAGTGAGCTAACCCAGTCTCAGAAGGATGCACATGGCATCTATTCACTTATAGTAGGATTTTAACTATATCGTACAAGATATCTGTACTACAACCAACACATCAGAAGGAACAAGGACATAATTTTTTTTATCTTTTTCTTTTTCCTTCTTTTTTCTTTTTTTCTTTTTCCTTTTCCCTTCTCTTTTTCCTCTCTTTTTTTGTTGATATTCTTTGTTTTTGTGGGTTTGTGTGTTTGTTGGTCTTTTTTTCAGTATTCCCCCAGTAGCAATGAGACACCATTCACTGGCAGTACTGCCTCGTAGGCCCCCGGTGAATGAAGAGGCTCTTGGCCCTCATATGACTCCTGATCTGTGGTGAGAGACTGTTAGGCAGGGACACTCCACCCCAGAGGAACAAGACGGAAGGTTCAGGGGGTAGAGCATAGGAGGGTGGGGCTGGGAAGCGGGAAAAGAGGACAATATGATAAGGATGTAACCTGAAGCAACAAACAAATAAATTTATTAACTAAAAAAAAAGGCATTTATCAGATTTAATATTAGAGAAGAGAACCCAAAGCAATGAAAAAGTTCTTTCCTTTAACTCTCTACAGAGGAACAAAGAAGAGAAAGCTGGACTAAGAGTCTTGTGGAGGCACCAGGCAGCCTGCAAGATAGGACACAGCATAATAGGCAATGTGCCAGTGGTGTAGTCATAGAATGGTGTGGTATGAAACCCAGTTCTATAGTTTTTAAAGATCTTACTTAAGATTTAGTTGTTCAGATCTTTTTTTTTCCTAGTTTTTTTCTTTTCTTTTAAAAAAATATTTATATATTACTTCAGGTTACGTCTCCATCACAGTGCCCTCTTTCCACCCCTCCCAGTCCCATACTCCCACCCTCTACCCCCTCTCCTTTCCATCCCATTCCTCCAGGGTGGAGTGTCCATACATAACAGCCCCCCCACCCTAGTTCAGCAGTCATGTGAGGGCCAAGAGCCTCCTCATACACTGGGAGCCTACAAGGCAGCACCACTAGGACAAAGTGTTTCATTGACAGGTAACAAAGTCTATGTTCCTGTTTCCTTTGGTACATTGGTTGTAGTATAGTTATCCTGTACTATATGGCTAAAATCCAATTATAAGTGAATAGAGGCTATGTGCATCCTTCTGGGTCTGGGTTAGCTCACTCAGGATGAGCTTCTCTAGTTTCATCAAATTTTACTGCAAATTGCATGATTTCATTTTTGCTGATGGCTGAGTAGTATTCCAAGGTGTAGATGTACCTTTTTTTAAAATCCATTCCTCAGTTGAGGGACATATGGGTTGTTTCCAGTTTCTAGCTATTATTACAAATAAAGCTGCTATGAACATAGATGTAGAAACTTCCTTGTGATTTGGTGAGGAGTCATTTGGATGTATACCCAGAAGTAGTATGGCTGGGTCTTGAGGTAGAGCTATTGCAAGTTTTCTAGGATATTGCCAGACTGATTTCCATAGTGGTTGTACAAGCTTGCACTCTCACTAGCAGTGGAGGATAGTTCCCCTTTCTCCACACCCTTGCCAGCATGTGCTGTCATTTGAGCTTTTGAACTTAGACATTCTGACATGGTGTGAGATGGAATCTCAGCGTCATCTTAAGTTGCATTTCTCTGCTGATTAAGGATGCTGAACATTTCTTCAAGTGTCTCTCAGCCATTAGGGATTCCTCCTTTGTGAAATCTCTGTTTAGCTCTGTTCACCATTTTTTGATTGGATTATGTGTTTTTTTTAGCATTTAATTTCGTGAGTTCTTTGTAAATTTTGGATATTAGCCCTCTGTCAGATGTGGGGTTGGTGAAGACATTTTCCCAATCTGTAGGTTGCCATTTTGTTTGACTGACAGTGTTTTTTGCCTTAAAGAAGCTTTTCAGTTTCATGAGGTCCAATTTATTGATTGTTTCTGGGGGTGACTCTAACCAAGCAAATGAAAGATCTGTATGACAAGAACCTCAAGTCCTTGAAGAAAGAATTTAAAGAGGATACCAGAAGATGGAAAGATCTCCAATGCTCATGGATAGGTAGGATCAATATAATAAAAATGGCCATCCTGCCAAAAGCAATATGCAGATTCAATGCAATTCCTATCAAAATACCACCATAGTTCTTTATAGACCTGGAAAAAGCAATTCTCAACTTCATATGGAATAATAAAACACCCAGAATAGCTAAATCAATCCTGTACAATAAAAAAGCATCTGGAGGCATCATCATTCCAGATTTCAATTTGTACTACAGAGCAATAGTACTAAAAACAGCATAGTACTGGTATAGAAACAGACAAGTGGATCAATGGAATTGAATTGAAGACCCAGAAATGAACCCACACACCTATGGTCTTTTAATTTTTGACAAAGAAACCAAAACCATATGATGGAAAAGGACAGCATCTTCAGCAAATGGTGCTGGTCCAACTGGATGTCTACATGTAATTAGACTCATACTTATCACCTTGCAGAAAACTTAAGTCCAAGTGGATCAAAGACCTTAACATAAGGCTGGACACACTAAATCTATTTGAAGAGAAAGTGGGGAAAAAGCCTCGAACTTCTTTGGCACAACTTCCTGAAGAAAACATCAACTGTTCAGATCTTTACCTGAGATGTTTGAGGTTCATACAGATGTGCTCAAATTATTAAAGACTGAAACTAAACACCCACTCCTACATATTCATGATCTTCTTCAACTTGATAAATATTTCAAATAGTTCTAATTTTCTTCTAAAGATGTGAATTTAACCTGAATTTTTCTTGGCTTCCAAAATGAAATAAGGACCAAATGAAAACTTCTACTAGCATCTCAAGGGAAACCATAAACATTAGGTAAGCAGTCCAGATTCTAAATGTGGTAGACAGAGTATGCTCTTGTAGTGAAAGAAAGTACACTCACTCCCAAAAGAGGTGATCACAAAACCAATTTAGAGATTACAACATTCGATCAGTATGTGTTAGAGATTCTTGCTGATAGCAATTGAAACAAAGCTCTATTGGCCATTTAGTATTATTCCTTTCCTGCTGTTTAAAGGGAAATTGACGGATAGTTACTTTTGAGACTTCCTGGAGGTTCTAGTACTAAGACTTCCCCAACACCACCCCTCCCAAGCTTACTTCCCTAAATAGGTGCTAAATGAAATGGCTGATGTTTGTAACTAACATCACACACTGAATTTCTAACATTCAATATGATACTGAAAATTACCTCAAGCTTTCACATGTCACAGACCGTAAAAATACAAATTAGGCTGTAAATGCAGCCCAGCCATAATTAATACTAGGATATGTTCAAATAACCCAGCTCTCTTTAGTGGAGTTTATTGAAAGAGGTTATTATGAGCAATCGTGCACTAATCACTAGGTGACAATTTTTTTTTTCCACATGCATGCCTCCCTTGTCTTTGTTGTTGAAGGCTGCTCCCATGTTTAAAAAGGTGATTATTTTCTCCACACAGAGACAGCTTTTGCTGGAACTCCAACTGATGTCAACTTTTGCTCTCGTTGCTATCATCTGCACAGAGCCAAGCTTCACTGTAAATCAGAAAAGCAGAGGGAAATGAAACTAGATGGCTTTCAGTTCCAATCACATCTTGTTCGACTCCAATTCAGCCAATACGTTATTGGGGGAATAATGGATTTTTATCTGTGAAAGTGAAAGAGAAGGTTTAAGAATTTTTCAAATTTAAAAATGTTCTCCTTCTGCATTTTATGCGGTAAACGGAAGGCTTTCCTTGGTGGAAAGGGGGAAATGGTTCATTTTATTCTAATGTAAAAGAGTCTCTTCAAGAAAAAAAAAAGTACTTATATATAAAAAAAAAAATCTGCATCCCAGGATGTGTGGCTTGAGAGGGAAGCTTGTCTCTTCTTGCTCATAAACGTCAATTCTTGCCTGTGGATTATCCCAAAGCTTGATCTGTCTGTCAGGATACAAGCTCATCAGCTTTCACTGGGTTTCACGTGGGTGAGCACAGACACCTTTAAACTTGACCTATTAAGTCTCTTTCTCTATAAGCTCTCTGCCCACCAATAAGGCCTTGGCTTAAATCTCATTTCTACCTGGATGCTCGTTCCCTGATCAGTAACAAGCCATTCTTCCCTACGTGCCACATCAAGGCTTGTCCACTGGGCCCAATCTTTCACTGCACTGTACCCAATGAAATAACTAAACAAAGCCATGCTTATTAATACCAAATTTAAGCTACTTCAGGCTTATTTGATCTTAGGCCATCCATGGAACATGGCCTATGTGCCAAGGATTCCCCCCACCGGGGATTCCTGTTTTTCGTCTGTCTCCTCTGAAACTCAGATATACACAATTCCCACTCATCCCAGTTATCTGTCACTCCAAGCAAAACCAGTTCTCTCAATTAACTTCCAGTGTTTTAGCAACCTTTAAGAATGGCTTTATGATGTCAGGAGCTGACATGTCTCAATACCAAAAAATCTTAAGTTAAGAAAACATCTTTGAATGCCATATTCTGCAGATCTCTTGAGGTTTTTGAAGATGCCCTCTCTATCTCTTATATTTAGATAAGCAAATGTTGCTTGTCTCTTAGCAACTTGATTTCTGATTAGCTTAGAAAATAACTATGATAGACTGTCATAGTACCTAACAAAATGACAAGCTTGCATGACTATTAGTTTGCATTTCTTAATTATCCTAAACAGTTTATGACAGTTGGTAGCAAAAGACCTAAACTTCACATTTCATTTTTAAGCATTACTAGATACAATACCTTTAAAACGTGTTACCCTTAATTTTGTATCAATATGCAAAGATCAATACCAATATGGCCCAATACAATCTTAATTTTGCATCAATATACAAGGATCAATACCATTGTGGCCAAATATAATCTTAATTTTGTATCAATATACAAATATCAGTACCGATGTAGCCCAATACAGTCTTAATTTTGAATTAATATACAAAGCTCAATACCAATTTAACCAAATATAATATTAATTTTGTATCAATATACAAAGGTGTAAGGGCATATTCAATAATCTATCCTTTTTTTCTTGATCTTTCCTATATTATATCTATGTCCTATTTTTTCTCAAGTATGTTCACTCCTACATAGGTAAGAAAGAAGGATACAGAAAAGAAAAAGAGAGAAATCCCTGGGTCTAACCTCCAAAACCCATTTAACAATACCATTTAACAGCTTGTAATCTCTTCCCCTAAAATATAAGATTTTCTATTATCCATCAAATGACCAAAGGGGGGCAAAACACCCTCCCCACTTTCTGGGGGAATCTCCAGTGGGAGATGGTTGAATTAGTGGCAAGCCTATTTCTTGGCAAGAAAGACCCCTTGCTTCAACTGTAGACAGAATGCTGTCCAAAAAGGACAAAAACTAAAAATTAGTAGCCTTTTTCCTAACTTGTTTGACTTTGTATTGGAACTTCCAACATTAAAAAAAAAATCTTCTCCCAAATGACATTAACATGATTACTTATTTGCTTACCCTAACAGTTTCTTAAATATTCACAATATTCTCAAAATAGTCTTTTTATTGGTTCTACCAGCCAGGGTACTGAATGGGGTTACATTTTCTTTTTGTGCTTATATTACACTGGGAATTGTGTCCTCAAAATGTTATTCTCTGATGTCAATGGAAGCAATTATTCCTGCTTTGTGGTTAAAGCTTCTTACTTGAAATGCATCATTAATTTATTTCAATCTGTGTTTAATTTTAGAAGATGTTTTGGAGGTATATTGTTCTTTTATTTGAATTCACTTTTGTAACACTTTTACATTTTTATACCCAAAATCATAAAACAAGATATGTGAAAAAAATCCTTTCTTTTTTCCATTCTTTTATCCCTCTGTAGACCATTTGGTTAGTTGTTTCTCAGTATTTTTAATTTTTCTTTTGGTAAATACAGTAAGAAAATTTTAAACTGTTTTTGTGGTGTGTGTGTGTGTGTGCGTGTGTGTGTGTGTGTGTGTGTGTGTGTGTGTGTGTGATATGTGTATGTGTGTAGAGGTGCAGTCACAGGTATATGGAAGTTAGAAGAGTATATTGAGTGTACTTCTCTGTCACTCTCTGTAATAGTCCCTCAATATAGGGTCTCTAACTGAATTTAGAGTTAGGCTGGCAGCCTGCAAACAGGAGCTACTTGCTAAAGAAGTGTTCTCTTTTAAAATGTATTATTTACTAAGTCCTGGGATTTCTCAGAACATTTTCTATATCTGTCCTTCAAAGCTTCTCTTTGAAGATAGCTCCAGCAATCCTCCTGTCTTCACTGCCCAGAGCACTGAGGCTGTAGACACAAATGACCAAGCTTATCATTTATTTTTTTATTTTTTACTCGACTGGTGAGAATTTGAACTCAGTTCTCTAATCCAGCGCAACAGGTTTTCCTTAACTACTGAGCCATCCTCTCAGGCACAGAGTCTAATAGTTTGTTGGCAAATGGAAGAGTTTGGTGATGGTCAGCTGGCATTGCCTCTTATATGAATCAACAGAGGCTAAGTAAGGGTGGATTGTTTTTTCAGAATCCCTTGGTTAGCTAGTCATGTAGTCCAAGTGGAGTTCTGACTCTAGGTTCCTCTCTCAGGTCTCTCTTAGTGTGCAGGTTTTGGCTTCCGAAGCATGCATGTGTTGCAGACTCTCTTCTGTGAAACAGCTAAACTTTCCTTGGTACTCTTATCTCAGTGATCCACTATTTCTTGCTACACTCTAAATGCAAACTTACATAGTTTCTATGACAAGTAACGAGAGGGTGAATACTGTTCTATTTCATATATATCTGATACGCAGAAGTGAGAACTGCTATGAACTAAGTTCCAGCCTGAAAATCAGTCATTTTTGACAGTTGAGTTAACTTCAGCTTACCACTTTGGTTAAAAAAAAAAATCCTCTTCAGCTCTTGACAGACAGGTGAAAGCCATCATTGCAGTGCATAACAACCTTTGGTAATTGTGTTTTCGTAACTGTAGTAAGTCTGCTCTCGCTGGTACAGTAGGGAAGGATAATACGTGGCATTGCTTTTCCAGTCTCTCCACATGGCAAGGTGACCTTTTTTTTTTTCAAAATGATCTCCAAATTAATTTCATAGTTAGGTGACAGAACTACAAGAACTTCTGGTTTTCCTTTGTTTCTACTCTACCCCCTGTTTTATTCTCTTTTCTCCTAAAATTAAGACCCATCAGTAATTTGTAATTGTGATCAACAGTATTTTGGGGGGGGGGGATAGTCATACCCATTAATTTTGTATTCAATCTCAGATCCATCCTCTGTTTTGTTTTTTTTTTTAAATCCATCTGAATTATGTAAAGTGAAGCAGAAGTAGGTTCCTAGAAGTCTGGTGTTATAACTAATTCACAAATACAATATCCACATTCTGTTTATTACTTACTGTCATCCTTATTTTTGGAATAATCATCAAATCCTATGATATCAACTACTAATTATTGCTAGGCATGGCCAGAGTTTACACAGTGTATTCACAGTTTAATATTAATACTGATTTTCTTTTATTTATTTTCCTTTTTACTTTCTCCCTATCTTATTTTGCATGTCACTGCCATGATACCCATTTCTCTTCCATTACTTTGAGAGTACAGTCTTAGAATTTATTTAGATATTTTTGTTGTTTATTTTCTTTTGGAGACTCATAGCATTCCTTTTGTTCTTTTTTTCTTATTCTCCAATTTACTTATCTCATTTTTCATAATGTAAAGGTTCCATGATTTTTTTTTTCTGGTTATCCCAAGAAGTAGCTTTTGCTTAAGCTCTTGTCACATCAGTCAGTGTACTTCTTCTAAACGAGAGTAATCACACTGCGCCCAGCTCAACATTGTCGAAAAGCCCCTGCTATCCCAAACTCAAGCCCAAACCTTTCAGACTTCCCTTGGAGGCCCTTTGGACCTTCACATTGCTAACTTTCATAAAGTCATCTGTCACTCCTCCTTGCCATCTCAAAAAAATGGTCTATGTCTCTATATTATGCTGAAATTGACTGAGTTAAATAAGACGGTGTGTATAGAGACTTGATCACGTTGACTGGGAATTACTTAATTATTCAAATGGTTAGTTTCTTTGAAGCACTCCTGAAGGTTGATGTTTGAGTGCCATTCAACCACAGGCAGCAGCGATTTCATTGTAGACAAATGAGTTCACTTAGATGGAGTGTATGAATAAGGAGAGTTGGTGATTGTCATCTTTAGGAAAATAACACCAGGAATTTAAAATCTCCACAAAGTAGATTGATCATAATTCTGGATCGAAGCAGAGACCATTGGGACTGATGCAGGGAGGACAGGGCTAAGAGCAGAATAGGGAGTTTGAGATGAAACAACGCTCATGGTATACAACCATGAGTGGAACAACACAGAGACAACCAGAGTTCAGGATGTTGAAGCTTGGAGAATAATTTACCGGGAACAACCAAAATGAGAATAGGGTCCATCCAAGATTGTACAGGCTAATGGAAAGAGAGAGTACATTTCCCAAGTTGAGATATTGATGTAGTTTCAAGAATACTCAAGCAGCATGTGGGTACGGGGTGACACTGGCCAGGTTTCAGCAGCCTTCCCATAGGCAAACATACTTTTATCATGTCTTTACATAGTGACCAACCCTCAAATCTGAAATAGCTGCCTTAAAACCAATACTGTCATTAAAAATGAGTGTGGCCATTTCCCTGCTATTTGTACTTTGGAAATGAGTTTTCTCATTGTGTTTCCTGATCCCTTCTCTGATGTGTTCTGAAGGCATCTTAGTAGCTGGTTAGGAAGGGATAGAAAGAAGCACAAACATGAAGACACTAGCCGTGAAGGTCTGTGAGTGGTCACTGGAGAATTCTTTCAGATGCTCAAATTAATGGTTACTAACCAAGTTAATGAGCGCTATATTGAGACTGTGTTTTTTTTCTTGTACTTTTACTTCTAGAGACTTTAAGGGAATTGGTATATGGTATTTAGCTAATAACTGAACTTTAATGCTGTGGTCTTTCAAATACAATGAATAAATTGTGTTGATAAAAATACTATCACTTTCTAGTAGGGCCTTTTGCCGAGGAGAACACCCACACAGCTCATTGAATGCAAAGAGGTCAAGCTTTGTTCTGCCTGCTTCTCAAGACCCCAAAGACCACCCAGGAACCAACTCTGATGTAAATGCATGAGGATTGTTTATTCAAGCTCAGAGCTTGGACTCTCAACACTCACTGACTCAGTGGTTCAAGTTGAGAGCCCCAAACTCCAAAAATACAGGGTATATATAGGGGCTTAGACAAAGAAACAGGTTTTCTATTATGTGATTGAATGACATTTGGGTAACTAGTCATATCCATTTCTGATTAGCTTGTTGTTACTGACTAACCAGCCGTGGTCAGCTTCACCACCAGAAAGTTTGTTTAGACTTTTTAGGTGCTTTTTCAGAGTGAGCTGTCCATTGATGACAAGGGAATACCCCTAGAAAGAAAGGTCAGGTACATTTTGTTGTTGTTCTGGAACTGGAGGTCAGCTCAGTGTCAAGTTTAATATGAGATACAATCATACAATCTTTTTTTTTTTTTTTTGAAGATGGATTCAGTCAGGCTCTACAGCTTGTGCCTGAATGGAACATTCACCCTTACATTCTTAGTCTCTTTGGTGTAAGAAGGTACTCTCCAGGATACTGACAGAGAAACCTGGACACCAACCCAACCACAAAACCCTCAACCTATAATCTGTTCTGCATTTAAGATGTGTTGGGGCAATGGTGGTTTAGAGCTTGTGTGAGTGGTCAACCAATGTTTGGTTTAATTTGAGGCCTATTCATAAGAGTGAGTCCATGCCCAACACTTCTTGGATGGCCAGAAATCTGAGACTGGATAATCCAGAGAACTAGGGTAGAGCCAAATATGATTGGCAAAAAAAAAAAAAAATCAATGTAGTCATTCCTAATGATATTCTGCTATACTCATAGACTGCTACGCTGTTCAGTTATCATCAGAAAGGCTTCCTCAGACATCAGATGAACGTGGGTGTAGAGACTGACAACTAGAAATGAGAGAGAGAGAGAGAGAGAGAGAGAGAGAGAGAGAGAGAGACAGTCTAAATTGGATATCTCCATTGGGTCATAGGCGCTCAGGGAATACAAGGAAGAAGGTGAGAAAATACTGTAGGAGTCAGAAGGGATGGAGGATACCATGAGAACATGACACACAGAATCCAGTAAGCAGGCCTCACATGGGCTCACAGAGACTGAAGAGGCAAGCACAGGGCCTGCCTGGGTCCATAACAGGTCCTTTGCATATATGATATGGCTGTTAGCTTGATGATTTTATGGGATTCCTAACAGTGAGAGCAGGTGTATCTCTGAATTTTTTGCCTTCTCTTGGGACTATTTTCCTCCTATTGTGTTGCCTTGTCCAGCCTTGATATGAAGGCTTTCTTTTTTTTAATTGTATTTTCTGAAGAGGAAATGGAAGACAAGTGGATCTGGGAGAGAGGGAAATATGAGGGAGCTGGGAGGAGTGGACGAGGGGAAATTGTGATCAGGATGAAAGAAAAATCTATTTCCAATAAAAATAAAAACTGTGATTTTAATTTGAAAATTAAAATATTTTTCTTGTTGTAATCATCAGCATTTGGGTAATAGGCTTAACTTTAAAAAATGAAGACATAGAAAGTATGATTAGAACTCACAATAATTAAGGATATAAAAGTGGCACTGTGGGTTATCAGGGAAAATATAATATATTCAAGCCTAGAATTTGACAGCTATCAGTTGTTAAAGTTATCATTTAAATTCTATGAATCTCCTTACTCTTCTCTCATGAATTGATTTATATGGCAGTTATGACTTTTCTTAGTGGATATATATGTATATATATTCATATATATGATATGAATGCACACATATATACATGATTATATATATGGGAACATAAACAATTTTACTTGAATTTACTAGACTAGGTCAGTAAATCTTGGGTTGCAAAAGTTAGAAGACACCTTATTAACTGTGAAACATATTTATTTAGGATCCAAAACAAATGACACTAATTTACAATGTGACAACCCTTGGATCTCATTATTTCCATATTATCATATATTTTTCCTCTCCTGTAGGATACCCTATAAAGTAATAATGAAGAATTAAAAGACTTCCAACTTACAAAGTCAGATAGAATATGGCATTAACAGAAGTCAGTTTATCTGATAGAGAGGAGAGAACTGTGTCTGGACAGAGAAGAAGCATGCCATCCAATACTCCTACACACTAGTAAGCAGGAAGAAGTTGAGGCAACTCAGTAGAAAAACTCTGAGTTATATGAAAAGTCAGTCTTAAAAGAAGCTAAAACAGATTCTCTGTACTCTGGTATGAGCAGGAAGAGTTGGAGAGGAGGTAAATAAAAGTTGGTATAAGGAATGGTAAGACCTTCCTGGATCCATGTTGGAATGCTGACTGACTTGATCTTGTGGAGGTCCCTTGAAGGCACCCACAAGAGTTCGTGAGTGCAGAGGGTTCTGTCATGATCAGAAGACATTGGAACTCTTCAACCTCTGCCTCTGACAATCTTTCTGTCTCTTCTTCCATGATGGTCCCTGAACCTTAGTGAGAGGTGTGATATAACTGTACCATTTGTGTCTGAGTGTTCCTTAGCCACTGTTTTGTTTGTTTGTTTGTTTTCACTTTGAACAGTTTTGAATTTCTATGTTAACTATCATCAGTATACAAATGAAACAAACAACTTCTTTGATGAGGTTTGAGATCCTCACTAATCCATGGTATGGCGATATACAGTTAGAGGGCAGTTTTATAGTCTCTCCATTTAGCAGAATAACACTAGTAGGGAGAATCCTAAAACTTTTATGATCACAGAAATGAGATGAATGAGATACTTTAAGATAAAATTTCAGAATTAAAAAATGTCTTGGGAATTTAAAAATTGATAGAAAAATGAAAAGGAAGCCTTCATAGAGGGTGTAAGGTACAGAGAAAGATATTTCTGACATAGAAAATAAATGTGATAAAAAGTATAAAAATCCATGAAAATTAGAATGACAGCAAAGTCCAAAACCAACTAGTGGATGTTTCAGGAAGCATGGGCCCAAGGGGATCAACTCATTGAAAGTAGAAGGAGAGGACAGAGATGGGGAAGAGGGAGGGAGGGTAGGACCTGGAAGGGAGGTGGGAGGGGACTGTGATTGAGATATAACATGAAAAAATAAATTTTAAGAAATCCCACCAAAAAGACACATTTTAATAAATGTTTGGAGCTTCTATGGTGAATAAAATAACCTCAAGCATCCGGAGATATGATATTGCTAGATGTTACTGAACACCACTCACAGAACATTGGGAAACAATATGTCCTAGAGTATATTTAGAATTAATTCAGAATTGATAAATTAAGGAAGAATCCATTTCAGTTTCTCTAAAGCCTGATCTTTGTTTCTCCTGGATAGCTTAGGGTTACTTAGTAAGTTGCTTCAATTGCCTTCTATATACCCGTTGTGCCAAAGCTGTGATTGTCCATTTTCTTTTAAAAAGAAATCTGGGGCTGGTGAAGTGGCTGATGGGTGGAAGGCAGAATGGCTAATCTTGACCACACAAGCTCTATTCCTGAAACTCACATGGAAGGAGAGAATTAACTCCTTAAAGCTGTCCTCTGACATCTACACACATGCTGGAAGAGACAGACAGAGAGACAGATAGGCAGACCAAAAGACACCCACACACATGTTTATGCATGCACTCACATGCACACTGTAAAAATATAGAAGAAATCTGAATCCAAAATTTCCATCTATTTATGTAAAATGGATAAAGTAATTTTTAATATTGCAAAGATGAATACTTTACTTCTGGATCTTTTTACATTTTCTTAGGAAGCTGCTAGAGGGTTTGTTTCAGAAATCACAGACATCAGTAAAGCACCTGGAAAAGGTGGGTCTCTCTACCAATGGCAGTCGGAATAACTCCCAGGATAAGAACAGCAGAACGGGCTGGAGAGGTGGCTCAGGGGTTAAGAGCACTGGGTGTTCTTCCAAAGGTCCTGAGTTCAATTCCCAGCAACCACATGGTGGCTCACAACCATCTACATTGAGGTCTGCTGCCCGGGCATATATGTAGAGCAAATACTGTATACATAATAAATAAATAAATAAATGTTAAAAAAAAAAAAGAACAGCAGAGCAACCTGGGAGTGCAGGAAACCCCTTGTGTAGAAGGAAGAAGCCAAATGGAACTGATGGGTTATGTAATACACCTGACTATCCGGGAGAATATTCAGAAGCATGGGATACTATGTTAGAAAAAAAACACAACAGTATGTTCCTAGGAAACATATAAAACAGAAAAAAAGGCCATGATTAAAATCAGTATACAATATCATATACATGCAAATATAATCATAGGTCACTATTGTGCTACAGTGCTCAAAATCTAGATGATTAAAATAATGCAAACAAGTAATATTTTTATAAGCAAAAAATTGTAGCCTAACTGTTAGAGATATGGAGAAGGGGACAGTGGGCATAAAATATTTTTTTTATCATTATAGAAAATGATCAGGAAGCATTTAAGTGGAAAAATCAAGTTAAATAATATACTTGATTCAAAATTAATGAGAGAGAGACAGAGAGAGAGAGAGAGAACCCTGAGAGCTTACCATGTGCATGTGGGAGGTCAGAAAATAACTTTCAGGAGTGGGGTCTCTTCTTCCACTGAGTTCCAGGGGAAAAAACTCAAGTCCTCAGGCTTTCACGGGAAGCAATTTTGCCTCTTGAGCCATCTTGCAGGCCTGAAAATTATTAACTCTCCTTAATATTCTTGTGTGTATGAGTAGTGATTATGTGTACATGTGTATGTATATGTGTGCTCACATGTACATATGTGTGTGGAGGCCAGAGTCCAATATTGGGTGTCTTTCTCTATTGCTCTCCACACTGTATATTTTGAGATGAGGTCTCTCACTTAACCTGAAAGTCATGGCTGGACGAGTCCCAGGGACCTGCCTGGGTGACTGAGCTGTCTCTCTAAAAGCATTTGTAATAATTTTGACATGAACAAAGTCTTACAGTGTCAGATTTTCCACTTGTGAAACTATGCAGAGCTGAAATTGTTTTGAACTTTGAAGCATTTGGGTTTAGAGTATTTGAATTAGGGATGCTTAAACCTATAGAAGTACACACACACATATGTAAGTAATATATACACATTACTCTGTTCAATTTTAGTGTTGTATGAGGAAGATATTCATGAGGTCTTGAGTAATTATTAACTAACCTTTAATTTATGGCAATTAAATAAATATTACAAAAGGCATGTTTAAATTATTATGATTTAATTTGACAACAGCTTGACAGGGAATACAGGAGAATATATTCTGAGGAAAAAAAAATCACATCCCTAGTTCATGCATTTTCTTCTCTATTGGGATCACTGACCCCTCTGAAAGCCTGTTACCCTTATTAACCTTAATGTGTTGCATGGCAACCACATTTGCACAGGGCAATTTGTGAAGCAAACTGTGCACTATAGTGGAGAGTTGTTGTATCTATTAATAGACAAATCTTGTTTCTGTAGGTGTTTAAAGTGTCAATTTATATAAAAATTGAATTAGATGAAATTTATCAGTTTCTCCAAATGTAAATCAAACATCAAGTAGATGTTGTTGTTTGATTTACTTTTGGAGAAACTGATAAATTTCATCTAATTCAATTTTTATATAAATTGGCATTTCAAACACCTATAGAAACCTGCATACCCCAGGCTCTTGATTCTTTAGAATGTCTACCATCAATTACAATTGTTATTTTTTGTCATTGTTTTGTTTTGCTCAATATGCACATACCAGAAAAAATAAACCAGTGATTTAATTAATTCTAATTTTTTTTAGAAAACAAGTTTCAAATGGTGATTTTGATAAAATTTCCACATAACCAAGAAGAAGACTAGAGAACAGTTTACACTCTGAGCTCAGTTCACTTTGCAACCGTTGTCTTGGAGGTGATTTCTAGCATTGCTGGAATTCCCTTCAGTGTCCTCACAACTGACTTGCCTCTCTCTTGTTTTGAATTTTTTCAATAAAGAAAAGGTGTTAAAAGATGCGTCTAATGGTTGTTATTAGCTAATAATGGGTTCTGTTCAAAACAGAAATTGGTCCTGTAAAGGGTCGACCTCTTTTATTATCCTCATGGTGCTCTGTATTACAGCAGCGGCTTCGTTTGCTACTCCAGCTTGCTTCTTTAGGAAAGGTAATTACTGTTAGAATTAAACTCTATGGACTGTGTCCCAATGCCTCTCCTTTGTGTGATGTGGAGGGGAGGATAACGTCTATGCATTCTCCTTGTTTAGAAGATTCATGTTTATCTAATGTGAAGTCAATATTATTGTCCTGGAAGAGTTAGGGGATTGCTAACGATCTACCAGGGAGTGCTCCTGAATGCCTGGCCCATGCTCCAGTGACTCAGAAACCACTTAACACACTCAGAGGCCCATCTCCCTTCACACCTCAGCACAGCTCATCATGCACCTCATTTGAAAATTATCTGCAGTAAAATATCTCGAAGAGTTTTAATGACAGGTGGAGCTAAGACACAGAGGGAAAGACAAGCTTCACCAGTCACTCCACAAAGCCCTGATTCACTGACTGTCCAAACATGTAGGAGGGGAGTAAGGAATGCTAGGGGTGCTTGCTCTTTCCTAGGAAGAAATAGAAGCTGATTGGCATCCCATAGAATCCAAGATCTGTAACACACCCTAGGAATCATTCCTCTAAATTCTATGTTAAGATAAGCAATATATTATAATTCTAATTTTATATTGAAGCCAAGAAATGCTAAGGGAATTAGTAATTTTTTAAAAAAATGTGTATTATATTTGTCAATCTGGAGAAACAGAACAGGATGCTTATAGTAATGCATAGGATGCATAGGTATATATTAGAGTATCTGATAACTTGTACACAAGGAATGGCTTATTTGGTTATGGAAATAGAGACTTCCCAAGATCTGCTCTCTCACCTACATGGAAGTGCCCCAAGAGAAAGATGGTGTTGTTTCTGTTTAAGTTTAAAGGCAAGAGAAATATCACAGTACTAAGGATTTGTTATCTAGAGCCACAGGTTTGAAGAATTCTCCCTTACTTAGGTCAAGGTTGGTCTTCTAGTCTAGGCTTCCAACCAATTGGATGATGCCCACCCACACTGGAGAGGACAATTATTTGCCCACTCAAATGAGTCAAGTATGAATCTCATTCAAAGACACCCTCATAGTCACAAAAGAAAAATGTTTAACCAAATATGCAGGTATTGTGTGAGCCTGTCAAATGAGCCTATAAAATAAACCATCTCGGTTTGCTGATATGGTTCAATGGGTAAAGGAACTTGCCTCCAAGTCTAAACAAACGATAGCTGACTTTTACAAGTTGTCTTCTGGGCTCCACAGATGGATCATGGCATGCACGCACACACACACACACACACACACACACACACACAAATGAACATACACTAAAATTAACATATATACACACATATAAATGTATACAGAGCTAATTTACAGATGTATGAAAAGATGTTGACAGATTGGTAAGAATAGTCATGGAAGAATAGTAAAAACCTTCTTTTAACACAGAGGATGTGGTGCTCTAAGTAGAAAATTTTCCTCTTAAAGAAAAGATAGGAGGAAGAGAAAATGCTGGAGAGGAGGGAAAGGGTTTCACAGGGAGTTCTCAAAACAGAATGATAAAAAGGCAAAAGAGAGCTCACTCATTGGGATAAGAAAAGAGAGTGTTCGATAGATCAGACACAGAAACTAAACTTTCTCCTGTGGTCTTTGTGCCCTGTATGAATTAGTCCCAGCAACTGTCTTTCAATTCTGCTGTTGCTGTTCATGCACAGGGGATTTCCCAGCTCTCTTCCTGGCCAAAGCTCTCCAGGGTCTGTCTGCACATTTTGCATTAATCATACACGCATGGCACTTCCTGTTTAATCGCTTGGCAATTATCTGGTTTATATCTTCTGTTTTCATCTCCTAAACAAGATTTGCCTCATCAGATCTTAAAATTGCATTTGACATGGTGATGAATAGTTGAATTATTTGTTCCCTACAAATATAATTATTTACCATGTAATTTTCAGGAAGACACAGCTTCCAAGTGTTCATATAAGATTCAGTGTGCAATTACCAGACCTGCCACCATCCTGCTTTACAGTTAAAAAGACTGCAAGGATAGCCATCAGGGAGATACTTGGGGAGTTGCTATCCACCAAGGAGACAGTACTGTGAGCACATAGATGACTTCTTGTGAGCTGTCACTCTGCTTTATGAATTTCTGGGGAAATCACTTAACTTCCCTTTGTGTCAGTCTCTTCATCCAGAACATGAAGTAACAAAAGAGAAGGAAGTGTGTTGTGAAGAATTAGAATGAACACAGGAAAATTTGAGTAAATGAAGGTCCCCCTGTTAAAAAAAAAGTTTGCTGTTTTTGTGGAATATTCCTTTAGCTCAGATGAGGGAACAGTCAGGATTCTTCTGTGGGTCAGTAAGTTGGAAGAACCACTGCAGGCATTCTTTGAAGAGTATAAGGATTCTAGGTTAAGAGGGCATTGCCTCTGGAACTTAGAAAATGTGCTTTTAAGCTACTGAGAAAGTAGTTTGGAGATGTCTTACAGACAGAGGTGGGCTGGGTGAAAAAAACATGGAGCTGAAGGACAGAATCATCTAGCGAGTACAGAGTAGAACTTAGCAAAGACATGTAAGCAGTTTTATCTTAAACTTATGAGAAAAACAATGTGGGCAGTAATGACTGTTGGAAGAATTTTAATGCTATCATTTAGTAAATCAGAACCAATGGGATACTGAGTAAGTAACATCCTCATTTTTTCTTGGTATTCTACAGGTTTACCTTTTTGGGTTACTTTATTGGGTTCTTGTATCTACCACCCTTTTAACCCTTATTCCACCCTAATTACTTCCAACCCCCAACACTAGATAGTAAAGAAAGAAGGTTAAAGGGAAGGTTACCACTTTGATAAAGCAACATTTTAAACAGAGATTTATTTATATATTTTATGTATATGAGTTCTTTATCTGCATCTCACAAGAGGGCATTGAAACCTGCTACAGATGGTTGTGAGCCACCACGTGATAGAGGGAATTGAACTCAGGAAGAGCAGCCAGTGTTCTTAACTGCTGAACCATCTCTCCAATCTCAATCTTAACATTTTATTGGAAGTTTTTAAAGTGGATTTTGTCATCGGACAGGAAGAGGAGAGATTGGACTTCTATTGGCTTGGAATAATAATTTTAAATTTTCTTTAATTTAGTTAAGTTGCAACATTTGAACATCTGGTTGGTTAAATGATTTTTATCCCTCTAAATAAAGATATATTTAGCCTGTTTTCTCTTGTTATTCCTTTCTCCAAGCCTCATTATTTCCTGTTTAGTCCTCAAACCTCAAATTCATCTAACCTTAATGGGTATAGGATTTATGAAAGTGCAGTAGGGACTTAAAACAATTTGAATATACCTAATACTACTACACATTTGAAAGTAGTATGTATACACACATATTCTATATATACATATGTTTACATATATATGTATATAAATATATGTATATTTACACACACACACACATGTGTGTGTGTGTGTGTGTGTGTGTGTGTGTGTATACATGCCTGAAAGCTCTTTGACCACCTTTCTTTCTGAGATGGTATTTCGCTGGCTAGGAGCTGATTGATTAGGCAAGTTTCACTAACCACTGAGTCCCAGCAATGCACCTTTCTCTGCCACCATGCTGGGCTTTTAAAATGTAGGTTCTGGGAATTGAATTTAGGTCCTCATCTTGCAAGACACACACTTTACTGAGTGAGCTGTCTCCTCCTATCCACTGCAGCTGCTTTGCCAAGCTAAACAATGACTTTTCCATGCTAATCCCATGGCCTGATTCATCTTTCACATTGGAAAGACCACAAAGTTTAACATGGTTGGTGTCTTTTCTCTCGGGCATTTGAGTTCAATCATTTCTGGCAGTTTGGATGATTTGGTTGATTTCTCTTCCTTATTCTTCAGTGTTTCCTTAACTTCTAGATTTGGAGGCACCCTGGCTCTAGATTGTTTTTAACTTTTCTTACCTGTATTGAGTTTTTTTGTGGATTTTATTCAGACTATGGAATTTCATCACCAGCTACATATATATGGGTGTCTTCAGTTTGTGTTGTTGGCTCAACTTCTCTTCTGAGTAGTGGAATTGTTTATCCAGCTCTCTGAACCTTCATTTTCAAGAGTGGCAGACATTTCACATCCAATACTTCCTAAATGGAGTTTCTGATCACTGACTTTCTTCCTTATAAGAAAATGGCTTGGGGAATCCAAAATGGTGACAGATGGCATGGACATATTTTGAACACAGGGAAAATAGCTACAACATCGCAGAAATATAAACAAGCTGAGTAACAACCTGCGAAGCGCTAACGGCGGGGTTTCACCTGGTTAACTCAGGGACTAGTGGGGGTCTCTGGGCAGGACTCCCAGACTCTCAGGGAAACAGACCTACCAACTGCAGAATAGAGGTCCGGGGCCCAGAACACAAGCCAGCCTCGCAGAACAGAGGCTGACGAGGAGCCTGCAGTGGAAGCGGGCAAGGAGCCACTCAGATACCCAACTAGTAGCTTCAAACCCCAGACAGGGGTACTCACCAACCTCTGGAGCACCCAGCTTCCATGCTGGCATTCCATACAGGAGAACTGTGGGATCACCAAGATTTATCTCCAGCAGAGCGGCGGTCTGAGAAGTACAAGCATATCGGGGCTATCCAGAAAGGTGTTGGACATACAGGTCTCTATACTGGATATACAATCACATGGAAAAACATTGCGCCCAGACAGGGCTGAGGACTGTTCTTCCTGTACCAGTACAGGGTCCCGCGGGTATCATTAATGCAGGGCCTTGAGAGGCAGTCCCAACTGCCTGATAGAGGTACCTCCCGACTCCTTGAACATCGAGCATCCACACAGTCACTCCAACACCCTAAAGAGGATCAGCAGTGCCACTGAAACTGTAAGATCAGAGCGGGCTGAAAGGCAGGTGGTCAAGTTATAAGGCTGCAGAACTCCACTGAGTCCAGGCCCAGTGGACGGGTTGTGGTATCCATTTTGGAGCCAGTTCACCTTGCCTCTTCTCGATGGGATACCCTGTTTTCAGCATCTACAGTTCCTGTGCAGGTGCAGCAAGTTCTTGGCCTTTGTGCACTGCCTGAGTGATACAGACTACAAGGACTTACTGCTTAGGGCCAAGAGGCATAGGGGTGCACTGGGTACACCTAGAAGAAGCCACGGGGGGGGGGCACGACCACAGACCTGACCCTCAGATCAGACACACGAGAGGCATGAGATCTGTGGCTCTAGCCTACAATCCGTGGTTCTCTGAGCCCCAGCAACATCACTAGGAAGACCTGCTAGAACCAAAGATCCTGCAGGCTGGAGTAACTCATCACACCCAATCCCTGACATGAGTCCCTAATTAGGGCACAACAGGAAGGGGTGAACTTCGGGGGGGGGGTTCAGTGAGAACCCACCCCCATCTCAAGACCACATCTAGCTTGTGTTAAGCTACAGACCACCAAGATTAAACAGACTCTACACCAAAGCTCCTTCCTTGGCACCAGGTCCAGAAGACATCAGGAATAATCAATTTAGGGAAACCAGATGGCTAAAGGTCAGTGAAAGAACAAAACTGACAAAAATAAGGGAAATATGACTCCAACAAAATTCAGTGAGGTTAACACAGCAAGTCCTGAACATCCCACCACAAATGAAACACATGAAAATGATGACAAACCTATACTTAGGAAAATGAGTGAGTCCTTACAGGAAGAAATTAAATCCCTGAAAGATTTTTAAAGACTCCTCAATGTTACAAATGAAAGCAGTGGGGAATACCATTGGAGACCTCCAAGCCAATGTAGCCCAACTTGAACAGGAAAGAGACAAGACAATGAAAGATTTGAAAGATGTGCAGACAAGACAAGCAAATTGGAGCAGGAAACATATAAAACGAATAAAATTGTTCAAGACTTGAAATTGGAAGTTGAAGCAATAAAGAAAACCCAAACAGAGACAATCCTGGATGTGGAAAGTCAAGGGAAGAGAACAGGAACTACAGACATCAGTATCAAAAATAGGATACAAGAGATGGAAGACAGAATCTCAGGCGTGGATGATTAGATTGAAGAAATCAGTACAACAACCAGAGAAAATGAGAAATCTAAAAAAGTTCTCCCCCACCACATCCAAGAAATCAAGAACTCAATGAAAAGATGGAACCTAAGAATTATAGGTACAGAGGAAAGAGAAGACTCCTGACTCCAAGTTCCAGGAAACATCTTCAACAAAATCATAGAAGAAAACTTCCCAAACTTAAAGAAAGAGATGCTGATAAACTTCCAAGATGTATAAAGGATACAAAACAGATCAGAACAGAAAAGAAACTACTCTCACCACATAATAATTGAAACTCCAAATGAGCAGAACAAAGAATATTAAAAGCTGTAAGAGAAAATGGTCAAGTAAAACGTATAATGGCAGACCCATCAGAATTACTTCTGACTTCTCCTCAGAAATTTTAAAAGCCAGAAGGGTGTGGGCAGACATCCTACAGTCCTAAGAGAACATAGGTGCCAAGTCAGACTACTATATTCAGCAAAACTCTCTATCAACATAGATGGAGAAAACAAGATATTCCATGACAAAACCAAATTTAAACAGTATCTACCCACATATCCAGTCCTACAGAAGATCCTAGAAGGAAAATACCAAGCCAGAGAAAATAATTACACCCAAGAAAACAGAGGAAACAGAAAACTCCACTGCAGCTAAACCAAAAGAAACACACAACCACCACCTACATCAAAATAATAGGAATAACAACCTTTGGTCATTAATATCCATCAACATCATTGGACTCAACTCCCCAATAAAAAGACACAGGCTTACAGAATGGATCCATAAACAAGACCCATCATTTTGCTGTATATAAGAAATGCATCTCACTAACAAAGATAGCCACTACCTCAGACAAAGGGCTGGGAGAAGGTTTTCAAAGCAAATGGGCCCAGGAAGCAAGCTGAAGTAGCCATCCTAATATCATATAAAATAGACTTTCAACTGAAGTTAATAAAAAAGATAAGGAAGGGCATTACATACTCATTAAAAAAATCATCAAGATGACATATCAATACTCAATATCTATGCCCCAAATACAAGGGCACCCACATTTGTAAAAGAAACTCTTCTAAAACTTAAACCACACATTGACACCCACACATTACTAGTGGGAGACTTCAACACCCCATTCACAAAATGAACAAGTCATTAAGACATAAGCCAAAAGGAGAAATTATGAATCTAACAGAGGTCATTAACCAAATGGACCTAACAGATATCTCCAGAACTTTTCACAAAACAGAAAAGAATACACCTTCTTTTCAGCACAGCAGGGAACCTTTTCCAAAATCGACCATATAGTCGGACATAAAGCAATGTTCAACAGATACAAGAAAATTGAAATAACCCATTGTATCTTATCAGACCACCATGGAATAAAGCTGGACTCCAACAACAACAGAAATAACAGAAAGTCTGCACATTTGTGGAAACTGAACAACTCTCTACTGAATGACTACTGGGTCAGGGAAGAAATAAAGAAGGAAATCAAAGACTTCTTAAAATCCAACGAAAATGAAGGCACAACATACCCAAACCTATGGGACACAATGAAAGCTGTGCTATGAGGAAAGTTCATAGCACTAAGTGCCTTCAAAAATAAAATTGTGACAGCTCATATTAGCGAATTAACAGTAGAACTGGAAGAACTGGAAAAAAAGAAGCAAACACTCCCAAGAGGAGTTGAAGGCAGGAAATCATCACAATTAGGACTGAAATTAACAACTTAGAAACAAAAAGAATGATACAAAGAATCAATGAAACCAAGAGTTGGTTCTTTGAGGAAATCAACAAAATAGACAAACTCTTAACCAAATTAACTGAAAGGCAGAGGGAAAAAAACCCAAATAAACAAAATCAGAAACAAAAAGGGAGAAATAACAAGAGACATTGAGGGAATCCAGAGAATCTTTAGGGCCTACTTTAAAAATCTGTACTCTAACAAATTTGAAAGCCTAAGAGAAATGGACAATTTTCATGATAGATTCCAACTACCAAAGTTAAATCAAGATCAGGTTAACAGATTAAACCATCCTATAACCGCTAAGGAAATAGAAACAGTCATTAAAAGTGTCCCACAAAAAAAAGTACAAGTCCAAATGGTTTCAACACAGAATTCTACCAGACCTTCAAAGGAGAGCTAATAACAATACTCTTAAAACTCTTCCACTAAATAGAAATAGAACAAAACTGCCAAAGTCATTCTATGAGGCCACAGTTACCTTGATTCCTAAGCCACACAAAGACCCAACAAAGAAAAAGAACTTCAGACCAATTTCCCTCATGAACATAGATGCAAAAATACTTAATAAAATACTGGCAAACTAAATCCAAGAATACATCAAATGTATTATACCATGATCAAGTAGACTTCATCCCAGGAATGCAGGGATGGTTCAACATATGAAAATCCATCCACATAATTATAAATAAGCTGAAAGAAAAAAAACACATGATCATCTTGCTAAATGCTGAAAAAGCATTTGACAAAATCCAACACCTCTTCATGCTAAAAGTCCTGGAGAGAGCTGGTATATAAGGATCATACCTAGAAATAATAAAGGCAATATACATCAAGTCAGTATCCAAAATCAAATCAAATGGAGAAAAACTTAAAGCATTTCCTCTAAACTCAGGGACACGACAAGGATGTCCACTTTCACCATATCTCTTCAACATAGTACTTGAAGTTCTTGCTAGACCAATAAGACAACTAAAGGAGATCAAGGGGATACAAATTGGAAACAAAGAAGTCAAATTGTCCCTATTTGCAGATGATGAGATAGTATACATAAGCAACCCCCAAAATTCCACCAGAGAACTCTTACAGATGATAAACACCTTCAGCAAGGTGGCTGGATACAAAATTAATTTTAAAAAATCAGAAGCCCTTCTTTATACAAAATATAAATGGGCTGAGAAAGAAATTAGGGAAAAACATCCTTCACAATTGCCACAAATAATATAAAATACCTGGGGGTAACTCTAACCAGTCAAATGAAAGACCTGTATGATAAGAACTTCAAGTCCTCGAAAAACGAAATTGAAGAGAACATCAGAAGATGGAAAGATCTCCCATGCTCGTGGATAGGTAGGATCAACATAATAAAAATGCTATTATGCCAAAATGAATATACAGATTTAGTGCAATTCCTATAAAAATACCAACACTATAATTTATAGACCTGGAAGAAAATTCTCAACTTCATATGGAATAACAAAAACTTAGAATAGCTAAATCAATCCTGTACAATAAAAAACATCTGGAGGCATCACCATCCTAGATTTTGAGTTGTACTACAGAGCAATAGTAATAAAAACAGCATGGCACTGGTATAGAAATAGACCAGTTGATCAATGGAATCGAATTGAAGACCCAGAAATGAACCCAAACACCTTTGCTCTCTTAATTTTTGACAAAGAAGCCAAAACCATACAATGGAAAAAGGACAGCATCTTCAACAAATGGTGCTGGTCTAACTGGATGTTAACATGTAAAAGAATGAAATTAGACCCATATTTATCACCTTGCACAAAACTTCAGTCCAAGTGGATCAAAGACCTTAACATAAAGCCCAACACACTAAATCTATTAGAAGAGAAAGTGGGGAAAAGCCTGGAACTCATTGGCACAGGTGACAAGTTCCTGAACAGAACACCAGTAGATCAGGTTCTAAGACCAACAATCAATAAACGGGACCTCATGAAACTGAGAAACTTCTGTAAGGCAAAAGACACTGTCATTAGAACAAAATGGCAGCCTACAGATTGGGAAAATATCTATACCAACCCCACTTCTGACAGAGGGCTAATATGCATAATTTACAAAGAACTCAAGAAATTAAATGCCAAGAATCAAATAATCCAATCCAAAAAAATGGGAAACAGAGCTAAACTGAGAATTCACAAAGTAGTAATCTCTAATGGCAGTGAGATATGTGAAGAAATGCTCAGCATCCTTAATAATCAGAGAAATGCAACTCAAGACGACCCTGAGATTCTATCTCACACCTGTCAGAATGGCTAAGATCAAAAACTCAGAAGAGAGCATATGCTGGCGAGGTTGTGAAGAAAGGGAACACTCCTCCATTGCTGGTGGGAGTGCAAACTTGTACAACCACTAGGGAAATCAGTCTGGTGATATTTTAGAAAACTTGGAATAGCCCTACCTCAAGACCCAGCCATACCACTTCTGGGTATCCATCCAAATGATTCCTCACCAGACCACAAGGACATATTCTTATCTGTGTTCATAGCAGGCTTATTTGTAATAGCTAGAAACTGATAACAACCCAGATGTCCCTAAACTCACCAATGTATAAAAAAATTGTGTTACATTTACACATTGTAATACTAATCAGCCACCAGAAACAATGAAATCAGGCAATTTTCAGCCAAATAGATGGAATTATAAAAGCTCATCCCGAGTGAGCAAACCCAAGCTCAGAGAGATGCACATGGAATCTACTCACTTATAATTGGATTTTAGCCATATAGTACAGGATAACTATTCTACAACCAAAACACCAAAAGGATCTGGAACATATACTTTGTTATCTATTTATAGACAATTCACCCTGGGGGTGCTACCATGTTGGCTCCCCCAGTGCAAGAGGAAGCTCTTAGGTCTCATATGACTGTTGAACTGAGAGGGGCTGATATGTAGGGAAACTCCACACTGGAGGAGTGTGATGGATGGGAGTGGGAGGATAGGGTGGGAGGGTGGGACCGTGAAGGGTGGAAAGAGGGTACTATGATGGAGACGTAACTTGAAGCAATAAACAAATATTAAAAACATTTATATGTTTATACATATATATGTATATACATACATGTGTATATACATTTATATATACATACATGTGTATATATGTATATTTGTATATACATACATGTGTATATATGTATATACATACATGTGTATATACATTTATATGTATATACATATATATGTATAAACATATAAATGCACATGTCATATATAAGCATATATATGATGTATACACACACACATCATCATCATCATCATCATCTTAAAGTCTCTTTGAACATCTCAAGGGCTCCATCTATTTGTCCCCAAAAGACATATCTAAAGCTAACTTTCTCCCTTCCATCCCTCTGTATAGACCTTCAGCACACTTGGTCAATACAAGTTCTTTTCTCATGTTAGTTATGTCAATTTTCAAAAGAAATACAAACTAATTATTCCTCAGATTCTCCAGTGTTCTCAGTTATTGTAAATAACAGTCTCATAGGTCTTTTAACCTGCAGGGATCCTATACACTCTGCTGACCCCAACCTTTCAACTCATTTACTCTCTTGTTCCTAGTTATTTTAGTCACTCCCTTGAAGGTTTTGACAACCAGTCCTTCCACTGAGGATGCCTTTTCTAATTATCTTCACGGCTTGTTGCTTTTCCTCTTTCAAGCTTTTGCTTAATTCTTAGATATACCCATGAGACTTTTTATGGCATCCTGATTTCAAAGTTTAGGTCTAGTCTCAACATTTCTTGCCTCCTTCCCTTGTGTACTCTCACAGTTCTTACCATCTTCTTTTGTAATATTATTTCAGTTTTTAAATTTTTTCCAATATATGTGTCCTGAGGACAGATCATTTGGCAGTGTGGTTATTGCTTTCTTACAGGGCCTGGTACAGCACCAGGCTTAAATCAGGCATGTGTACTTGTACATTGAATAAATGAAAGTTTAGAAATCAAATCAAAATCAGCCATCATATGAACATGTTGTTGGAGTATAAAAAGAGAAAAGACTGTGCCGTTGGATTCTAGGAGGCAACTCCAATACTGGACTTCTGGTTCCTGTCTCACAGAAGCCATGGGAAGGTCCAGTCTTTAGATAATTTTGTAAAGAAGCTCTCGAAGATGTAGTGGAAGAGAGTCTCCATGCCTTTTATAAAAACTTTACCAAAAAATTACTCAGAATGTGATGAGAAATTTAAAATGAAAAATGTGTTTCTTTTGTGCTTAGCCAGGAAATAGTTCTTGATGAGAGAATTTTAATTAGAGAATAGTTTACCAGTCTGTTTGTCAAGATGCAATTTCAAATCTCATAGAGAAATATACTCACATATGAAATACTTAAAAACACATATTTGTGAAAATATATATTTGTTTTAAAAGATTTATTTTAGTGGTGTGTGTGTGTGTGTGTGTGTGTGTGTGTGTGTGTGTGTGCGTGCATGCATGCATGCATGTGTATGTGTGTTTATGCAGGTGCCCACAGAGGCTACAAAATAGTGTTGGATCCCCTGGCTCTGGAGTTAGATCCCTGGATGGTTTTGATCTGCCTGACATGGGTGATATCATTGAACTGAATTTGGGCTTTCTGAATGAACAGCAAGTGCTCTTAACTATGGAAGCCAGGAAACAAAACCAGAGAAAAGAGGTTCAGGAGTTTACACTTTCATCACTTTCCTATAGCCTATCAAATTGTGAGTCATCTCTCTAGTCCCTAAATATTCACATTGTAAAGGCTCAGGTATTGAAAGAAACAATTAGGGTGTTTTCTCTTTGAATCTGTGTAGTCTTTCACATCACTTTCAAGAAACACATCTTTTATTCTTTTATTTCACCAGCAGCTGTAACTGTTGTACACGTTTGATTTTTTAACAATGTCACATTCAGAAAGACAAAGTCTTCAAACATATTATATTTGGTTAGCAAACATAAAGGGCTGTGAGATAGCATATAATGCAAACTATTTTCAAATTGGATTTAGGAATTAGAGTGACAGAGGGAATGGATTCTAGGTTTGAAGAACAAACACTGAATGTGGCTTGTTCATTGTTGGCCAAGCTGATTAGATTAAATGCCATATTTTAATGCACAGTTTAAATATTGGCTTCAGCTTTATTCTTTTGATTAAAGTTGTTTGCTTGGCTGTGATGATGAAATGTGGGTTAATAAATATAACCTTTGTTTAATCTATTGTGACCACATTTAATTTTTGTCTCTTTCTAGACTGAGGACAGAACAGGTAAAGATTATCTGTGAAAAGTGGCTTGTAAAGCTGAGTGATGGTTGAGGGAGGGTATTCACCTCATGGTACTCAGGAAACAAAAAGAGAGAAAAAGTGCTATGGAGGAAGACATGATTTCTAAGCAAATACTCCAAATGGGCCATTGTTTTCTACTATGTTGCCATCAGTTCCCTATAGCCTATCAAATTACAAACCTGTCTGTGAGTGGATCCATTGATAAGACCAAGGAACTCATGATCCAGCCACTTCCTAAAAGCTGTACTGCTGACCAAGACTTTACACATGCCTCCTTGGGTTATATTCCAAATGCAAACCCTAATAGTTCTTTTAAATCTCTTAATTTAATTCTTTAATCTTTTCCAGGGAGAATAGAATGCACATCTTAATTATAAATGGAAAAAAACATGTCTCAGAAGCTTGTATAAAATTCTCAGTTCATTTAGCAATTATAAAAAGAAAGAAACAAGAAAAAAATCATAGACTGGTGTTGATGCTTTTGGTGTCAAATGTAGGAACTACTCACATCATTTCTGGGTCTAAACAACACACATGAAAAGGTTCTGGGTCCATAAAATAAAATTATTGATTTTCAGAAAGTGAGATAAAATGGGATAATAATGGAAGGTGAAACAATAGCACTCAACTAGAGAAATCCAATGTCCCCTCATATTTTAGTTATTATCTTTCACACCCTCTGTTCGGTAACTGCGATTGGGTGATTGATAATGGAAGAGAAAGGGAGATAGCTGAGAAGTTATTGCAAAATTTTTCTGCTCTGCAGAATGTTGTGGGCCAAGTTATGAAGGTGGCAAGGGGAAACACACTTTCATATGGCAGGATCTGGGGTGTCAATGGAGACTAAATATGGTCTCCAACTGACTTTACCTTGGTCACTTCTTTAGATCAGTTGCATGTGAAATTGTTAATCTAGTCCAAAGGTCCTTGTTGCATAGTTTCCTCTGAATTGAAACATTCTTTCCTAGGAGGGCATTGGAGGAGAAAGGCTATACTTCAGGAAACTAAGCAAACTCAAGGGCTCAGGAAGCAAAGAAAACTTCAAAGATCATATGCTCACTGCTCACACAAGGCAGCAGCCCCTGCATACAGTTGCTGAGGAAAGGGAGGCTGTCTCAGATGCCTACAAGAGGCTCTAAGACACACAGTTTTAGCAAGACTTTGACTATGTTTATGTGGGGGTTTCATTGATGCAACTGTCTTGGGGTCACCCATGTTCCATTATGTAATTTTCCACACATGATACTGAAACTCCAATAAACTCATTTGTTCATCAAGATTTATATGGGTGGAATTTCTTTTTTGGTACTTTGTTTGATTGATGGTGACCTATCTGGGCTGAATAGACACTTTATTTTATTTTAAGGTCTCCCAGGAAAAAGTCACACAGCAGTGTGCTTACACACATTAAGACAAGTATAGCCATCTGATTAATTTTTGAAAGCAAAGTGTAAGTGTGTGTGTGTGTGTGTGTGTGTGTGTGTGTGTGCATTTTGCTTTTCCTGAAGGGGTTTGCAACTTAGATCAAGTTCACCAGGCTATGAAAAAACTGAAAATAAAATATAATATTGCAAACTATCATATATGATTGAAAAATAAATGGGAGCTCTGTGCATATGTATTTATATATATGCTTACACATAAACACATGCATGCCTGTCTGCTCTAGTTTTATTTCTGTTATCTTCTCTTTTTTTCACTCTCTCCCTCCTTTCTCCCATCCCCCATAACTTCTTTTCTTTCTCAAGTGAAGTCTTGTATAGATTAATCTAGCCTCTAACCCTCTATGTAACAGAGATTGACCTTGAAATTCTGATCTTCCTGCCTCCACTTCCCAAGTGCTGAGGTTGTAGCATGCATCACCATGCCTGATTTATAAGATGCTGGGAATTAAATCTAGGACTTCAAGCATGCTAGACAAGCATTCTATCAACAGAGCTACATTCTGAGACCAAGATTTATATATTACTGTGATCCTTAGAAGGTCAAAAGATCTTTAATTAAAAGAATTACTCAATCACATACTGAATGACTAATTATTGGAAGTAAATGTATTGGAGGATCTGCTGGAATTCCATCAAATCACAATTTGTTATTTTGTCTCTACTCAATGTACTACTCATTTAGCTGTCAGTACTAGATAAGGCCAGAGTTCATGGGTTCTGCTCCACGCTTTTACATTAAAGTGGCTTTAGGTTATTCTGACCTGACTTAAGCCTTCATGTTCTTTTCTGAACATGACTCTAATTTGGATTGTTCACATTGTTCTAAGCTAGAGTGAGTGCTCCCCAGAGAGGGAGGTTATAACGCTTGTCAAAGAGTGTGTGCCTGATTCATCGCCTAACCTTACAGTTCTTTGTACCATGCTTAGCACTCTATGGGTTCGCAATAAATATTAATAGAATGGAATTGAATTTACACTTTACTCATTCACAAATAGATTAAAGGAAAATTAACAATGTCACAGCAATACTACCGGGCTGAAGTAAAAAAAATAGCTGTGTACACCTGCAATGTCTTGAATTTATACAATAAAAGTACCATATTATGGAAAAATCTAAAGCCTGAGGGGGAAATGTTTTTTTCATCTGTTACTTATACTAATTCTTTGAAAGAGGTTTGTTTCATTTAGATCATGTTTATTAATGTTCTCATGTAGCAAAATGAGTGCATAATACTCACGGAGAATTTAATAATTTCTTTATGCTTTTTCTAATTCTTTTTGTTAATATTTAAATTTTTAGTTTTTAAGTGTATGTGTGTGTGTGTGTGTGTGTGTGTGTGTGTGTGTGTAGGTATATACACATGAGTCAAGGTGCCTACAGAGAGGCCAAAAGAGGGCATTGGATCCCCTGAGGCAGTTTTAGGCTGCCCCAACATGAGTGCTGGGAACCAAACTCAGATCCTGGGCAGAAGCACTATGTGCTCTTAACTACTGAGCCCCTAATTAGTTGTTAAAAAGAGAACATGGTACAGATGAATATCGTAATGATCCATGCCACAAATATAAGGCTATGCTGCAAAGTAGCCTGTTGAACACATCTGCAGGCTGGGAATTTCTGTGTTGAATGCATGGCCGTGGATCTTTAACTTGGCTTCTTTTCTTTACTTTGATTTATGTAGTTCTTGAAATATAGCAAAGGTGAAGCAAGTTTCCTCTGATTTTTATCATATAAATTTTTTAAAGACAGCTTTTGATCTGTGTCCCTTCCTGTGTCCTGTAAAGAAACTGACCTGCTTTATAAAAAAAAATTACATGTGAGAATGTGGCACTCAGAACATATTTTTTAGTTTTGTATTTCCAATAACTATACCATTGCTAAGTTCCTTATATTTAGTTTTGTATTTTAAAAGCATTGAATCTCTTAGTCATCAAACCCATGAGATTTCTAAATGAGTATACATTTTCTCAATTAGCAGATATGTCTAGTATAAAGTATTTCAGATTAAATAAGAACTGGAAAAAGGCACTATAGCATAATGTTGCAGATTCATAATACATTTTTATATTTAACATGTCTGAAGTGTTTGCCATAAAAAAGTGAAATTGCTTTTATAAAAGCATGTAATAAAGTGAACACTTCATTATGAAGAATTTAAGCTGAGACTTGTTGGTTTGAGGAGTATTTTTCTAGGTTGAAAAACCCAACTTCTGTAATGGCAGCAGTTCCAAACAGCACAGTGAGCAGTAATTTAACTGCTCTACGATTTCTACTGGAAAAATTAAAAACTCAGAAAGTTCAGGCTTCCATGACTTTGCCTGGCCAATTGTATTTTTTTTCTTTTAAAAATATCTTGTGGTAGGTATCTTGAGTGAGGAACACTCCACACCAACTCATATATTTGAACACCTGGTCCCTGGTTGGTGGTGCTGCTTGGGGAAGCCAAGAAACCTTTAAGAAGTAGAACCTTGTTGGAGCAAGCATGTTGTCTGGGAAAGGCTTTGAGAGTTCAAAGCATCCTCCGACTTTCGGTTTGAGTTTTGCTTTCTGCTTGTGGCTGAAGGTGTGCTGTCTCAGCTTCCTGTTCCTGCTACCCTGCTTGTCTGGCTGAAGGTGTGCTACCTCAACTTCCTGTTCCTGCTACCCTGCTTGTCTGGCTGAAGGTGTGCTACCTCAGCTTCCTGTTCCTGCTACCCTGCTTGTCACTTGCTTCCATATCATGTCCTTCTCACTGGGACATATTGCTCTCCTTCTGGAACCACAACTGAAATTAAATTGAACTCTTTCTTCAATAAGTTACTTGTGGCCATGGTGTTTTATCACAACAACTGAGAATTAACAATACAAATCTTATTTTTACTAACATAAGTAAACTGTACAGAGAATTAATTCTGCCACGGAATCCATATTGTATACCGTGTATTAATCAAACCCTGCCTTCGTCTACTCAGTCCTCAAATTCTGTACCTCTTACAATGCTCTTCTGCTTTGAGGATGCCCATTTTTCAGATTTTGCATGTCACAAGGAAGACGTGATATCATTCATACTTCTATTTATTGATTCACTTTTGGAGACATGGTCTCATTGTGTAATACAGACCAACCTTGAGCTTCCTTTTAGTGCAGGCTGAACTTGAACTTCTTCTCATCACCTGCCTTATCCGCTGGGTTGCTTGATTACACAGCTGCGCTACAAAGCCTAGCTTCTTCTTCTTCTTTTAAATCTCCACTTAGACATCTTATTTACTATTCTGTGTAAGAGATATGATGAAGAAATATGTTTTATTAGCTCTGTCCCTCACCCAAAACAGTCCTGAAAAAGAAGCATTCATTTTTCATGGCATAACTTTTAAGTATTAATATATATATATATATAATTTACTCTTTGAAATCTTCATACATCTATAAAATATATTTTGATCACCTCCTTCCCCTACTGCCCCTATCTACCTCCTGATATCCAAACTTATCTTTCTTCCAACTCCATGTCTTTATTTAGCAGCCTATTGCCTTAATGACTCAGTTGCCTCACCATCTCTATGTCTGCATTAAAAAAAGTCTCAGTAAGTTCAATTGGTGTTTTACATAATACAAAAAGAAGAACTCACTGGTGCAACAGTGGTGTGACTGTTATAGAGTAACTAACAACATTAAAGCTTGTATTTGAGGCCTGCTCTATGGGAGGGACTTCCTCAAAAATCCCATGTGACTAAGGAAACACAAACAGCCATGTTGTCAAACTACATTCTAGATATTCTTTGTATGTTTTTAAAATAGTACGCTAAAATAATAATGGTAAGTTTTGATGAATAAGAGTCATGAAACGAGGGGAAACATTTCATTACCTTTGAAAAAATGTAGTTTTGTCCTTTGGACAGTGGAATTTGAGTTTGATACCTTTTAAAATATAGTATTTTAATAATTTTTGGTAATTTTGAACAATGTATTTTGATCATAGTATCTCTAATTCCTTGTATCTTTCCCCAGATCCAGCCTTACCTCTCTACTCCTCACCTTCCTGTTTTCTGACTTTTAAATAAATTAAAAAAACCCATGATGAATGGATAAAAAAAATTGTGGTACATTTACACAATGGAGTACTACTCAGTCATCAGAAACAATGAAATCGTGCAATTTGCAGCCAAATGGATGGAACTAGAAAAGCTCATCCTGAGTGAGCTAACCTAGACTCAGAAGGATGCACATGGCATCTATTCACTTATAGTAGGATTTTAGCTATATACTACAGGATAACTATACTACAACCAATGCACCAAAGGGAACAGGAACATAGACTTTGTTACCTGTCAATGAGACACTTTGCCCTAGTGGTGCTGCCTTGTAGGCCCCCAGTGTATGAGGAGGCTCTTAGTCCTCATATGACTGCTGAACTGGGGCAGAAGACTGATATGTAGGGACACCCCACTCCAGAGGAGTAGGATAGAAGGGAGAAGGGGTAGAGGGTAGGAGGGTGGGACAGGGAGGGGAGGAGAGAGGGGGCTGTGATTGAGATGTAACTTGAATTAATAAATAAACATTAAAAAACCCATGAGATCCAATTGATGCTGCCTTCATACTCTTTGATGTGGAGCCATCTATTGGAGTATGTCAACTTACTACCTTAAAGAAAACTAATTCTTCCTCTCTTAGCAGCTACCAGCTATTCATAAAAGAATTCAGGTAGATTCTCCATGGTTTCCCTGATAAGAGAAATTAATTGAGAAATATCATACAGTAGAATTCTAATTTTTTTCATGATTGAAATGCATAGACAATTTATTTCAGAAGTAACACAAATAGATCATTCATATGATATTTCTTTTTTCTATAAGCATTTTAGAAATAGAACATATATACAAATGTACAATAATCCTCACAGTCATGTTTTAATAATCAATTATGATGGAAATGTGTATGGATGATTTTTCTATATGCTTTCTTCTTTATTTGAGATTGTAACTAATTTTCTGAACCCAAAGATGCACATTATATTGTATGGCTTTGGTTCCTTAATATCCTTATTTTAAATTGTCAACTCCATTCCAGAATGCAACACCTATGCTCTGTTTAACTTTTTACAAGGCTGAATGACTGATTAAAATTTCTGGTTTTGTGAAGATCTGAAATGTTGCAGATTAGAGACTAATTACCTTGTGATATCTCTAGTCTCCTAAATAGATATGTATTTCTTGTGTGTGCATGTGTATGGGTGTGTGTATATATGTTTGTGTGTTCACGTGTATGTGTGTGATAATATTCTTATGATTATTAGTTAAAAACCCTTTTTGGTTTGAGCAAACACATACTTAGCTTCCACCAATCCACAAGCTAAGAGTGTCATCAGACAGCATCTGAGGCCTATAGCAGAAACTTCCTCACTTTCCTATAACTACCTACCTTGTTTTTCTACCAATATATTTGAAAAAATGATTTCACATAGCACTTAGTTTTGTTGTTATAGGAATCTACTATACTACAAACACACATACACACGCACACACAGGTACTAAATGTCTGTTTAGGAGTCTAGGGATAGCCCAAGGTAATTAGTCTCTAATTTGCAACATTTCAGCTCTTCAAAGCAACCAAAGTTTTCATCAGTCAGTCAGTCTTGTAAAAAGTTGAGTGTAGATGTTGCATTGTGGGTGGGGGTGGGACTTGAGCTGGCAATTTAAAATAAGGGACAATTTTTTAAAAAATTACTGCATTGGAACATGGTATTTGAGGAAACCTGATTCTGTGTTCCAGGGCCATGTCCCTTTTGGCCTCAGAATAAAATATCTCCTAATTCCTTTGAGGGGTGAGATATGGTTTTGCATCATCAAAGCACATGACATGACAAAATGACTTTTCTGTACATTTTCTGAGCTAAGCTCAAGGCTGTATACTTAATGCTATTTCAGTTGTGACAATTCCCCATAACTTCTGGCTCTGGATTAGTTCCTAGGCCTATTAACTCTGACTAGGGTGTCTTGGGTTCACTTGGAAATAGAAATATTGTATCTGTGCTGCTTCTCTGAGAGATCCCAGAGTGACACAGAGGATTGTTCTCTTAAGATTTATGTTTGACCCATTCAAAAGATATTTAAGACTTTTTGATTCTGTTCTGTGCAGGGGAATAACAAAATGAAAGGGAACCATTGGCCTTCATGAAATATCTGCCCAGTGGGGGAGAATGCCAATTCAAAAAGAAATAAAGATACCCTGATACAGGAATGAATACAGTCCTTTACCTCAGGTTATAGCTTACATAAACGTGACAGGTAAGGCATAGTATTGATAATGAGGGCAAGTGAGACTTCTAAGGAAAGTACATTATCATGGAGCTTGGTGAGTATAAGTCCTCCCTTTGCAGCTGCAGGATCAGCTAGCCACCTGTGTGAATATGTCTGCCATCGGAGTGAGTGCCTTGTGGGAAAGGAAGAGGTAGGGACTGTGGGTGGGCCTTACACATCAGGAAATGGTGTGCTCCTAGAGACATAGGGATTAGGTTTCTTAATTTTAAAGGAAGCAAAGAGAAAACACTTGACTACCAAAGATTGGAGTATGACAAGACAATTTAGCCAAAAAGAAATACAAAAGAGAGAGAGGTGGGAGGAGAGAGAGAGAGAGAGAGAGAGAGAGAGAGAGAGAGAGAGAGAGAGAAGGGAGGGAGGGAGGGAGGGAGAGAGAGAAGAAGGGAGGGAGGGAAAGAGAGATAGAGAGAGAGAAAGGAGGGAGGGAGAGAGAGAGATAGATAGATAGATAGATAGAATACTCAGGATCATCCTAGGAAGATCCACCATCTATGGGAACTGAAAGGAATATTAGCTTAAGATAATGCCATCAAGCCTCACCTAACCCTCATCAAAGATAATAAACTACATGTCTTCATAGAATTTGAGAAGGATTGTGTTATAGTTTCTCCTTTTTTTCTGGACTTAATATTTGTTATGGGGATATATTTCCTTTAACTCCTTAGAGGTAGAAATCAGAGAACTACCTATTTACTAAGCCTTGGGTCACTAAATGAACCACTCACTAGTCCAACAGCTTCTGAAGAATCTTACTAGTCCTGGATCAGTGTAAAGATGCTTGGACCTGGGTGTGTGGATGTGTGGAAATGAAGCATATGTCATTTTTCTTCAAATGCCAAATGTAGATGCTATGCCCCTCATATTGGAGAATAATTTTAAGGATTCAGTAAAATCACTCACATGAGATAGTGGCCTGACCTGGCAAAAAGTCAAGGGAAGTTGCTACTTGTAGTAATGTCACTCTTGCAAATCACTGTAACTGAAAGCAAAGAACTTAATATAAATTAGTATTTTTGTCTTCAAAGTATAATCAATTGAGATACCATGGATTTCCCATTTGTTCTATCATGAAGACATTAGTTGAGTTTGAACTTTAGAATTAGTCTATAACATAATGGAATAACTTCAGAAAAAGCTTTCGACAAAACAATAGGAAGGGAATGAATAAAAGAAACAATGAAATTCTACTCAGCTATCAGAAACAAGGAAATAATGCAATTTGCTGCCAAATGGATGAACTAGAAAAGCTCATCCTAAATGAGCCAACCCAGACCCAGAAAGATACACATGGCATGTATTAGTTATAACTGGATGTTAGCCATATAGTACAGGATAACTACCCTACAACCCACAGACCCAAAAGAACAGGAACCTAGCATAACTATCCTATGAGAAATTCCACCCAGCAGAAGATCAAAACGGATACTGAGACACACAGCCAAACATTAGGTGGAGCTCTTATATAGCCCAATGTAAGAGTGAGGAAGAATAGAGAGACCTGGAAGGGTCAAGATCAACACATAAAGATCAATTGAACCAACTAACCTAGGCCCCTAGAAGCTTGAGTGACTGAAACACTAACCAAAACAAGAAGAAAAACCCTTAGACTTGACCTAGATCCCCTATACAAATATAGAGGATAGGCAACGTGGTCCTCATACAGATTCCTTAACAAGTAGAGGTGGGGTGGTCTCATTCACTGGCTTTGTTACCTGTTAGTGGGACACTTTACCCTAGTGGAGCTGCCAAGTCATGCTCCAGAACAAGAGGAAGCTCTTAGCCCTCATATGACTGATGAACTGAGGGGAGCTGAGATGTGGGGGCATCCCACACCAGAGGAGTAGGATAGGTGGGAGAGGGGGTAGAGGGTGGGTGAGTAGGACTGAGAGGGGAGGAGAGAGGGGGCTGTGATTGAGATATAACTTGAATTAATAAATAAACGTATTCAAAAAAAAGAAGAAGACAGCTGATTGAAGGCAGCATTTTTCATGTCAAGAATAAAGAATCCAGGGAGTTCGATCATATGACTTATAAAGTTTATTAAAATTCTCAATGAGCTTTTAGCCTCTTAAACAATCTCAAGTAACTGTCTGTGGAAAATCACCAGGCAGCTGTATACTGCATTTAGGGGAGCCAGGTTCAGTGTGTGCCCACTGAAAAACTCAGAATAGGCTGTCATCTTTAAAGAAACTGTGTTTTAAGTGACATTGTAAAAGTGATAAAGATGCGCTGTTGCGGTTGTGTGTATGTTGACTATTAGTGAAACAGGCAGGTTTAAGTCTCTGTCTTTTTTTGGTACAACTGATTATCATATATATATATATATATGTAAATTTACATTATATGAACATTTTAAATGAATGACTCATTTTCAGTTTTCTAGTTTTTTTCATCTTAAAAAAGTAAGAAGAACAAGGTAAGAGTGATGGCTCAGTGGTTAAAAGTGTGTATTGCTTTTAATGAGAAAATGAGTTCAGTTCCCAGCCACTACCTTAGGCAGCACACAACCAGCTCCAGGGGATCTGACACTCTCTTCTGGCCTCTGTGAGTATTACACTCACATACACATACCCTAACCCCCCTCCCACACTCACATACATAATCAAAAGCAAGATAAATCTTCAAAAGAATTTTTGAAAAACCAGACTGAATTTTTAGAGAGGCAACATGATAAAATCTATAGCAATATTAAGAAGATATACATGTTAATGTGTTTTTATATTTAATAAGTTTAAAAGCTATCCTCACTTAAAATTGCAACTTTGTACTATTATATGCCTGATTCTCAAGTTGGAAAGAGGACACTGAAAGTTTCTCGTGGATATCTGATAAGGGAAATGTCTAAGTGGACCTAGAAGCCAGTCACTTCCGGGGCAGGGCTGCTCCCTTTCTCTATCCTGGATTATTTCTCTCAGGGTTACTTTGTTCATATCTTTAAAATCTAAATCACTTCCTGTATAATCAGATATATTTATCTTTCTCAGGTCTCTGATGTGGTTGAAGACTAGATAGTTATAGTCTCATAGTTAAATATGAGTTGCTTAGGAATTAAGAGGTTGTTCTGGATATAAGAAGATGTTATTAAGATGGTGATGCACGTTAGGATGGAAGCTGAGTTGGATATAGAACTTTAAACTCATGGAGATGGTTAGATAGTAGAATGTTAAAGTCAGTTGCCAAATATGTATGGGCTGGACATTGGAAATGTATGCTAAGCCTTATAATTTTCATAATTGTAGCCTAATTATTTTTGTTGTTTTGTATTGTATTTGTTGTTATAAGAGAAAGAGCCATTTGTTGAACTGAAAGGAGGAGCTCTTGGGGGAAAAGATATACATTAAACTTAAAAAAAAAAAAAAAAAAAAAAAAGCAAGCCGGGCGGTGGTGGCGCACGCCTTTAATCCCAGCACTTGGGAGGCAGAGGCAGGCGGATCTTTGTGAGTTTGAGGCCAGCCTGGTCTACAAAGCGAGTCCAGGACAGCCAAGGATACACAGAGAAACCCTGTCTCGAAAAACCAAAAAAAAAAAAAAAGCAGATGGGGTTTTTTGAGGGGGGAAGAGGGTGGGAGGGTGGGACCGGAGAGGGGATTGGGAATGGATTGTGATTGAGATGTAACTTGAAGAAATAAAATAAAAATAAAAAAATACTGAAGAAAGCCTTTATTCTTAGAGGCTTCCATAGTAGGATACAAGGAATTGTCTGGACTTTTGTGTCGTTTTATAGAGTGACAATGCTGACACAGACATCTGCATTCAGTCTTTCAGTTGACTCATGCTTTCATAACTGCCTATATTATGTCAGCCACTTGCTTTGTGACCAATAAGTAGTTTCAAACAAAATGAAAAATAAGCATCTCACTGTAACCGAACTTTTAAATTATTATTTAACACTTATTTATTTATTACTAAATTCACTTATAACAAACACCAACAATTTCTTAACTATTAATCCTATAAATTCCTACAACCCCTTTAACCTATCCACTAAACCTATTGATAATTATAACAACTACTTTCATAACCTTTTAGAATGATACAGTCTCTGGGGCAGGTCCTCAGTCGTCAGGAACACAGTCTTTGTTGTAGATTCTTTAACACACTTAGCAGTCCTTTTTCTGGATCTCTCAGATGCAGGTTCGTCAGGGTAAGTTGGTTATTGCAGTCTCACCTTAAATAAGGCTTCATGCTTTCTTTTCTGTGGGAGACCCCAGCCGTCTGCAGGCCAACTTACTTCTTTTGAATCAGGAACTCAGCTGCTCCGCCTCAGTCCTTAAAGCCAGGCACAGTTTTTTTTAGGCCACTGTTCGGACAGATCAAACCCCTCTAGGCAAAAGCTGAGCCACAGGGTCAAGTCCTTGGCCTTTTGGTGTCTTGCTCAGGCTTTCTTTGCTCACCTGCTTCTTTCTGCTTCAGGGAGAGAGCTGGCCATCAATGGCCAGCCGTTTTTTCAGCAGGACTCTTGGAGCTCTCTAGCATCAGGGGCCTCTTCTCTTCTGGGCTCCATGCACTGTCCTTAAATAGGAGGAACTCTGTTTCAGCTTAATTTGGGCTCCGCCCACTTAGCAGCTGAAAACAATGTCAGGCCAGATACTTTGTTTCTTCAATTCTATTGAGTCTTTCTTGTTTTCCTGACTTCAAACTTGTTTTTCAGTCTATTGAGTCTTTCCTGTTTTTGCTGACTTCATGCTGATAATGCTCTTCAGGCCCCGAATTAAGAGACAGTATCAGAAACTCCTATATATTTTCTAAATCTAATTTATCTAACCCCTACATCTCACTAAATTATGCATTGTAATTTATTCCATTTCCCACATTGGGTAATTCTTTGGAGAGCCTTGCAGAGAAGGCTGATTTCATGACACGCTTGCACATAGCATAAAAGAATAAAACTTGCTTTGGGATTATTTTGAGTACATGTGAGGTTGATTGATCATGCCCAGTTATTTTCTGACATAGGAAACCAATAACATCATATTGAAACATCTAAACCTATAAATTACTTTTTAAGCATTTAACAAACAGTAATCAGAACTCTGAGGGAAGGTTTCTGATTCTAGTATCCACTACAAGCAATAAAATTTTTAAAAATCCAGCTAGTATGATACAACAAGTGATAGAGACATAAATGGACTAATAAGCCATGAGGTGCAGCTGAAAATCTCAGAAAATCCCCTATGATCTAATAACCTTATTGTAGTCTATGATCAAATCATGTTGCTAAAACGGCCTCAGGAAATGCCTTTTGGTGGGAAAGCATGCAATTAATGCTTTGAAAGATATGTCTCACACCCCTGAAAGTATATTCTCAAAGTCCTTAGATAGAGTTCAAAGGCAGACATAGTATGGTTTTTGTCTCTGATCAAAAATTATAGATAATGCATCAATTTCAGGTTATATTTTAAGTCAGTTTTTTTCTTCATCATGAAAATCCTTTGTCAAATACCCTTCATAAAACTGGAAAGATTTGGCAAAAACTTTCCTTTCCTTTTTTAAACTATCACATTATTTTTCGTGAGACTGTAGCTAAGACAAATTTAAAGCTACTTGTAGATTTCATTAGTCCAATAATGAGGCTTTTTCTTGCATTTTAGAGCCGAGGATTTTATAGCTTGATGTGCCAAACAGAATTTCAATGCTCTTAGCGAGTCTAATGATAATGTCACATTTAGAAGCAGAGAGTGAGTGACTAGATTCTTACCAGAGCAATTTTCAAACCCAAATTTAAGTCAAAGCTCACATTGCAATCTTCTGCTGTGCTATGATGCAGCATAGGTGTGTCTAAATCTGTCCAGGCTGGCTTTCCTGGCCATATCTACAGAAGGATAGATTTTTCTTTCCATAAACACATTTTCTGGTAAATTTTCCCCTCTACCAGTCTTTCTTTTAAGGGTAAGTGTCAAGTGGTCAACTTCATGTTATTTTGACCCCATTCATCATGACTGGCAGGAACACAAGTCACTCAAAGAAAGCAGAAGTGGACCATTTACCACATTTGCGAACTGGAACCTTAAAATATATGTTAAGATGCTTAGATGTATTTGGAGCAAAATATCCCCTTGCCTTGAGATTTCCATGCTAATTATTTTGGGCACTACATGATTGTGAAGAAGCAGAGAGATGGAAGATTGTGTGTACTCACAGAGAACCTGAGACAAGAGTCTGCAGTGGAAGAAGTTAACACAAGTAGTTACCCCTACCTGGGGACATCTGGGAAGTTCCCAGTCCAGTCTTCCCTTAACCCCCTTCTGTGCCTCAGTCAGCTGTTACACACACACACACACACACACACACACACACACACACACACACGCCATTAGTGATTGGACTGTTATTTTTTTTTACTTAATATTTTTATTGAATGTTTGAGAATTTCATGTCATGAAACACAATCACACTCCCCAGTCCCCTCAGGTCTGGTCCTCTACCTTTTGACCCCCCACTCTCCAAAAAAGGAAGAAGAAGAAAAAAGAAAAATGCTCAATTTGTGTTGCCCACATAATCACTGGAGCATGGTCAAACTCCTGGTGGCCAGCCCCTTAAAAGAAAAGTGAACCCTTCCCCACGCTCACCTATGACAGAAGCCATCAATTGTGGAGAGCTATATTTTAGCATCCTTTCTTAATTGTTAAGAGTTCTCTTCCATGGCTTTCTGTCTAGGCTGTTACTGTTTTTTTTGGGGGGGGGGTAAGGCTGGAGTAGGGTGTAGGTAGAGATTGTCTCAGAAGCCTCCTATGTCACTCTTTCTCAACTGTGAGTTGGCAGTCTTCTCTATCTCTGCAAAAGTAGCTTCTGCACCATTTACATTTAGTAGGGACACAGGTTATGGACTTCTGAATGGTTTCTGGTGATAGCAGAGACCATAGACATCCACATGGTCTTCCACATCAGTACATGCCATGGATCTCAGCATAGTCGCTGTGTTGCAGCACAGGCCTTGGACACCATCATAGCCCTTGGAGGCAGCATAGGCCAAAAATATCAACATGGCCTCAAAGGTCAGCACAGGCCACTCACATCAAAATGGCCCATGGACATCAACATGGCTTCAGGCAGCAGCAAGACCATGAACATCCAAATGGATTTCCATGGTAACATGGGCAGTGTACATCAACACAGTCTTTAACTGAAGTACACCCAAGGACCCAGACAGACATGGCCCTAAGTGACAGCATGGCGCATGGGCATCCACATGGCCTCAGATGGCTACATAGGCTACTCATAATGAGCTTCAACAATGCCTGAGGCCCCAGACCACAGAAACCAACATGGCTTCTAGTGGAAGCATGGACCATAAAAATCTTTTGAGGCAGTCCAATCCAAAAAATGAATCATTCTTAATATCAAACATCGTGTTTCTTAGAACCAGGATTTAGGGGAGTGGTAGAGAGAGGAGCTAGGAGGAGTTGGGAGAGGGGAAACAGCAATCAGAATACATTGTATGAAAAAAATTTTTTTTCAATAAAAAAAAGAAGTTGGAGCATATTGTTTTAGGTTCTCTTTTTTGGCATGTGGAATGGGTTTATTTTTTCAAAACATTTTTTCAGTTTGTTAATTTTATGTATTCCTTTTACATCCCAATCATAGTCCCTTGCCTCTCCTCCTCAGGTTCCCACCCTCCAGCCCCTTCTACCACCCCCAATCCCTTCTCCTCAGAAAAGGGGAGTCCCTCTGTACCATCCCATTGCTGTACAGCTAGTTGTACCAGGACTGTATGCATCCTCTTCCACTGAGGCCAGGAACCTCAGCCCTGTTAGGGGGTAAGTAGTCAAAAAAACAGGCATCAGAGTCCATGTCAGAGACAGCCCTACTCCACTTGCTAGGGGACCCACATGATGACCACGCTGTCCATCGGTTACATACATATATGGGGCCTAGGCCCAGTTCAAGCATGCCCTTTGATTGGTGCTTCAGTCTCTATGAGCCCTCATGTTGCTTTAGATTCTTGAAGAACTATTTCTTCTCTAGTGATATTAGTGTACATAGTTCATATTTTATTAAGTAAGTGTTTCAGGGGAAATGATTTTACTAAGTCATCTTAGATATTTTTTCTTTTGTTTTTGTTTTTGAAGAGTTCCTGCATTTTGCCTTCTAATGTTCTTTAAATTGAGCACAGTTGTTATCTCTAGGAGTCAGGTTGACTATTTCTAAGTACAAAATCGGTGCATTTAGTACAAATTCATATTTTCAATCCATTTTTGTTCCCACCCCCCGAAAAAGAATCAGTAAAACCCAATTTTTTTGACAATGATACAGAAAATGGACTGCTGACAATAATGATTATAAATAAATAATGTACTATGGCTAGGTTAAGTTTAGGCTATAGTATACTGGTATTATATTCACAGGGCTCTGGGTATAAAACTCAGCATTACAAAAGGAACAAAAAAGAATTTATCAGACTACAGATGAGTACCTACATGACAATACAATTTATAATTCCAGATAATTACTCTTTATTATGTATTTTAACTGTCCTTCTGTTTTAAAGTTAATAGCATCATTTCTAAGAATAGTAGGATAATATTGCAAAAGTGATTTCAAAAAGTTGCATGGTTTCAGATCAATAATCTAAAAAAAAATCACAATTCTTCAGCATGCTGAAGGTATTGGATATATTATATTATACTTTTTCTTCTACCTAAATAAGTATTATTGCCATGGGCAATGTACAAAGCCCCCTCAACATCCATTTTTCAGCAACATCTTTGTGTAATGATTGGATACTTGAATAGTGGTTAAGTCTCATAAATGCCCTCCCACTCTTGTAATCTGGCAAGCATCCTGGGATATGTATGAATTCAGAAATAATATGGCAAATTACTTTCACTACATTTTTTTTTACTTGTGATGTATCTCTCCAGTAGAGCATCAACTGTCAACATTGTTTCTTTACTTAAAAAAAATCCACAAACACCATTCTTTTTTTTTTTTTTTTTGTCTATACATATGAACACACAGAATGATGAGGCTTTGTTGTCACAGACATCTACTTAATCATGTAGTTCTCATTTCTAGGTTAAGAAAAAAAGCACAGATGTGTCAGGGAAAAAACCCAGGAAGCATATTGTCTGATTATTAGAACTCAGAGCTTCTAAGACTGCATTTCTTACTGGAAGCTGCAAGAGCATTCTGAAGAATTTGCATAGATCTTCCAGGCAGAATTCTTATTTTGCCTGAAGTCTTAAATTGCAAATTGTTCTGCAATGTAATGTCATCTACTGAATATTGCTTCATGAGGGTTCCTTGAGAAATATCACTGGGAATCAGAGAGGGCTATGAGCTCTGACTAAATTACCATTGTAATCCTGCCAGCATCTTTCAGGAACTTGTACCAGTTTATAAAGAAGCCTCTCAAATACACAGGAGACCAGTGAGGAACTTTTTATGCCATAGCCACATGAAGAAGATGGAAGTTTAAAATATCTGTAAATTATTTAACATAGTTGCTTTCAAAGCAATTACATATGTAAAGGGTATCCATAGCAACTGCTGTTAACAAGTGAGGTATACATGAGACCCATGTAACCAAACAGGAAGTTTAACAAGGTAAAAGCCATTCCGTGATCAGCAGCTCTCACAAGCCCTGGGACCCATAGTGGCCTCAAAGTAACAAGAGAATTGACAATATAAACACTGGGAAAAACCTGGCAAATTATATTTATTCCTCTTTTGATTCTTCTTATAATGCTAACTTCACTACAACCATAATCATAACTAGAGAAAAATGCCACTGAGTATTTAAAATTAGTCTTAGAATTTTTCCCACTCTTCTGGTGTCATCAAGTTTTCATACTTCATGAACTTTCTCTATGCTCTTTCACAAACAAGTACATAAACAGGCATTATAATAATAATTTGTCTCATAAAAGGTGGAAACACACACATTACCATGCATCACCTACGTTTTCTTAGTTAAGTGTATAGAATCCAGGCATTCATTTTCCCATATTCTCCAAGTCCATAACAGATAAATAACTCATTTTTGAAATACCCACATGATACTCTACAATATATATAAAAATTCAATTTACTTCATCATTACAAATGTGTGTCTGTATACATGCATATAATACACATGTACATGTTAAATTTACATTTGTGTGCATTCATGCAGAGGTGAGAGGACAACTCACAGGAACAAGATCACTCCTTCTACCTTGTGAGCTCTGGGGATCGGCCTCCGGTCCTTAGGCTTTATGACAAGTGCCTTTACCTTTTTGCTGGCCCACCATTCCACTACTGAGAAAATCACAGGTGTTATAGCACACATCTGTATGTTTTTTTTTTTTTTTTTGTACCTGTATTGTTTTAGTTCCCTTTTTCTGTAAAACAGTCTACCAAGAGTGGGCCTGGTGAATCGAGGGCTCACTTGATTCTTGTTTATAATGTATAGTTTTAGTTGACTTTATTAAAAGGTTTGTCCCAACTTCCCTCTTGCCATGTCAAGTAGCAGTTGACTTCAGGAATAGGCGTCTGGAGTATGAGACCATCCCAAGAAGCCCAACCTGAAGTGGGGAAGATGGTGCAACTACCTTTAGGATCCACTTAGGCAGCTGTTTCCCCCTGAAGTCAGCAGCACATCAGTGTTAGAACACGAGCTTCTTACACTGTGGCTACTCTCACCTACATGTAAATCTCTGAGCTGCAGGGCGGAATGCTGTGGTTACTCCCACTTCCTTGAGTGAGTAGATGCTCCTTCTCAGGAACAGCCTTCTAAACTGAATCAGAAACAACTATGTCTGTGGCAAACTCCTGGAATCCTTGAATAACATTACAAAGGAAGATGCTGAGTAGGACTTTGTGTGTGTGTGTGTATGTTCTGCCAGTGTCTCACCTAGGCTTTATACAGCTATAATGAAACTCCAGGACCAGAGGGAACTTGTGGAGGAAAGGATATATTTCAGTTTATAGTCCATCATGAGCAGAAGTAAGGGCAGGAATTCAAAGCAGGAATCTTTGAGGCAAGAACTGAAGCAGAAGCCTGGAAGAATGCTGCTTACTGGCTTGCTCTCCATGACTGACTTGCTCAGTTTGTTTTCTTCAGTACACAAGGACCACCTTGCCAAAGACATGCTGTCTTTGCCCACAATGGATGAAGCCCTTTTCATGTCAATCATTAATCAAAACAATGCTCTACAGGCTTGCTTACAGGCAAATCTCATGGAAGTATTCTCTCAATTGAGGGTCCCTTTTCCCAATCTTGAGTCTTGTGTCAAGTTGACATAAAGCTGACATAACTAACATGGTACATAAGGATTTCAGCTTTTCTCTTACCTATCAGACTTTGCTGTTTGATTGCTGGAAGATTCTCCAGAGGAAATGAAGAATAGGGTTAGAAGGGAATACATCACCATCTTTCTTGACTGTCATATGGCATACAGGAGAGACTGTGCTAACAGAGTGATGGTCAATGTTGTGGACAGCCCAAATACCACAGTCATGAGACCATTGTGGTTTGCACCATCTTTGGAGTAGAGATCACAAAAGAGAGCAAAAATGCCCTTGGTATATGTCCAGCTCTTTACTCCACACTTGACACATATTGCTCATATCTAGTCATTTGCTTTTCAGAAGAACCTTCCTAAATTATCAGTCATCGCTAACACCTTTTTATAAATGGTCAGTTGAGGCCTAGAGCTATTGTTTCCTCAGTGACAGGGACTGGAACCAGGATTCAAAACCAAGCAGCCCCGCTTCAGTGCTACACCTGGGTAAGGAAGTCATTTGCGTTCTTCTGGGGCCTTGTTGATTGCAAATGTTGGGAGGCAATTGGTATTTCATTCCATTTATTATGCCATCCTGCAACCAATTAGTCTATTTCCCTAACACAGAGCTGGGTTTCTGTGCAGAATATCTAGCTAAACTGATTGTCATAAACAGCGATGATTCAGCATCAAGATAAATGTGTTTTCTTACAATCAGGTACTTTTAGGTAATTGCTAATAGTAACTCCAGGGTATGTATCTGCACTAAGGTACTGCACTGACATACGCTATTTTTTAAAACCCAGAGTACACTTGAATTATTAATAGTTCTCTTATCACTATGATAAAATACCCAATAGAAGCAACTTAAATGGGGTGGGGGGAAGGAAAGTTGTGCTCAGGGTTTCAGGAGAGAAGTCATTATGGAGGCCATGCACCCACACGACTGCCTGTGTGGTGCTGGGAGCTTCCTGAAGGCTTGCTGGTTTTTATACCTCATTGTGTCAGGGAGCAGTGATGAGAACTGAGGCAAGCCTAGGCAACATATCTCAGCCAGCCATGCCTTCTGCCCAAAGCTTCCAAAACTCCTCACAACAGTGTGACCACCTAGAGAACAGTTATTCAAAATCATAAAGCCTGTTGGGGATATTTTACTTCAATTCATAATAATAGTATGAAGAAAATAGTATTATACTCATGGACAGAGGACAAAAGTAGTACTAAAAATCTACTAAAACTAATTCTTTTCAGTGTTACCTAGAATCATACAATGTGACAGGGTATGAAACATTTGAGGTAGCTTTATAGAAAAAAGAACAGGAACATTTTCCTGGGAAGATTTCTTCTGCAATAGATCCTGAACTGAAGCTCCACTGAGAAAAGGCACAGGCAAAAAGATCAACAGATCCAAGAAGGTTGGTAGGAAGGAAGAAAGGGAAGGAAGTGAAGGAAGAAAATGGGGAGGAAGTCAAGGTGACGAAGGAAGGAAGGAGGAAGGATAGGTGGGATGAAGAGAAGCAAAGCAAGGGCAAAGGAGTTCTACTGTGCTTTTAGAAAGCAGGCCATTTCCCATCAATGCTGCGAAACAATGAAGGATCGAAAAGTGTCTGAGAATGTCTGGAGGCTGCCCGCACTAATCAGCCGTCTTGAGTGGAGATAAGATAGCTCGCAGTGAGGAACAAATGAACAACATGTCATGCACGTGTCTTGAGTAATTAATATCACAGGGACTGGAGTGCCAGCATTATCATCCTCCCTGCTTTCTCTCTTTATTTCCTGACTACACTATTAAGAAATGAATCACACATACCTACATTGCATTTTGTCAGGATAATGATAAGCCTTTTAAAAATTATTCACTGTAACGCTAGGTCAGTCACACAAACTGTTCTGTGTACTATGGAAAAGGAAAAATGTCCTTGTCACATTCTTATTGTGCTAAGAGGCATTCAGGGTGGAGCTGTGGTTTGCTTTTTGCAAAAGGTAACAGTTTCCTGAAAGCAGGAAGTGCATCTAATATGCTAAAAACTTCCATTCTATTCCAGACACTATATTTCCCTGTCTGTTAAATGAATAATTTAGCATATTATATGTGGTATTTAAGTATTTTTTTGGCAAGGGGAGGGGTAATAGCCTTAACTTCCTGATACCTCTTAATTAAAGATTCATTTCCAAAATGAGCTATAACAATGTTATTGTTGGAGTTTAATTTTGTCTAGAAAGGAGGCCATGTACACTTTCAAGAAAATTTGCAGAAAATGTGTGTGTGTGTGTGTGTGTGTGTGTGTGTGTGTGTGTGTGTGTGT
>CAJQZJ010034182.1:2884499-2915198 GCA_907164525.1 Lophiomys imhausi
CACACACACACACACACACACACACTTGTTGCTGAGCTTAAAATTTCTTTCCAGCCAGGTTGCACCAACCACATTACTAGCTTCCTAGGAGACTCTGAACTCAGACTCAAAAATAATTTTCAAGCTCAGGAAGAAGATGTATAAAAAACACACGATGCAGCCCACTCTGTTCTGAAGAGATAGTCTCCTCTCTTTTATGATCCCAAAACTTAAGATATTCTTTCATGTAACAGCTCTGCCTAGAGATTAGCTACATCTTTGCCATGCTTTTGATAACGAGGACACTTTTACTTAGTACCCTCTTGAAAGGATAAGGAATTGCCTTCCTCCTCTACCCTGGTCCCTAATTTCACGCTGCCTGGGCTTCTGCTGAATGCTCTTTTTCTCCTGTACACTAATTGCTTAGTTCCTGATAATTGATATCTTATAGAGGTGCTGGGTAAATTAATTGGGCAATGTTCAAGAAAGGATGGGATCCTTTGATAGAAGATGATCCAAAACGAGAGTCTTATTTAGTATGTGCACAGCACCTCAATTCATGTGTCCTTGTTGTCTTTATGTCTACTGAACTAAATGTCCTCCACCATTGTGTATGTGAGGGTGTGTGTGTGTGTGTGTGTGTGTGTGTGTGTGTGTGTGTGCGTGTGCGTGTGTGTGTGTGTGTGTGTGTGTGTGTGTGTGTGTGTGTGTGTGACTTACTAGCTTGATTCACAGGCAGGCACAGGATGCAGTGAGCTTGCTTATATGTTTTAAGAAGGAGACACTTGTCTAACAGGACTTGTAACTCCACATACTATCAGTCTCCTGTAAAGGTATCTATTTGTTCCTTTGATCTGTCTTTTCCTCCTAAAGACAAGCCCTCTGCTAGCATGCAAATAACTCATAACAAAGGTTGTGTGAATGATCAAATCTGTCCATGGCTCATTTTTCATCTTCTGTGAGATAGCAGCAGGCTGAGAATTATAAGAAGGGAAGAGTGGAGGAGACACTTAGAATATCCAGTTCTACTAAGAAAATCACTTGTTTTTCATGTTGAGTGAGACAAGAACCACCTTAGATCTCTTCCACTGGAATGTGGTTATTAGTACAAGTGATAAAAATAAATGCCTAGGTATCTTTTATGATTCTTCATCAACCTTTAATGTGAGACCCATGTGATTATTCTTTTGAAATAAACATTTATTACAATGTGTTTATGCACTTATTTATGTGTATGTATGTACATGCGTGTGCTTGTATGCACCTGTGCTCACAATCACATGACCTTGCTATTGCAAGTGTGTCTGAGGACAACTTGCCCAAATAGGTTCTCTCCTTTCACAATATGGATCCTAGGGGTTGAATTCAGTTTTCCAGGCTTGACACCAAATGCCTTTACTTGCTCAGCCTCTTCAATGGCCCCACAATGAACAAACCAGGCACATTGATTTTTCTATCATCTAGAATACATCGAAGAAGACAATGCACCAATGACCTCTTAGGTTCAACAATATACCAGGCAGTTATTCTGTAGACTCATGAGACAATGTATGATAAAGTTACTCAGTATATTGTGATGGGATGGCTAGTTCATATAAGCTGTCACTCTGAAGAAGGTAGGGAGAGGATAGAAGACCAACGCACCTCTCTGAAAGGGCTGAGATGTAGCTCGGCAAATAAAGTGCTTATCTAACCCCAATGTCAAATGATCACAGGCACAAGGTTATTTTGACTACATAATGAGTATGAGACCAACCTAGGGTACATGTGCCCATGTCTCAAACAAACAAGCAACAGAAAACTCATTCCAAAATACCTCCAAGGAGGAAGCAAAGGACTTCACAGTAGATGCTGGGACCCAGTGTATCAGGAGAGCCCTGGGAAGTCTAAGTTCCACTGTGGAGAAGGAAGAGTTCTGGAATAGTCTTAATTTTGCAGTTTGACTTAGATTTAGGTAGCACTCTATTATAGGACGAGTGCCCTGTTCATTAAAGAGACAGTCATTTTGTGCTTACTTTAGATGTTGTTTGGAAGCATCGCCTCTAACATTGCACTCCACTTATCAAGTTCCTTGTTTTGTGCCCTCAGACTTAACCTGCCATGATCATCACTTCTTAATGGTTTCGGACAGAACAAAACCTGAAATGTAATTTATTTTATGAATATAATCACTTATTGATTGCTATTTTTCTCAGGGAAGTGAAATTGGTGTATAAGCATTTACAAAGAGAGTCTGGGGATGGCATTTATACACTGTATTTAGTTCAAATCTATTCAAACACATTTTGTAAAAGTAGCATTTCAGGCATTGTGTTGTAGATAATCATTACTTTTAGAAAGGATTCATCATACTGCTTGTGAGAAAAATTTTCACCAGGCAGACAATATTTAATAAGTAAATCAATAATGTTCATTTCAGGGAAAAATTAGGTATGGAATATAGCTGGGGAAGATAATAAAACAAGATTGAGTACTAAATCTCAGAGCTGATGAGCCATTAGAGATAATGCGATTTGCTGTGGTGCCATGCCGTGGTACTGAGTGCAAGCCGCTTCCTAAAGCATTGTGAATGCAAATTCAGCCCGATGTATCATATGATTAAAAGACCAGGGGAAAGAAGTCTGGTGTAATTGAATGTAACAGTTTTTACTCTGGTGATTTCATTCTGAGAAGGAGAACTTACTGGGTTGAGAAAAGTTTCTCTAACGAGAATGTGAACACCATGCAGAAGAGTGAACTTCTTAGAGGATTCTGATGGTCAGTTAAGATTATCAACTTTGCATGATCTAGAATCATCTAGGAGAGCAAAATCTCAGAACAGGTCTTTGAGACTATTACTGGATAGCGTAATTGAGGTGGGAAGACTCAACCTCCACGTGTGGTGTTCTGTGCCATGGCTCCAGAACAGAAAAATGAGATGAAAACTGCTTTGATCTCTCTCTCTCCTTCCTGAGTGTGGGTGCAATGGCTCATGTTCCCCATGACAAGACAAGCCTTCCTTGCCTCCTCTGTCCCTTCAAACTGAGAGATAAAACAAAACCTTCTTCTCTTAAAATGTTAGTTGTCTGGTATGTGATTACTCACATAAACTCCAAGACAAAAGCATCTAATATAAGGACTAAACGTACTGTCCACAAGTTCCTCTGAGTGTAATAAAATTCAATTTAAAAAGTGCTCAGCTTGTTGGCACAAGACACCATATACAACTAAGCCTGTTTCTTCTTAAGTGAGAAAGAAGTAGTGTGTTCACTGTTCTAAGCTGATATTGTCAAAACACATTGATTTTATGGATAGGAATGTGCTTCAGTATAGCTCTGACCTCCTGCTATAGAGCATCTCCTTGCACTTGCCTATGTATTAGATCCTTTTAAATATTTTAAGGGAGCTATCTTGTTTCCCTCCGGCCTTTCCTCCCAAGATAAATAGCTTCAGATATTTCATTAGTTTTTCATTTAATGTGACTTCCAGACTGTCACAAACTTTTATGTCCTAGACACCGTTTAGCACCAGAGACTGTGCTCCTAATTCTCATATATTCCAGAAGTCTGTCCATCCGTAATCCTAGTGATTCCCTCATGTCTTTGGCCAGCAATTAGATGGATAGTTAGACATATGTTTTTTGTTACATTTGGCTGTTTCTCCCAGTGTGGAGGGTTATGAAGAGGAAAAAAAAAAAAGAATCAGGCAGTAGGGATAATATTTAGTAGCTACATGGGAGTTTAAAAAGATCTGAACAAAGATAATTCCAAAGGTGGGAGTTTAACAAAATGCAAAGGTCATATGATAAATATCATGATTGAGACTAACTTGAACCAGAAAAGTGACTTAGACATTTCCAGTTTGAGTGACAAAACTGATTGGCATTACTGAGCTTGGAAATAAGAATAGGGGTAGATTATGCTAGTTGACATCTTCTGTGTCCAAAATAAAACCAGGTGAGGGAACATGTAGGTTAGAGAAATGAATGAGATGCTTAAAAAGGGACTAGAGAAGAAGAAGGGATGGTTGACCACTTTTGGAGCTTTCAGAGCCTGTGAGAAGAAGATGAGGAATAAAAGATACAAAAGTGAGAATTTGAGGGGAACATGTTGTGTTACACTTGAACTTCCAAGATTCCAGAGACTGGGAGAAGCAAGAAAGAGACCGGGGTATGCAGTTATGTCAACTACATTGATCTCTTTAGCACTTAGTTTTTTTTTAGTACACACAGAAGAAAGCAGAACTGGAAGGATGGTCTCCAAAGCCTTCAGCCATGATATTCTGTGGCATGAGCCCTGGCCTGTCTCGGAGGGGGAAGGATACTGTCTAGAAGACACTACAGATTTGTTGCCAACTTCTAGTCAAGTCTTGGGTCTGATGTCCTTTGTCCTCACATGGCTTTAGGATATCACTTATCATGTTATATCATACATAACATTTATGATAAGAGCAATGCATGTCATTAAAAGCATCTTAAGTCACCTGGCCTTTGCCTTCTGCCTTCTGCCTTCTTTTCACTGCAGGATCAAGACTTCTACATGAAAGCAAAGTAGTCTAGCCACTAAGGGAAAAAGGTTCTAGAGTCAGACTCCTAATTTGTCCCTGTAGGAATGTTGGCACAGGCTTGCCAATAAGATTTCTCTATGTAAGATTGCACATGATAATCTCTGGCATTCTCTGCAGACTGACTTCACTTTGTACCATCTAGTAAGTGGTGGTTAGTGGTGCCTGTCCTGGATTGGCAGGAAAGGCGCTTTAATCCCACTCAACTCACCATTTATTACCATCCAACCCACTGGTTTATTTTTCTCACTCCATATATAAATAACAAAGAGCAAAAGACAGCTTTCTGAGTACTAACAGTTTTGGGCCCTGGAGACTAACAGATCTAGAGACTTATGGCTGCTTGCATACTCAAAACCTATGGTTTCAAGCTGTAAAGACCAGAAATTCACATCTGTAGGTGATTGTTGTTGTAAGCCTCCACTGACAATGGCCTCTACATGCAGGGACCAGTAACCAGTGTGTCATAGTAGCAGCAACACTGCAAACACTAGGTGATGAACAGTGTTCTGGTTCCCAAAACTTGGCTTTGGGAGCTCTTGGCTCTTAATACTGATAACAGTTACAGCTCCTGAGATTTGAATGTTGGGACAATCTACTCATTGACTGTGGCCAGTTTCTGAAACCCCTTCAAAGATTAGAATCTACAGCTTCTAATATTTGACTCATTCCAGCCTCTCTCTTCCCTAGACTCAGCGTTTCATATTTTCTTCCTATCTATGTACTTCCAAAGTCCTCCATTGTCTTGTTTTTGTTGTAGTTTCCACCTGCAGTTACACTTTGAGTCTCTTTAGTCAGTTCCTGGGTGCCCCTGAAGCCATTGTGGTAACTGGCTCTGCTCCGTGTTAACAACTCAGCATACTCTACCTACAACAAAGAACACAGAGTGTCTTCTACTAGAATCCAACATTCCAACATCAGAGAGTGCTTTTATTCCTATTTCAAGACAGTTATCCTCAACTCTAAATGAAAGTTAGAATCACCTCCGGGGCTCAGATTATTGATTTGCAGCTAGATTCTTAGTCTTTGGGGTTGTTTCTGGCCTCCTGGCATCCTGGCAGTTTAACAGCTTCCAAGAGGATTCTCATGTGAAGTCAAGATTTGGAATCTGGACTCTGCAAATCAGTCCTGCTTCTTAAATTTACTCAACTTTCTTCTAGCTAACATCACTGTAGAACACTGTCCAAAAGAAAAGAAGATGGATCGCTGATATAATGGAAGTTTGTCATAACCTTGTATAGCAGGGTTGTTGGTTGATCTTTGCCTTTTTCCTTTTGAGGCATTTTATGGATGATTTACCTGCTGTGCTATATTATACTATGAAGAAACTTGGTTGCTTCTGGGTAATTTAACTTTCCATAAGAATTTTAATTGCCAAACTTTTTCTATCTACTGTAGAAAGATTCCCTTTTTAGCCTGTTCAAGTGGAAACAGAAACATGTCAATTAAGTGGTTGGCCTGATTGCTAAGGGTTTTATAGAAAATCAGCCCTGCGCACTGATGAATATTTAAATGATGGGCATTTATTAACTGGTGCAGAGCTGTGGTTACCTAAAAAAGGATGCTTAAAATGTACACACACACACATTCTAGGGCCTAGAAACCATTATTTAAATATAAAATTTTAAATATTTTCTTAGAACTTCATATATGAGTACTGTATTTTTATCATTCCTACTCTCCCCCTCCAACTCCTCCTGTGTCTCTCAGATTCTCTCTCAAATTCATGACCACTTTTTAAATTATGTTGCATATATATGTGTATAGATCATACACACATATATACATGTCTTTACAATTTACATATATTATGTAAAATATGTTATACTTTATGTATAAATATATATAGTTCATATATAAATATATATTCATGAGTATATAAATACAACCTGTTGAATTCATTTAGTGGTGCTCATATGTATATTTGTTTAGGAGTGACCACTCAGGACTGGGTAACCAATCAAGAGCTCATCCTGGAAGAAGACTGATTCTCCCTGTCTTAGCAGCCATTAATTGCCCAGAGTTCTTCATCTAGGGCTTGTCATTATGTTGATCTTGTTTAGGCAATTCTATTGTTGAGATTTTTATGAATGTAGGTATACTGTCAGTATGGAAGACACTATATCATAGCAGAAATTTTAGTCCTCTGGTTCTTACAATCTTTCTGCCTCCTCTTCTATTAATTTCCCTGAGCCTCGTGCATGTATAGCTTGTGTTGTAGAAGTTCCTTAAGGAGGCCCTATCTATCTCTTATATTAGGGTAAGCAGATGTTGCTTGTCTCTTAGCAGGTTTATTTCTGATTAGCTTAGCAAGTAACTATAATAGGCTGTTATAGTACCTAACAGAATGACTGGTTTGCATAACCATTAGTTTGCATTTCTTAATTATCCTAAACAGTTCATGACAGTTAGTAGTAAAAGGCCGAAACATCACATTTCATTTTTTTTCTTTACCTCCTAACCCTTCCATCCCATTTCTCTGGGGTGGGGTGTCCTTATATAACAGTCCCTTATGTCAGCTGAGAGGTCGTATGAGGGCCAAGAGCCTCATCATTCATTGGGGATCTATGAAGTAGTACCATCAGTGAAAAGTGTCTCGTTGCCTGGGAGAGAGAACTACTAAACAAACAAATCAATAAGCATACAATAGATAAAAAGACTAAAAAAAATAGAGAAAATATAACTAATATATAAAAAATAAATAAAAAATAAAAATTAAAAATAAGAAGTCTATGTCCAACTTCCCTTTGGTGTGTTAGTTGTAGTATTGATACCTTCTACTATATAGCTAAAATCCTACTATAAGTGAATAGATGCCATATGTGTCCTTCTGAGTCTGGGTTAGTTCACTCAGGATGAGCTTTTCTAGTTCCATCCATTTGGCTGCAAATTGCATAATTTCATTGTTCCTGATAGCTGAATAATATTGCATTGTGTAGATGTATCACAGTTTTTTAACCCATTCTTCGGTTGAGGGACATCTGGGTTGTTTCCAGTTTCTAGCTATTACAAATAAGGCTGCTATAAACATAGATGAGGAAACTTCCTTATGATTCCGTGAAGAGGCATTTGGGTGTATACCCAGAAGTGGTGTGGCTGGGTCCTGAGGCAAAGCTATTCCAAGTTTTCTAAGATATCGCCAGATTGACCTCCATAGTGGTTGCACAAGCCTGCACTCCCACCAGCAATGGAGTAGGGTACCCCTTTCTCCACATCCTCGCCAGCATGTGCTGTCATTTGAGTTTTTGATCCTAGCCATTCTGACAGGTGTGAGATGGAATCTCAGAGTCTTCTTGAGTTGCATTTCTCTGATGATTAAGGATGTTGAGCATTTCTTCAAGTGTCTCTCAGCCATTAGGGATTCCTCCTTTGTGAATTATCTATTTAGCTCTGTCCCCCATTTTTTGATTGGATTATTTGGTTTCTTGGCATTTAATTTCTTGAGTTCTTTGTAGATTTTGGATATTAGCCCTCTGTCAGATGTGGAGTTGGTGAAGATTTTCTCCCAGTCTGTAGGCTGCCGTTTTGTTCGAATGACAGTGTCCTTTGCCTTACAGAAGCTTTTCAGTTTCATAAGGTCTCATTTATTGATTGTTGATCTCAAGTCCTGAGCTGTTGGTGTTCTGTTCAGGAAGTTGTCACCTGTGCCAATTAGTTCGAGGGTTTCTCCCACTTTTTCTTCTAGTAGATTTAGTGTGACCGGCCTTATGTTAAGGTCTTTGATCCACTTGGACTTAAGTTTTGTACAAGGTGATAAGTATGGGTCTAACTTCATTCTTTTACAAATGGACATCCAGTTGGACCAGCACCATTTGTTGAAGATGCTGTCCTTCTTCCATTGTGCCATTTTGGCATCTTTGTCAAAAATTAGGTGGCCCTAAGTGTGTGGGTCTATTTCTGGATCTTCAATCGATTCCATTGATCTACTGGTCTGTTTCTATACCAATACCATGCTGTTTTTACAACTATTGCTCTGTAGTACAGCTTGAAATCTGGGATGGTAATACCTCCAGATGTTTTTTTATTGTACAGGATTGATTTAGCTATTCTGGGCTTTTTGTTGTTCCATATGAAATTGAGACTAGCTCTTTCCAAGTCTATAAAAAATTGTCTTGGTATTTTGATAGGAATTGCATCCTATCTTCAAAAACCTCAAGAGATCTTCAGAATATGGCATTCAAAGATGTTTTCGTAACTTTAGATTTTTTATATCAAGACATATCAACTCCTGACAGCACCCGCTATTCTCCTCCAAGTAGAAGATGAGCATCGAAGAATCTCCAGTGGGAGATGATTGAATTAGTCGCAAGCCTATCTCTTGGTAGGAAAAGCCACTTGCTCCAACTGTAGACAGAATGCTGTCCAAAAAGGACAAAACTTGGAAGCAGGTAAGTCGACAGCCTAGCTCTGCCAAGACAGGGTAGGTAAGTCCTTCATAACCCCTGCTCTACAATCAATGTCTCTCAGAGAAGCGGGGCCAAACGACTGAAGAGCGATGCTGTAAGGTATGGAGAGAAAATGGGAACTGTCCAGGCAGCCACTGGTATGTCATTTCTTAGTTTGGGAAGCTGCAGACCTTGTACTTCCTATAAAATCAGATATATTTATTCCTCTCAGGTCTCTGAGGTGATTGAAGAACAGATAGATAAAGTCTCATAATTTAATTTTGAGTTGTTTAGGAGTCAAGAGAGTGTTATACATCTAAGAAGATACTTTTAAAATTGTGTTGCAATTAGTATGAATGTTGAGTCAGATATAGAACTTTAAACTCATGGAGATGTTTAGATAGTAGAATGTTAAAGTCAGGTACCAAATACATATGGACTGGTCATTGGGAATGTACGTTAAGCCATATAGCCCTCATAACTGTGGCCTAATTACCTCTGTTGTACTGTATTGTATTTATTATTATAAGAGAAAGAGCCATTTGTTGGACTGAAAGGAGAAACTGTAGGGGGAAATAAGATATACCTTAAACTTAAAAGAAAAAAAAAGGGAAGAGGATGGGGGGTTAAGGGTGGGAGGGTGGGACTGGAGGGGGAATAGGGAGGGGACTGCGATTGAGATGTAACTTGAAGAAATAAAAAATAAAGGAAAAAAAAAAAGAAGGCAAGGGTGTCAACTCCTCGGTGATGGAGGGCTGAAGGTTTGTTATACTGCACACTTGTTTTTTTTTTGTTTTTTTTGTTTTTTTTGTTTTTTCAAGACAGGGTTTCTCTGTGTAGCCCTGGCTGTGCTGGACTCACTTTGTAGACCAGGCTGGCCTCGAACTCGCAAAGATCCACCTGCCTCTGCCTCCCAAGTGCTGGGATTAAAGGCGTGCGCCACCACCGCCCGGCATACTGCACACATGTTATCTCACCAAATAAATTTCCTCTGAACATGCAAAAAAAAAAAAAAAACAAAAAAAAAAAAAACAAAAGAAGTTCCTTAAGGAATGTGTAGTTTAAACATTTGTGTAAGACTTTGATTTATGGATTAATCCTGTAGGACACTGAAATTTAAAATACAGCTGAATCCCAGAACTGGAATTTTTCTCATCAAAGTCCTTTGAATATTGTAATGGGTAAACTTTTCAATCATACACAAACATTTGCTTGTGTGTTGGGCATTTTTATGCACTTAGGACATAAATGAGGAGAGATACTATTTGGGAAATTTGTGGGACCTTTAGGAGATGAAGCTTGCTGGAGGAAGTAAATCCTTTCTGATTCACCTTGAGGTGTGGTAGCCTAGTCACACTTCTTGATTATGGACACGATGTTTATAATTTGTGCATAATCTCAAATTATAGGGCCAAATAAATTCTTTCTTCCTTAAATCCCATTGTTTAAATGGGAGACAGTTTGAAAAGCAGTTTCTGGACATTTTGTTGGATGTCAGGCTTTGAGGACAACCTGGTATAGATGAATAAATGTGATGTTTAGAACCAAGAAATATTGTTTTGTGCTTTAGAAATGTCACATGCTGGTGTGTCAGTGCATTTATAAAAGATGAACATTGAATCAGTTTTCCTATCTATTAGGATAGTTACATAACCCACCCCAGTTCATCAGTCATATGAGGGCTAAGAGCTTCCTCTTATACTGGGGGCCTACATGGTAGCTAAACTAGGACAAAGTGTCCCAGACAGGTAACAAAGTCTATGTTCCTGTTCCTTTTGGTGTGTTGGTTGTGGGATAGCTATCCTGAACTAAATGACTAAAATCCAGTTATAAGTGAATACATGCCATGTACATCTTTCTGGGTCTTAGTTAGCTCACTCAGAATGAGCTTTTCTAGTTCCATCCATTTGGTTGCAAATTGCATGATTTCCTTTTTTTTGTGATAGCTGAGTAGTATTCCATTGTGTAAATGTACCACAGTTTAAAAAAAAAAATCCATTCTTCAGTTGAAGGACATTTGGGTTATTTCCAGTTTCTGGCTGTTATGAATAAATTGCATTTTTAAGTTAAAGAAAACATACTATTTTCTATAACTACAGTTCATACAGCTCATATAGTTCTTGCTTGTTTGTTATCCCACTACTCAACCCACACTCTTTGAATCAACCCAAGCTAGTCATCATATTAACAGCAAAGTGCTCAGCATGCTCTTCTTCTTGGACTTCTTATCCTTAGTTTTGTCATTCAATGAAATAAAATAATGAAGTAAATAAAACACCCTGCCTTACATATATGTGTTAAGAGGACAGGGATGGAGAAGGGGGGGGGAGGAGAGTGGGACCTGAAGTGGAAGAGGGAGGGGGTCTTTGAAATGTAACTTGGAAAAATAAATTAAAAATATATTGATGAGTAAGTAAATAAATACAAAAATTTTAAAAAAGAGAGTTTACAAAGCACACAGTAAACTTAATGCGGTGAACTATTATGCAGAGCAAATAGAGTCCAACTTTATTTTTAATATTAATTTCTCTGATGTCTGATACTGATGACAATCATAAGTAATACAATTAGAGACAACGATCCTTACTTTCATTGACAGAACAATAGCTTACAACAATAAAGGAAAAAAATAATAAGAAAACAATAGCTCACTCTATATTAACCAGGTAACTTACCTTATTTGATTGAAGAAAATACTTTTCACCATGAAAGTTCTGTATAACTTTCTATTTCTTTTGAACAAAATTTCTTCACAGCTCTTTTGAAAATTGGTTGATTTTCTGACATTAATTTACAGTTGAATGAGATGGAGATAGAAACTAAAGAAAGATGTTTTTATTAAACTACCCATTTACTTATTCATGTAATAGATTTCAGCATAATTTTTATATTTTACATTTTGAGATGTGGATGGAAGAGCTTTGTGCTATAGAGTGGGAAGGGCGAAGCAAGGACATTTTTATTTATTATGCATTAGATATGTGATCATAGCTTATTTACTTGGCATCTCCAACCTTCTGGTTCTTTGTCATAAAATAGGTAGCATTGCTTACCTAAAACCTAATGTAGATGTTAAATTTTCTGAATGTATAAAAATCCTAAATATCATAGGGCAATAGCATTCATCTCATATTTCATGAGGTGGCACCTCATTATGGCCCTTCCCTAGGCTCTGGATTGCCTCTTTCTTCTCATTTGTGGACTGTCATAGTTAATATTCATTTTCAACTATAAGGGATTTAGAACCACCTAGGAACCCACATCTGGGTGCATCCGTGAGAGAATTTATAGAAAGAGTTAACTGATGAGGAAAGAACCATCATGAATGTGGGCGGTGCCAGCCCATGGTTCCAGTTCGTGGAGATCTTTAAATTCACCGTTCACATTTTTACTCTTCATTCAACCTGCACAAGAGTGAAGGAAGACAGGAAGGGTGACAACGACAAACATTTTTCCTTAGTGAAGCAAGAAAGAATTGGAAGCACTGTGATTGCTGGTCTTTAGACAGTAACTTCTGGTAAGTAAGTTTAGACAGAGCTCAGGGCTCATATGTTCTTTATGGACAGAAATGCATTGGCTTGATGATGGAGAACGGGGAGCTGGCAATCTCCCTTTGGCGAACAAGCTGCCATTTCCCCTATGAGCACTCAGGAGGAGGGTGTTGGAGCAACTGGCGCCTTTGGATGAGGCTTTTATTCCTGTCTGTATAAACTTGGGGACCCAGAGGTTGTTTTAGATCCCAGACAATGACAATTTTGTTTAATTAAGGGTGGCGATGCTTTGAGTGATAAAACTATTTCCCTCTCTCTGATGTTAGCAAGTTCTATGTGACGCTTTCTTCCACCAAAATTCTTTCCAAGATTTAGTCTTCTCTCTCTCTCTCTCTCTCTCTCTGTCTCTCTCTCTCTCTCTCTTTCTCTCTCTCCCTCCCTCCCTCCCTTGTTTGACTTTATCTGACTTCTGGTTTTTAAATGTGTTTTTGTGAGTATATGATGTATATGAGGAGGTCAGCTGATCACATACCAGAGTCAGTTCTCTCCTTCTACCTTTTAGTGGGTTCCAGAGATTGAACTCAGATCACAAAGCTGTTAGGCATGTGCCTTTGTCTTCTGAGCCATCTCACCAGCCCTTGCCATAACGTATTTCTCTCAAAGCTATTTCAACTCAATTGGTAAGTGTTGCTCAAATCTCATCTTAAGTTGAGTTTAAGAGAAGATATAAGAAACACAACCTCAAATTGCTCTTTGTTTTGATCTAGTGTCTTAATTGACAATCAAATTTTCTTCATCAAAGACAATCTCAATCACAGTTGTGGCAGGATAACAGAAGAGCAACTAAATAAGTCACTATACTCAGCCACATACATTCCCATTCATGTGGATAGAACTGTGTACTGCTCACTCCCATTTTATAGGCCAAACGAGCTTCATGACCAAGTTACTTCCTAACTTAAGAACTTTTTATTTACATAGTATCATCTTTCAGATAGAATCCACATTGTTAAGAACAGCTTGCTCATTTTCATGTCTTCAATTTTAAAGATGTATGGTCTGAGTTTATGTTGACGTTTCTAGTTGTTAGTAATACAAATATACTCTGTAACTAATAAATGCCACTGTCTACTCTTCCTGGTTAGTATAAACATAGAGCTGTAACGTCTTTGACTCTTCTCCCAAATTAAACTTAGAAGTGAATTCAGTAATATTTACTGTCTTAGATTCAGCAGAACTTGGGGGCTGGAGAGATGGCTCAGCGGAGAACTTGCCTATATTATTTTGTTTCAGGCACTAAGAATAAAGATTTTGGTTTTTATTTTCTTGCCATTTTGCTCTTTTGCTTCCATGGTGCACGGAAGCAAATATCCAAATGTATTTTTAGCCAGGCTTGATTTAATGATTCTCAATGGGCATAGCTTCTCACTGTCCATTTCTTATGAATGCACCAGGCCAAATGTGCATTACACTCTTTGATCACAACCTTGGTCTTCCCCTCTAGCTAATGTCAGATCTAATCACACTGGACTTGTAGCAAAGTCTTTTGTCTGCAGTTCGTTCTTCAGAAAACTCAAAAATTTCTGTATTTATTTTTTATTTTGTGCCTTCAAGACAAGCCCAGGGGAAGTACACTCCTTTTATTTTAGAGCAAACTAAAACTTCTGTTTGCCTCTAAATAATTTTGTTCTTGAAATTCCAAGTTTGAAGTTGTTGCAATTGTTGCTACTAATAAAAAAAATGATATGTATTTGGGAGTCAGATGGTTATGGGGAGAGTTGGAGGGAGGTAAGATATAAAAATATTATGTATATTCATGGACTTTTTAAAGAATAAATAAATATATTAATAAAAACTAATTTAAATCATATTAAGTATTATATTATAGTGAGTAATTATGACAATAAGAATGGTTATAGTGATCATCGTGAAAATAATATTGATTAATAATTTTATGTTAAACATCTAGTTATTAGATGGCCAGATACATGTCCTCTTCACTCATGGAACTCACAGAATAGGAAACACATTGAACTAGTCATGAAAGCCACAAGAAATATAATGATACACATCCTTGGTGGAGGTGAGCAGAATACTGTTTCCTGAGGTTTGCAAGGCCTATGGTTCTGCTGCTTGCCTGAGGAGTCCAGTCAGACCCAAAAACACCCAGGTTAGATCCTTCCCTACCAATCCCCTGCCAGCCAGCTTCCCCTGGGGCACAGCCAATAACAGTGAGCTCTGCTATGTCACCTGAGCTCCATCATCAGGCACACAGGTCTGCCTGCCTTCCTGAGGTGGCCTGATGAACCCCAGGAAAATTAAAGTCCACCTAGGGAAGATTCAACAAATGTGAGCTGTGTGCTGTTTGCTATCTGGGCTTCATTTTCAGGTCCATTGCTCTGCCTGCCTTTCTGAAGAGTCTTTCCTGCATCAGGAACATCCAGTCAACACCAGGGACAATCACATGGCTAGAGGGCAGCATAAGAGCACCATCAGCAAGAGCCAGGGCAATATGGCATCACCAGAGCCCAGCTATTGCATTAAAGCAAGCCATGGATATCCTAGCACAGCTAAAACATAAGAAGATGACCTTAAATCCAAACTTATAGAGATGATAGAGGCATACAGAAAATAAATAATTTCATACCAGCAAAACCAAAAGAAAGGAAACACACACACACACACACACACACACACACACACACAGCCATTATCAAATAAAAATAACAGGAATTAACAATCATTGATGATTAATATCTCTCAACATGCATGGAATAAATTTCCCAAATAAAAGAAAAATCATAGGCTAACAGAGTTGATGTGAAAACTAGGTGGTTCTGCTGCATACAATAAACATACCTCAGCAAAAAAGTGAGGTATCATCTCACATAGAAGGCTGGAAAAAGGTTTTCCAAACAAGCAGACCCAAGAAGCAAGGAAGAGTAGCCACTCTAATAAAACAGGCTTTCAACCAAAATTAATCAAAGGAGATGGGGAAAAAACACTTCCTACTCATCAAAGGAAAAATCCACTAAGATAACATCTCAATTCTGAGCATCTATGCCTCTAATGAAAGGGCACCCACATTCAGAAAAGAAATATTACTAAAGCTTATATCACACATTGAACCTCATACATTAATAGTAGGAGACTTCAACACCCTTGTCTCACAAAATGACAGGTGATCAAGACAGAAACTGAACAGAGAAATAATGAAACTAAAAGCTGTTATGAATCAAATAAACTTAACAGATATCTACAAAATATTTCAACCAAATACAAAAAAAAAAAAATACCTTCTTCTCAGCACCCATGGAACCTTCTTCAAAACTGGCCACATACTTGGTCACAAAGCAAGCCTCAACAGATACAAGAAAGTTGAAATAACCTCTTGTATCTTATCAGATCATCATGGATTAAAACCAGGCTTCAACAACAATAGAAACAACAGAATGCCTAAAAACTCATGGAAACTGAAAAACTATGTACTCAATGACACTGGATCAGGGAAGAAATAAAGAAATTAAAGACTTTCTAGAATTCAATGAAAATGAAGGCACAATATATCCAAACTTATAAAACACAATGAAATCAGTGTTAAGAAAAAAGTTCATAGCACTGTGTTCATGAAGAAATCAGTGAGATATCATACTATTGATTTAAGAGCATACCTGAAAGTTCTAGAACAAAAATAAGCAAATGAACCCAAGAGGAGTAGACAGCAAGAAAAAAAATCAAACTCAGGACTGAAATCAATAAGCTAGAAACAAGAACAATACAAAGAATAAAACAAACAAACAAAACCAATAATTTGTTGTTTGAGAAAAACAACAGGATAGAAAATCCTCTAGCGAAACTAACTAAAAGACCGAGAGACATTATCCTAACAAAATCAGAAATTAAAAGGAGGACATAACAACAGACACTGAGGAAATCCAAAGATTCATTAGGTTGTACTTCTAAAGCCTGTACTCTACAAAATTGGAAAATCTAATGAAATGAAATGTTTTTTTTTTCTTGATAGATCCCACTGACCAAAGTTACATCATGATTAGGTAAACAATTTTAATAGTTTTATAACCCCTAAGGAAACAGAATCAGTCACTAAAAGTTTCCCAAGCAAACAAACAAAGCCAAGGGTCAGATGATTTTAGTGCAGAATTCTACCAGACTTTCAGAGAAGAGCTAATACCAATACTCCTCAAACTTTTCCACAAAATATAAACAGAAGGTTCCTTGTCAACCTCATTCTATGAGACCACAGTCACCTTGTCCCTAAACCACACAAAGACTCAACAAAGAAAGACAATTTTAGATCAATTTCCCTTATGATGCCTTTAGATCAATTTCTCTTATTGATGGAAAAATACTCAATAAAATACTCACAAACTGAATCCAAGAACACATCAAAAACATTATTCACCATGATAAAGTAGGCTTCATTCCAGGGAAGCAGGGATGGCTCTATATAAGAAAATCAGGGGGATCCAAGATGGTGGTGACTCGCATGGATACATTTTAATCTTTGGAAAACAGCCACAAAAACACAAATGTTATAAGTTGCTGTACAAAAAAATCTGAGTGATTCGACCCCCCCGGGTCTCACCCAACTACCCAGGGACCATTAAAAGTCCCTGGGCAGGATGCTCCCTCCCACTCTCGGACACGCATGGAAGCCGCTGAATCCAGGAATCAGGCCCCCCCCCCCCCCCAGAGACGCCGGGTAAGATCCACTCTAATACCCAGCGGGAAGATTCGGACCCCACACAGGGATACTCTCCAGCCTGGTCCCCCCCCCCCCCAGGTGCCACACAGGCGATCCGGCTATCTGGCAAAGGGCTATGGACCCGTGGAAGTGTGCGCGGCTCGGCTGCAGAGTACCCATCTGGCTGCAGATGCGATCCACTGCAGTGTACGGAAACTTGGTGGACAGTGATGCCACTTGCCAGTTTCCAGAGCCGGCTCCATACACACATAAGCAGGGCTGTGGGAGCGGCAAGGCTACAGGGGGTGAAGGCAGATTTACCCACCACAGGATCCAACCCTGGGCAAAATGTGAAGTATTTATTATTATTATCGGACTTTTTTGCTAGTATGGGCCCTCCCAGCGGGGAACCAGAGCTTAAGTGTATACAGCTCCACCCCCTGGATAAGTGGTGAGGTCTCCACCTGAGAGACGGGGCTGAAAAACTCACCTTACAGGAGTGGAGTCAGGCAATTAGACTGCTACACCAAAGCACCCCTTTGGATCCAAGCCCAGAAGACAACAGGAGCAGACAGCTAAGAACATCCAAATGGCCAAAGGACCCAGAAAAAACAGAAATCAGGGGGGAGTGACTCCAACAAAAGAAAACTATGCTATTTCATCCAACCCTGACCACATCACCACAGCTGAAACACATGAAAACGATGACAATTCTACATTATGGAAAGTGATAGAGTCCCTTCAAGAAGAACTTAAATCTATGAAGGAATTCAAAGAAGCCACAATTTCAAAAACAAAAGCAATGGAGAATACCATTAGAGAACTCTAAATTAAGGTGGCTCAACTTGAACAGGAAAAAGACAGGGCAATGGGAGACTTCCAGGCAAAGACAAGCAAATTGGAGCAGGAAATGTACAAAACGAATAAAATCATTCAAGTCATGAAAATGGAAATGGAAACAAAAAGAAAACATAGAGTTAAAAGTGGAAAGGGAGAGTCAAGGGAAGAGAACAGGAACTATGGATAAGAGTACCAAAAATAGATTTCAAGAGATGGAAGACAGGATCCAGGCATGGAAGATTAGATGGGAGAAATCAGTATAACATCAAAAGAAAATGAGAAAGCTAAAAAAATCTCAATCTCTCACCAACAACATCCAAGAAATCAAGGACTCAATGAGAAGATGGAACCTAAAAATTATAGGCATAGGGGAAAGAGAAGACTACCAACTATAAGGTCCAGGAAATATCAACAAAATCATAGAAGAAAACTTCCCAAACCTAAAGAAAGAGATGCCAATAAAAATCCAAGAGGCTTACAGAACACCAAACAGATTATCAGAAAAGAAACTCCTCTCGCCACATAATAATTGAAACTCCAAATGTACTGAACAAAGAAAGAATATTAAAAGGTGTAAGAGAAAAAGGTCATCACATACAATGGCAGACCCATCAGAATTACACCTGACTTCTCCTCAGAAACTCTAAAAGCTAGAAGGATCCAGACAGATGTCCTACAATTCCTGAGAGAACACAGGTGCCCAGGCAGACTACTATACCCAGAAAAACTCTCTATCAACATAGATGGAGAAAACAAGATATTCCATGACAAAATCAAATTTAAACAATATCTACCCACAAACCCAGCCCTACAGAAGATCCTAGAAGGAAAATTCCAACCCAAGAAGATAACTACACCCAAGAAAACAGAGGAAATTGGGAGCAACTAAACAAAAAGAATCACAAGAAGACCACCTATACCAAAATAATGGGAAATAAAAACCTCTGGTCACTAATATCCATCAACATCAATGGACTCAACTCACCAATAAAAGGACACAGACTTACAGACTGGATCCATAAACAAGACCCATCTTTTTGCTGCATGCAAGAAACACATCTCACTATTGAAGATAGACACTATCTGAGAGTAAAGGGCTGGGAAAAGGTTTTCCAAGCAAATGGACCCAGGAAACAAGCTGGAGTAGCCATCCTAATATCAAACAAAATAGACTTCCAATTGAAGTTAATAAAAAAAAGACAGAGAAGGGCATTACATACTCATTAAAGGAAATATTCATCAAGAGGACATCTCAATATTGAACATCTATGCCCCACATACAAAGGCACCTACATTTGTAAAAGAAACGCTTCTAAAACTTAAATCGGACATCGATCCTAACACTTTAGTAGTGGGAGACTTCAAGACCCCACTCACAACAATGGACAGATCATCAAGACAGAAGCCAAACAGAGAAATAATGAGTCTAATAGAGATCATGAACCAAATGGACCTAACAGATATCTACAGAACGTTTCACCCAAACACAAAAGAATGCACCTTCTTCTCAGCAACTCACAGAACCTTCTCCAAAATCGACCATATAGTTGGACACAATGAGCCTCAACAGATACAAGAAAATTGAAATAACCCCATGTATCTTATCAGACCACCATGGAATAAAGGTTGACTTCAACAGCAAAAGAATCAACAGAAAGCCTACACACACATGGAAATTGAATAACTCTTTACTAGATGACTACTGGGTCAGGGAAGAAATAAAGAAGGAAATCAAAGACTTCTTAAAATCCAATGAAAATGAAGGCACAACATACCCAAACCTATGGGACACAATGAAAGCTGTGCTACGAGGAAAGTTCATAGCATTAAGTGCCTTCAAAAAGAAAATTGTGACAGCTCATATTAGCAAATTAACAGCTAAACTGGATGAATTGGAAAAAAGAAGCAAACACTCCCAAGAGGAGCAGAAGGCAGGAAATCATCAAACGTAGGGCTGAAATCAACAACTTAGAAACAAAAATAACTATACAAAGAATCAATGAAATCAAGTTTGTTCTTCGAGAAAATCAACAAAATAGACAGACCCTTGGCTAAATTAACTAAAAGGCAGAGGGAAAAAACCCAAATCAACAAAATCAGAAATGAAAAGGGAGACATAACAACAGACATTGAGGAAATCCATAGAATATTTGGGTCCTACTTTAAAAATCTATACTCCACCAAATTTGAAAACTTAAGCGAAATGGACATTTTTCTTGATAGATTCCACCTATGGAAGCTAAATCAAGATCAGATTAACAGATTGAATAGCCCTATAATCCATACGGAAATAGAAACAGTCATTAAAAATCTCCCAACCAAAAAAGCCCAGGGCCAGATGGCTTTAGCACAGAATTCTACTGGACCTTCAAAGAGAAAGTAACACCAATACTTTTCAAACTCTTTCACCAAATAGAATCAGAAAGAACATTGCCAAACTCATTCTATGAGGCCACAGTCACCCTGATTCCTAAACCACAAAAAGACCCAACAAAGAAAGAGAACTTCAGACCAATCTCCCTCATGAACATAGATACAAAAATACTTAATAAAATACAAGTAAACTGAATTCAAGAACACATCAGAAGTATCATACACCATGATCAAGTAGGCTTCATCCCAGGAATGTGGGGATGGTTCAACATACAAAAGCATATCAAAAAATTTAAATTTATACCTTAAACTTAAAAGAAAAAAAAGGGAAGAGGATGGGGGTTGAGGGTGGGAGAGTGGGACTGGAGGGGGAATAGGGAGGGGATTGTGATTGAAATGTAACTTGAAGAAATAAAAAATAAAGGAAAAAATAAATTAAAAAAACAATATTCACTTATATCAAATATCAAAATTTCTTAACTATGAATCCTACAAATTCATACAACCCCTTTAACCTAACCACTAAACCTATTGATAATTATTACAACTATCTAACTTTTAGAAGGATACAGTCTCTGGGGCAGGTCCTCAGTCATCAGGAGCACAGTCTCTGTCGTAGACCCTTAACACACTTAGTAGTCCTTTTTCTGGAATATCTCAGATGTAGGTTCGTCAGGGTATATTGGTTATTGCAGTCTCACCTTAAATAAGGCTTCATGCTTTCTTCTCTCTGGGAGACTACATCAGCAACTCTGCTCAATCCTTAAAGCCGGCCACAGTTTGGACAGATCAAACCCCTCTAGGCAAAAGCTGAGCCACAGGGTTTAGTCCTTGGCCTTTTGCTGTCTCTCGGAGGCTTTCTTTGCTCACCAGCTTCTTTCTGCCTCAGGGAAATCCCACCATCAGTTCAACAGCACTTTCTCCAGCAGGACTCTCTGAGCTTTCTTGCTTGGGGGGACATCTGGCTCCATCCTTAAATAGGATCTCTCCATGTTCCACCTGTTTCAGCCTAATTTGGGCTCTGCCCACTTAGCAGCTGAAAACAATGCCAGGCCAGATACTTTGTTTCTTAGTCCATTAAGTCTTTCCTATTTTTCCTGGCTTCAACCTTGTTTTTCAGTCCATTAAGTCTCCTGTTTGTTTCCTGTTACCACCTGACTTCATCCTTGTTTTTTCATAAACTAATAAGCTAATCGCTCACAGCCAAGTTGATCTTCATGCCCCAAATTAAGAGACTTTATCAGAAACCCCTATATATTTTCTAAATCTAATTTAATTATTCTAACTCTCTATGGGGAATGCCCAGGATTCTATGAGGGTGACCCTATCTAAGATTATTAGGAACAAGGCATATGGAACCTGAAATGGCTACCTCCTGTAAGGAGGTCAAACTTCCAATGGAGGGATGAAGACACCAGCATACCCACAAAATCCTTTGACCAAAATTTGTCCTGCTTAAAAGAGGTTCAGGGATAAAGATGGAGTAGAAACTGAGGGAATAGCCAAACAATGACTGGACCAACCTGAGACTCATCCCATGAGAAAAAGCAAACCCCTGACACTATTAATGATATTCTGCTATAACTGCAGACAGGAGCCTAGCATAACTGTCCTCTGAGAGACTTTACCCAGCAGCTGATGGAAACAGATGTGCAGACTCACAGCCAAACATTAGGTAGAGCTTGGGGAATGTTGTGAAGAGGGGGACAAAGCATTGAAGGAGTCAGAGAGGCCACCCCAAGAAAACCTACAGAATCAATTAATTGGGGTCCATAAAGACTCACAGAGACTGAACCACCAACCAAAGAGCATTCATGGGACAGACCTAAGCTCCCTGTACATATGTAACAGATGTGTAGCTTTGTCTTCATGTGGGTCCCATAACAACTGCAACAGTGACTGTCTCTGACTCTGTTGCCTGCCTTTGGATCTCTTTCCCTATCTGGGATGCCTTGTTTAGCCTTAATAGAAGAGGCTCCTAGTCCTACTGCAACTTGATATGCCAAAGTGGGATATCTATGGGAGGCTTGCCCTTTTCTGAGGAGAAAAGGAGGGGGGAATAGGAGAATGGGAGGTGTAAGGGAGAGATTGATTGGACAGGAATAAGGAGAAGCTGGGATCAGGATGTAAAGTGAATAAATAAATGAAGTAATGGAGAAACAAAACAAAAAAAAAACCCAAAAAACATACTTGGCAAAATAGAAAAGTACAGAACTCAAAACCCCACCCACTTAAAAAGAAAATATGTGTGTTATTCTCAAAATTAGGAGAAAGAAGCTCAAAAGTGTATGAAAGAAACTTCATCTGCCATGAAATAGTACCAGCAGTGCAAGGGCATTTTTAAATTCTTAGACAGTGTCAAGTGGGAAGATTTCTTTCAAGATGGATCATAGAAGGAAAGAGAGCCTTTGAGATTTTTTTCACTGAGCCTCTACCTACAATGTAACTTCATCTCTCCAAATACATGCTTATTTTGTTTGTTGTGAACTGATTTTAAAATTCTACAGGCAATGATTTTTTTCAAACAGTAACTTGTATGCATATGGTCTGGCCTTTCACATTATGATAAGGATGAATTGTGAATTTTCTAAGGCAGACAGACACTAGGAACCACACACTTTACATAATAGACTTTGAAAGTCACTACCTGTAAGAAGTTCCTGGGCAATTCTTTGTTCTTAAGACATCGGCAATAACATCCAGTAAAGGCATGGTAAGCAAGATAGGATTTGAGAGTCAAGAGACAAAGTGAAATAATTAAAATAAATATATGTAACATGCATTCCTTATAAAATTAAGTGGAAGGCTAGGTTGAACCTTGAGTCTAAAACCAAATATTACCAATATAGTAACTATAACCAAATGAATTACACATATTTATATTGGTGCAATATTTTTAATTTATGTCTAGTCTATATAATTAATTCACTTTACAAATATTAATAGTTATTTAAAATAATACACTAACTTAACATCCATAGTTTCAGCTACCATCTGTCTTCTCCTTTTGGTGGGAAACATGTTTTAAATCAAATCCTTAAGCATTCAACCAGCCCTTATGTCATTTCTAAGATAGTTACACTATGAGCAATATCTGTATTCTTGTTATTTTTTTTAGCATTAATTACAGCAGACCTTTCTATGGTGTTAGTCACAGAGCATATTTGAAGTTGTAAACTGTAAATAAGGAGGATTGGCTATATTAACAAAAACTGCAAAATCAACCACTTCTGTATCAAAGCCAGTCGCTGAGTGCCTGAATCAGTTTGAACATAATACATTCTGTTTCTTCACATACCAGTATGTGTAAGAGAGCTAACTTTATATATACTAGGGTCAATAAACTTTATTTTTTTTTTACAGGGAAGATGCCTGGAAGCATCTTGTTGTTTTCTTTTATACAACACACACACACACACACACACACACACACACACACACAGACACGCACATAGAATAAATCTCTGTCTCTCTCTCTCTCTCTCTCTCTCTCTCGTGTGTGTGTGTGTGTGTGTGTGTGTGTGTGTGTGTGTGTGTGTGTGTGAATTACCCAAGCAACTCAAAATCGAATACCCACACTAAAGAAGTTCATAGAATTAGGGACCGTGAGGCTCTGTCATAATCTGTTGAGCTTCTTTGCTTTTCCTTTTATGCAAATGACCCCCGTTTTTTCTGCTTTTTGTCAGCAAAGGAGGCTGTCATTTTTATGGAGATGATCCTCCCCTTACCTGTCTTTCCATCAGTGTAGGTGAAGCTAATTCAGTGCGTTGATGTAAGATTATTATCAGGTTGAGCACTTATCTGACAAAATTTATGATGATGAGTCTAGCACACATTGGCTGTGCTAGTGTTCTCCCATCATGGGTTTTTATGCCATTCCCATTAGCTGGTGACAGCTGTCAAAAATACGGTTGTTATCGTTTTATTTAATTCTGGCATTTGAAGGTCACTCATAGTTTTAATTAAAATTTTCCATTGTCAACTCAGAAATACCACTCAATTTAGCTCTCCATTGGTCTAGAAGCGAAATGGCATTCTAGGAGCCAGTTATGTCAAGATTGCTTCCCTCAACCTGTTATTGCGATGATAATGATTGCTGAATGCCACTAATACATTGGTAAATACACAGAGTGGAGAAATAGATAAAGACTGGAAGGTGGATCACATCACTGAATAAGGGATATGAGCTTCTTCTCACCCTTGCTGAGACATTGATGAAATAATGCTGTTATTCCTCCAGGTGACTATGTGTACCATATTCTCCTCGGTATGATTTCCTTTCCAAGTGATAACCTTATTGTTATGATAGGAAGATTTCTTTCCCAATCCTGATAATGTTCTTAGAGTTTTAAAGCCCTTTAATGATGGACTTCTCTTCAATGGAATAACTCTGGCCATGAGCAGAGATATGACACTCTGTTCTGCTTCAAAGATTAAAATATAACACTCCCTTAAGGTTTAATCCAGGTATATCTGTCAACCACCTCATCAAGAGGCCAGTCCTCAGGATGGCTGATTCATTAAAATCATACTAATATGACTTTAATGAAGATGGGAGGAATAATTATCCTCTGCTTGATATAATGTACTAGAAACCTAGCCCTCAAAGCAGTCACAGCCAAGAAGTTCTGTTGAATGTGCCTGATTTTCTGAGTCCTAATTTTAAAAAAAGCATATATTTTTTTCTTTCCTCTTTCTTTCTGATACTTCCCAAAGCCTTACCTCCTCCTTTTGGTACTTCAGGCTTCTTACTCTTTTCCTAAGCTGTGCCCTTTCACTACATATTTGTCCGCCATGTTGCTATGGCTTCTTCTTTTCCAACATTTACAGTTTGCTTACCCTTTTGTTTTTCTCTTACACTGTAATGAAATGGTTTCAGCTTCATTCTGAGTCTACTAATTTTTTTATTAATTAAATTATTTCACATCCCAATCTCTTGATCTCTCCTCTCCTCCCAGTCCTTTCTTCTTACCACCCCCACCACCCCTCCTCCATTCTCCTCAAAAAAGGGGAGGGCCCCCATATATTTCAACCAGGCTTGGAATATCAAATTGCAGCAAGACTAGGCATACTTTCTCCTACTGAGGCTAGATAGAGGCAGTCCAGTAGGGGAAAGGTGTCCCAAAGGCTGGCAAAAGAGTCAAAGGCAGCCCCTGCTCATGCTGTTAGGAGTCCCACATAAAAATCAAGCTGCACAACTGTTACATATATGCCGAGGGCCTAGGATTGTCCCATGCATGCTCTCTGGTTGGCAGTTCAATCTCCATGAGTCTGTACAGGGGCCCAGATTAGTTGATTCTGTAAGTGCTCTTGTGGTGTCTGGAAGTTCCCAGGAATCTGTGTGAGTGATCCCAGCTAAGACTCCTAGCAATGGGGGATATACAGCCTGAACCAGCCATCTTCTGTAACCAGGCAAGACTTCCAATGAAGGGATTGAAACACAAACCCAGCCACAAAACCTTAGACTCATAGTTTGTCCCGCCTATAAGATGCACAGGGGTAAAAGCTGGAACAGGATTTAAGGGAAGCAGGAACCAATGACTGAGACCCACATGCCTCTGACAGTACTAATGGTATTCTGCCATAGTTGCAGACAGGAGCCTAGCATAAATGTCATCAGAGAGGTTTCATCCAGAAAATGATGAAAAGTGATGCAGAGACCCACAGCCAAATGTTGAGTGGAGCTTGGTGAATCCTGTGGAAGAGGGGAAGGAAGGATTGAAGAAGCAAGAGGGATCAAGGATACCATAAAATTTATTTTTTTAAAGCAAGACTAAGAACCCCAAAAGAGTGGTCTCTGTTTCCCTAGTAAGATATGATCCCCAATGTTGGCCTCTCAAGATTTCTATTATTTCAGTTTATTTTCTCTCATGCATTAGCTGACAACAAAGAGCAATCCAAATATCAAACACAAGTTTAAGCCCAAAGTGCAAGGTTTTATTGGGGCCAGAGGAGTTTTGACCTTGTGGTTTAGAACAACCGACATTGGACAAGTAATTGATTCATGGTTGTGGTGTTAGACTACAAGGGCTGGTCAATATTTTTCATCTCAGGCAGCATTGGATTTTGCGGCAACTTTGAGCACACAGTAGTCATTCCTTGTAGTAGACCTAAACTAAAATAGGGTTGGAACTCTTGAGAGTACTGATTGTGGGAATATAGGTTCTTCTTTTTTAAGCAAGTTAATCAAGAAAGATTTGGTCATGGTAGGTGGGAGACAAAGGCTTTCCAACAACAGGACTGAAGCAATCTTTGCCAACTTTAAATTCTGAAGTAACTTGCATGTCCCTATTTTGTTGAGTTTGTTTTGTTTGCAATGTTTTAAAACAAGTGTAGTCATTCAGGGTTATATTTATTGCCACAAATGATGCAAATGATATTCTTCATTTGGTGGTAAGGTAGAAGGGGGGGAAGATTTAACCTTAGATTCCTGTGCTCAAATGTTACAAACTTGAGGGCCAAGCTGATGCTGAATTAGATAATAACCAATGAAGAACTTTGACCAAAGTGTTTTCTATTAGCCTGAGTAGTTCCATATAAGAGAAAAAATATTGGAAGCTGAAGTAGTGCTGAGTTAAAAATGCTTATATGTAAGGAGTGAGAATTCTGTAAGATTAGACAGAAACTCATTGTCAGTTTTGTACATATTCCCCTACTAGTGGGAACATAGTATTGTAGTTAAGATCTATACCATTAATAAGAATTTGCTAATGAACATTGGGGATGACAGTTCCTAGAGCTCAGTAGGGGTGACAGTTCATAGATCTCAGTTTGTTTTCTGTATACCTCAAACTAAAACAATTCATTCCATTGCTTTCTAATCCATTCAATAAGGTGAGTAAAGAGGAATGTTGAAGAGATGTTTTGTCTTCTCCCAACAGTTTAGCCCATTCTCTTTAGTTTAATATACTAGGCATTTCTCTAATACCTCTGTCATTTCTTCCTTCTCTTGAGAATATTTTTCTAGTGAGAAACAAACTGTCCCAGAGAAGAGACTTTAGTTTTATCCTTGAAAGCATGAAGACTTCCAGAGATCTCAGCCAGGTTCCAGGGAGACTGAGATGAGTTGGGTAAGTCTTCCCATTACATTAGCAGAAAGGTACCCTTGTTGACACATACGAGATACCATTCCCATACTGATTCTACTAGTATTGAACTCATCTTCTCATTCCTTTGTTAAACTCTGATCACTGAATGTGAAGGGAAAAAGTTAGTTTGGGGATACAATGGGTCTTGTAATGATCCTTGGTGACATAACCTAGTTTACCTTTCTTTTTCTTTTTCTTTTTAAGTTTATTTATTAATTCAAGTCACATCTCCATCACAGCTCCCTCCCTCCAACCCTCCTGGTCCCACCCTTCCACCCTTTAACCCCTCTTCCATCTATCCTACTCCTCTGGGGTAAAAAAAAAAAAAAAAAGCTGTGGTACATTTACACAATTGCAAACTACTCAGCTACCAGAAACAAGGAAATTATGCAATTTGCAACCAAATGGATGGAACTACTTTACCTTTCTTAAAACACTGTTTTGTTTGTTTGTTTTTTTCTTTGCTTTTCATTGTCAGGTTAATGTCTATAGTGTATGATTCTGGAATCGTAAGAAAACATAAGCTTTGTATCTGTAAGAATTAAAGCTATAGTTCTGGATTCTTATTCTAAGTCAGATACATGGTTAATAAGTTCGCATGCTTTTTTGTGTGTAACAATTTCCAAAGATTTTTTTCAGGCAAAAACTACCATTAGTCTAATTTACTGCTGTAGAGTATATAGTCTTGGCAGTGAAATAAAGTGTCCAGCTCATAGCAAGAAAGACAGAGTGACCACAGCATGACGATTATCTATCTAGTATATTATACCACCATCTTTCCCCCCAACACCTCAACTGGAATACATTTGATGAATCAATAATTAATATAAGTAGGTTAGAGGAAGGAGGGGTTGTAGTAAAAAGCCAATCAGAGAGGATGACAGTTCAGAGTTTTACATGACAACAAGCCCCGTGACATCAGTCTGCAAAGAGACAATGCACAGAACATGTTGATGAATTCAAAAGTACTTTGGAAGGTCTGAAAGGTGATTCAGCAGTTAAGAGCTGTATGGAACAGATAAATTTCTGAGTGTGTTTGTATTGCTGACATTGGTACTGTCATTTCAAGGACCCTAATGCCTCTGATCCATGGGAATGGCAATGCCTTCCCTAGGTCCAAGTATGGATATTTAAAAACAGTTGACCTTCAAGTGTCTCTCAGCCATTAGGAATTCCTCCTTTGTGAATTCTCTGTTTAGCTCTGTTCCCCATTTTTTGATTGGATTATTTGGCTTCTTGGCATTTAATTTATTTAGTTCTTTGTAAATTACTGATATTAGCCCTCTGTCAGATGTGGGGTTGGTGAAGACCTTTTCCCAATCTCTAGGTTGCTGTTTTGTTCGAATGACAGTGTCTTTTGCCTTACAGAAGCTTTTCAGTTTCATGAGGTCTCATTTATTGATTGTTGGTCTTAGAGTCTGAGCTGTTGGTGTTCTGTTCAGGAAGTTGTCACCTGACTCTGAGATTCCATCTCACACCTGTCAGAATGGCTAAGATCAAAAACTCAAATGACAGCACATACTGGCGAAGTTGTGGAGAAAGGGGAATACTCCTCCATTGTTGGTGGGAGTGCAGGCTTGTGCAACCACTATGGAAATCAGTCTGACGATATCTTAGAAAACTTGGACTAGCTCTCCCTCAAAACCCAGCCATAAAACTTCTGGGTATACATCCAAATGATTTCCCACCAAATCACAAGGATGTTTCCTCGTCTATGTTCATAGCAGGCTTAGTTGTAATAGCTAGAAACTGGAAACAACCCAGATGTCCCTCAACCAAGGAATGGAAAAAAAAAACCCCCAAAACATGGTAATCTACACAATGGAATACTACTCAGCCATCAGAAACAACAAAATCATTCAATTTGCAGCCAAATGGATGGAACTAGAGAAGCTCATCCTGAGTGAGCTCACCCAGACTCAGAAGGATGCACATGGCATCTATTCACTTATAATTGGATTTTAGCCATATAGTACAGGATAACTATACTACAGCCAATGCACCAAAGGGAACAGGAACATAGACTTTGTTACCTCTCAATAAGACACTTTGCCCTAGTGGTGCTGCCTCGTAGGCCCCCAGTGTATAAAGAGGCTCTTGGCCCTCATATGACTGCTGAACTGGGGAAGGGGACTGATATGTAGGGACACTCCACTCCAGATGTGTGGGATGGAAGGGATAGGGGGTAGAGGGTGGGAGGGTGGGACTGGGAGGGGTGGAAATAGGGCACTGTGATGGAGATGTAACCTGAAGTAATAAATAAACACAAAAAAGTTGACCTTCAACTAAAATCATTATATATGAAATTTATCAATCCTAGCTTCTTCTAGATGACTGCAACCTGAGACTGCTCCCTTACAGAAACTTCCTATCAACATTAGCTAATTTGCCTCCCCCTCTTTCTTGCTATATATAATAAAGGTGAGGAGTTTCTAATTCGCTAGCACACCTCCATCAGAATGCACTGCCCAGCCAGTCTCAGTTTTCTGTATATGTGTCTGTCATTTCTATATTCCCCATCACCTCAGTCAGGTCAGTTCCAAAGCTGTGCAGATTGTGTCAAAGAGCTCTCCTGTCAGGCGGCTCACAACTTCAAGTGACTCTAGCTCCAGGGATGTGATACCTTCTTCTGACCTTTTAAGGTACTTGAATACAAGTGTGTACACACATATGGTTATTCACTCATGCAGATGCAAATGCATACACACACACACACACACACACACACACACACACACACACACACATTATCCAGGAGATGGGCATCTTCTTATTAATAGAGCACATTCCTGCCACGTATTAAACCCTGAGTTCAATCCCCAATATTACAATTTTAATCAAGATGTAGAAAACAAAATGATACGAGTTGTCTGAAAGGAATTTCTTGGACTAGAGTCCTGGGAAAGGCTTGCATTCACAGAAGAAGTTCAGCAGCAAGGTTCGGGATGCAGAATGAATATGGTACTCAAGTCTATTGACATCCAGGGACATTTTGTATGTGATGGAAGGAAAAGGTAGGGATGTGAAGCAAGTCATCCTAAGAGGGAAGTGCTAACACTAGCAGTCCCTACGACTATTTTATGTGAAACAGGTTTCCATTGATTCACATTGTATCTGAAATTTTCTGAATGAGAACACAGGTAATTTCATATCTGTATGTCTTAAGACTGAGCATTCGCCGGGTGGTGGTGGCGCACGCCTTTAATCCCAGCACTTGGGAGGCAGAGGCAGGCGAATCTTTGTGAGTTTGAGGCCAGCCTGGTCTACAAAGCGAGTCCAGGACAGCCAGAGATATT
>CAJQZJ010034182.1:2915298-2962056 GCA_907164525.1 Lophiomys imhausi
AAAAAAAAAAAAAAAAAAAAAAAGACTGAGCATTCCAGTCTCTAGAGAACAAAATTTAAAGTATGACTTTGTTATTCCTTCACTTAAGTATCAATCTCATATTTGGGTCACTAGGTCTGAAAATAAATGAGGTAGAGTAATTAATGTACAAAGCATATACTCTAGAATGTTTAAATAAAAAAAAAAATAAACCCATGTTAGCAAGAAGGTAGATAATAGAGAAAAGGAATCACCATGGAAGCCTGAATTGTGCACAGGCAAGATGTGCAACTTTCAGTATCAGTAGCACCTGAGCTCTGGGATACATTGGTAAAATGATCTCCACCTAGTTATTTTAAAATTGTGTTATGAAAGCCAATGAGTCACAGTCTATGGAAGCCTCAGGGAACACTTGCTCCACGATCTCCAATGAGCCTTCTGCTCCAGCAATTTGGAGTCTGTCATACTGATGCCAATCCAAATGCTTTTACTCTTAAATGCTTGTCAAGCTTTAGTGCTTAAATCAATCTTTGCAATATTGTTTACATTTAAATATTTGTTTATCTAACATATATTCAGAGAGATCCAATCCTCTCTGTGAATATGCAAGCCTCTGAGGACCTCAGATTCAAAAGAAAGCAACTCATGTCTGTTTCTCTAATACGAAGCACACACAGGTATAGTGGCAGGCATGGGCATGCATACATACACACACATGTATATTCAAAATCAAAAATACCTCTAAGCAAAAACTTTCCCATTTGAAATGAACTGTAGGTTTGTTATGGTAATTCCCATAACTGCTAATTATCATAATAATTACCTGTAGAAGTGAGGAGGTGATGGACAACCAGTAGTTATATAGTAGCTTGTAGAGAGGGAAAGTGTGAAGGGATTAATTCCACCATGTTCGGTGGGCAATGACATCTTCGTTGAACCAGAGCTGTGAGTGTTTAGAGAGGGAGCTTTGCATTGTAATCATAATATCCATGATTTCCAAAAGTAGATTATAAAGAGCAGAGATTTTCAGCTCAGTGCTTATCAGAATCAAGTTAAGCCTGTAACTGAACCCAAACTAGTAAATAAAACGTGATTATTTGAATGTGCTGATTGTGCACATTACATTCCAGTTCATTATCTTTTAACTCAGGCATCACATTTTGCCTGAGCCCTCTTTTGGATAGGTACTAAAGTTTTCAGCAGACAGGAAGGAATGTTTTCATTAGACAGACTAGTGAAGCAGAAGGATGGTCTTCACTCTCTTGTACCACTACCAATACTTCTTTAACACACAGCTATTGTTTTTCAAAGCAAGTAAATCATGTCTACTTGTATTTCTTTATTTTCCAGGCATAAACCTTATTTAGATTTTAACTTTTTCTCAGTTGCTAAGCAATTTCTCTCCTTGTCTTGGTAAGGATGCCATGCACACCTGGAAATACTTCACAGCATGGTAGAGAACATAGCTCACCTTTTCCCAATGGAAACCAGAGGTAACCTTATATTACAGGATGTGCCTGAGATGTTGCAGCTTCTTCAACAAGGCAAATGTTGTGTTTGGAGTTTGAATTTTGATCTTTGTATTTGAGACCTTGACATATGACTGTGGTATGGGGAGGGACCAAAGACCTCTCTACCCTGGCAGGGCTATTCTCCTGCATTATAGTCACATTTAGTCATAAGGCTAAGAGTCAGTGACATCCCCACACCCATTCACATATAGGCAGCACTAATAGGACTCACTGGATTAAAAAAAGAAAAGAAAAATGAAAGGGAGGGAAGTGTTTGTGTGTGTGTGTGTGTGTGTGTGTGTGTGTGTGCGCTCGCAGGCGTGCCTCTGTGTGTGTGTGTGAAAGAGAGAGGGGGGGGGGGAGGAGGAGGGGAGGGAGAGAGAGAAAAGGGGGGATTCTGGATGGATTTGAAGGAAAAGTGTGGGATATGTGATCAAAATACATTGTATGTAGGTTGAGATGTTCGAAGAAAGTAAAAACTGAAATAAAGCCCATAAAAGTACATTTGATATAGAAATGTTTTTTAAAAAAGTAAAACACAATCACAATGCCTTTAAAGTGATCTGAAAGCTTTCAGAGTAATCCAGACAAGTTAATATGAACTAGAGGCTATGACTTGAGGTTTTCCCTTTGAAAAGACATGGCAAGTTGATAAAAGAAAATGCATGTGAAAATGAATGATTTCTTCTGGCTATTCCATAGAAGATACATTTTTTAATTAGAAAGTGGCATGAAAAACAATTTTGAACATTTGTGGATTTAAAATATGTAGATAGATTTAATCCTCTGTTGCTACCAGATATTCAGAATTTGATATAGAATAACTTTCTACATTCCTTTTCATATAAAAAAACATGTAAAAATAGTCTGAAGAAAGCCAAGTACACTCACTATATAGCCAGAACGCTGGAACATTATGAAGCAGACAACATGCCCTTACTTGTTCCTGTCTATTGATTTTTCCCTTTTGTGCATCTCTATAGGATTCAGCTTGCTTAAGTCTCCTGTTTCTCTTGCCATACTGAAATACTGTCGTTGAATGATTAGATAAATTAACCAACATAAATAAGTTTTATTTAAAATATGAATCCCACTAACAGGTAGTGAAAAATATTTGAAGTAGTGGAGTCTTAAATACTAACAGGTCTAAAAGGGGTGGGAACCACAGCCATAAAAGTAGATAGAAATCACACCATTTTGTTTTAAAAACAAAATTCCTATGTGTGATTTTTGTGCTAAATTGTCAGCTTGACACAACCAAGAATCACCTGGAGAGAAATTATGGTTGTGGGTCACTACAACATGAGGAAATGTATTAAAGGGTAGCAGCGTTAGGAAGGATGAGAACCAGTGTTCTAGAAGGTGATTCTTAAGATTTTAGAAAATTATTTAATTGTCATTTCACAACTATAATTTTGCTGCTGTTATGAATTATAATGTACATATCTTATATTCATTATATTTGATATGCAATCCCAGTGAAAGGGTTGTTTGACCTTCAAAGGGATCTTAACCCACAGGCTGATAACCACTGTTCAAGAATCTGGAATAACTAAAGCATTTTCTGGGGTGAGCCTTGAAAGTATGCACTTTCCATGGCTTATTGGAGTCAACCAAAAAGCAACCAGAGGGGGACTGCACAGGCATCCAGTTTTCTGTCATTTCTTAGTGTTGGAAGCTGTTTGATCTGCAGTTCCTGTTTATTCAGATATATTTATCCTTCCCTGGTCTCTGATGTGGTTGAATACTACATAAGTTATAGTCTCATAGTTAAGTTTTAAGTTGTTTAGGAATTAAAAGGATGCTCTAGGTCTAAGAAGGTGTTTTTAAGTTGGTAATGCAAATTAGGATGGAAACTGAGTTAGGTATAGAACCTTAAACTCTTCGAGATAGATAAGAGAATATTATTATCAGTTGCCAAATACAAATGGACTGGACATTGGGAATGTTTGTTATACATTATAATTTTCATAAGTGTTGGCTAATTGTTCTTATTGTTTTGTATGTTATTTGTTGTTACAAGAAAAAGAGCCTTTTATTGAACTAAAAGGGGGAGCTGTTGAGGGGAAAAAGATACACCCTAAATTTAAAAAAAGGGGGAATTGGAGAAAGAGGGGGAAGAGCGTAGGAGGATAGGACTGGGAGAGTAGGAGGAAGGGGGCTGTGACTGAGATGTAATTTGTGACTGAGAATAATAGATAAGCATTTGAATGGAATGATGCTAATTTCACATTCAAGGAATTAAAAGAAGGTTTTCCAAAATGAAATAAGGATTACTTGATATGTTTTGGGATGATAATCCATGACTAGAAGGATGGTGTTAGTCTAAGGCAGGAGTCATTTGCTGAACATATGACCAGGCATGAGTATGAGCATTTCCATCCAAGGTGTCGTTTGGAGATTACCTTATGATCACATGCTCATAGTTGCCACCCCCAGGTTATCAAACATGAGATTCCCACATTTACAACCTCCCATCTTTAATTGTTGATTATTTTTTATTAGCTTTTGATAGAAAAGACATCAGTTTGATTGTGACAAATTTCCTAGTTGCTAGATCTCCTAAGGAGGACCAGGGAAGGTGTCCTTCCTGGTAGACTCACAGTAAACAATCCCATCTACCCCAATACACACATCACAGGTTCCAGGATTCTTTAACACTTGCTAATTCTCTAAGTGGAGCCGGTAATTCTGTGACTTGCTTTATTTAGTTTAAAATTTTCACATACTAATCACAGGACAGAAAAGATTTTACTTTGGAGCCATGTTGGTCTGTTAAATGCTCAGCTTTGAACCAAAGTGTAGAGCATGGCTGCTCTGGGAGACCATCCTCTGCTTTGGTGGCTCTTGACATCAAGTGTAATTGAGTAGATAAATCATCCATGCCTCCCTATGAATACTTACTGCACCTTTTTATCTTCCCAGAGATTTTGCAGGAGAAAAAAATATCTGACAAATTTGTGCTCACCTTGGCTACAGTTCATAGACATTTTGTCTCCAATTCTTCTTTTGACAATGTGGTGAGAGATTTTTTTCCCCAACTCATGCTGATGCAAAGAGAATGTGAGATTCTGCTCTTTTTTCTTTTGCCCTCAGTTTAATTTGTGATCATCATTCCGTCTGCCCTGGAAGATGACTGGAAATTGGTCTTCTGGACATTGATGTTTGCTGACATTTTTTAAAAGAAAACCTGTCAAGGCAGACAGAATTTTTTCACATTTAAAATATTCTCTAGATGATTCTGGACTTGACTTTCACTTTTTTTTCTTAAACTACTGTAATGTTGGAGGCCAACTGGATATCATTTTAAAGTGACAGGGTAGTCTCTAAATCAAGAGCTCCTCAATGAGATTTCCCCCCGGTTCTTGTCATTTTGACAGGCCTACACTTTTGAACGTCTGTTACAAGATTTTTAGGTATAGAGGTATAGGTGATAATTTTCTTAGCAACTATTTAGTGTTTTTACAGGGATATCTGCTTTAAAAACGGGAAATCTACAATGCCTTCTGTCTTCCTTTTGCATGTATTTCAGGAAACAATTGTTTGCCTATTTATGTTCCTGAAGATTGGCATTCGATCATCTTTGAAAAGTTGAATAGACAAAAGTCTTGTAAAAGTAGTAGTGAGACCTAAACTGAGTGTCTTAATTTCTTTTCATGTTCCTGTGATAAAATATCATGACAAAGCAACTTAAGAACAAAGGGTTTATTCTGAATCAAAGATCAAGAATGCTGTCTCTCATGGAGGGGAAGTCAAGGTAGCAGTAACTTGAAACAGCTGGCCACATGGTGTCCACAACAAAGAAGCAGAGAATATGAATGCATGCTCCTACTCATCCCTGTTTTCCATTTGTACAGCCCAGGATTACGACTAGGGAATGGTACCACCAATAGTAGGCAAGGCTTCCTTCTCCAATTAATGTAATAAAGACAGTCTTCCAAAGACATGCCCACAGTAATTCTAGATTCTGCTTAGTTGACAATTAGCATTAACAATCACAGTGGGACATGTTCAATTTTTATTTTCAGAGGGTAAAGAATTATGAATCAATTTAAATATTTGTTTACTGTCTACCAGTTTTTGTAGAGTCTTCCTAAAAGTTCAAGGTGTGAGCTGACAAAGAATAGACATCGGGATGACACAGAAGAGGGCGCGGTATGTCCATGGTCTAGTAGTTTATCTCTTTATGGCTTGTTTGAGTCATAATAGACAAATTATAAGCAGGATCACTTGTTTCTGGTCACATTCAATTCTATCACTTAGGCTAATGGAATACTGTTCATATGGACAGTTGTACCTCAGGGTACATGTACTTTCTTCACACTAATCTAGGGACACTTCATGCTTTTTTATGTGTAAAAGATATATGATTCATGGACTGGAGCGATGACTCAGCCATTAAAGGCTAGGCTCAGAACCAAAAATATATTTGATTTACTTCTTAAAACCTTTATTTATTTCCTTACTTATTTATTATGTATTTTAACTTTTACATTTATTTGAGTATATATGGCTTCACATATGCTAGTGTATGCATGCAGGATACAGAATGACTTTTGGGAGTTGATTCCCAGCTACCACATGCTGAGACAGAGTCTATCTGTTGCTGTGCTTTACACTTCAGACTAGTTGGGCAGAGAGCTTGCATGTGACTTTTCTCTCTCTTCCTCCCACCTCACAGCAGAAGTCCTGATACTACAGATGCCTGCCACTGCATCAAGCTTTATATGAGGGCTCCAGGGATCAAACTTGTGTTGTCAGCTTTGTACAGGAAGCACTTGCTGATTCATTCTTTGGCTTCAGGTATATGATTCTTTGACTAAGATATCTTGGTTTTGCTCCAGAATGTCAGGAACTTGTGCCACAAATATGATAGTGAGATGTACGATAAACTCAGTATCTTTCCTCAGCATTCAGGTGCTTTGGGTACTACAGAGCAACAGACAGGGTTTGTTTTCACCACAGCCTACACCTGCAGCAGCATCATTTTATGTTATGAGTCCTATTCCCAAAGTGAATATGATCTTAATAGTCTCTGAATGTGAATTTTGAGTATTGGTTCCAGGTATGGAATCTGGTGAATCCATGTCCAAGGAGATCTAGCAGGCCTGTTTCTCCTTGATTACAATGTAAAATGCAAGATGCAATAGTTTATCTTTTATTCAGATAGGAAGTGCAAACATCTTGCTGATCTTCACAGGATTTAGTTGTCTCCCTCTGAATCTCATATATTCAGTGAAGGAATTAGTAATGTCAGTTACTTTCTGGACACACAATCTAGTTGGCACAATGTTGTTGTAGTGGCTACACATGATATGATGAGGGGTAGATGGTGGTACAGGATATTATATGAGACAAAATTTGCATAAACATTTGTAGAAGTAATGTCTTATGTACTGTATGGACAAATTGCTTGTCAATAAAAAACCTGTGGCCTTAGGAAAAGGTAGGATAGAAGGTGGGACATCAAGTAGGTAGAGAGGATTCTGGGATAGTGCTAGGCCTGGGAGATTCACCCGGATCATGGAAGAGGACACATGTATGGTACCCGAGCAGAGGTAATCAGCCACATGGCAGAACTTAGATTAGAAAAAAATGGGTTAGTTAAATTACAAGCTAGTCAGGAAACATTTAACGCTTATGGCCAAGGCATTTCTAAATATATTTTGTGTCTCATGAGTCATTATTTCTGGGAACAAGGGCATGGGTAGAAAAACATTACAACATACATTATTCTTTGATACAATGCAGAATGGTTACATGTCATTGTTTCACACTCTTGTACATAATAGGAATGAACAACAAGATTTTCAATCAAGCACTAGCTACATGACTGTAACAGAAACTGTGATAATTAACTTATCATAAACGATCCCTTTGACATGATAACAGCTGATGGGTTTTGTTATTGAAGCATTCTATTGTCTCTACAAGATCAATGTGATTTCTGCAGAGGCGTGATGGTTCTTGTATCAGTAAATTCCAGCTCTCAAACCCTGGCTGAGGAATTGAGATTATTTTATTGGGGCATCTGCTTGGTAAGTCATTTGTCATCCATTTTGGTTTCTTTTTTGATAGAAATTGAATGTTACCTTTGGTGGATGGCCCTACTATTTTACCCCTACTAGTACCATATTCACATAAACAGGCTCATAACTCCCAGTGAACTAGCTACCTGTCCTCTTCAGCTTTGCCATCTTTAAAATAATTTTACTCACCTGGCTTCTAGCTGTTAAATGCCATAGTCTATTCATTTAATATTTTTATTGAAAGAATTTATATTTTCTGTCATTAGTAGTGATACATTTCATTTTCACTCAAATATAGGATAAGAGCTTTCATTTCTCAAGTACTTCCAGGAAGCAAGTTTTAATTTTATCAGTGTAGTTCCATAGGCTATTTCTCCTCCCTTCTCATTGTAATGAGAGGATAGCCTTGAAAAAGTGTTCTCTTTCATTAATTTCCATATAACATTTTTTGTCTATACTTTACATGAAATAACTTCCATAAATAAATGTATTATAGATATTGTTATAATTTATTTTCTGATTAGTTATTATTTTATTTGTTTAAAGTGTTTCCTGAAATCTAATGGTACCACAATAATATTTGCATCATTGATGAATGATTAATAGTAATTAATATGTATTTGTCTCAGATGTTTATATTTACTTGCTTACTGTATGTAAGTCATGTATATATAAATGCAGTTAACTTTCTTTCCACTGCTAGTATGAGATATAAAGAGGACAAAGAGACATGAGAACTTATCTAAAGACTGAAACTTATATGAGTGTTTGGAGATATTCTAGCTTGTGGATCAATGCCTCAAATCCTCCTGTGCACTGTGTATATTGTCGAAAAAATCTCCATGTTGAAAATTTCCCCCTGTTGAAGTTATTACAAAAGGCAGGATCCAAATGCCAGTCAAATAATTGGCTCTATATTAAGTATCTTTCAGTGTTATTCTTTCCAGACTACAGTCTTTTCACAGCTCATTACATTCTATCTTTTTTTCTTCTCTTTTAAAATTAATATCTTTCTGAGCCCAGAGCTGAACTCACTCAAGTCAAAAGTTATGAAAAAGCGTAATGGGGTTTTCATTAGAATCTGTGTTTCTAGCAAGTCATTTAAATGGAGGAGTTGATCATTTAAAGCATGAAAACGAATAGATCATTTTGAACAATAAAAAAGAATAAGCTGAGTTTAAATGATTTCCTTGATCTTTGTAGTCCTTCAAACTTCTATGAAGATGCAGACGGGTGTTGGGCTAAATTCAAGAAGCTATAATTTCAAAAGTGACAGTTGTCCATTTCTACTGTGGAGACCACCACGAGAGCTGATCAATTGCATTGACTTGTTTTGAAGATGTCATTTATTCTAATTTACAAGCATACTTCTTTTTTATCATTAAAATACTTTATATTAATCTTAGAATACTTGGCAAACCAAAGAAATTGAAATGACTCTGTTCCAATATCCTTGAGCACACATCTATGTCTGTGGTTTCTTGTCTCTTTCAATTTATTCATGTCCAAATCAGGATGTAAATTGTCACTACTGACTTCTAAATACAAGAGGATGTTCAAGGCTGAAACCAGAATGCTAACTTCACAAATACAAAGCATCATCTTCTCTCCTTCCTCCCTTTCCTGAGACAGCTGCCACATACGTGCACATGCTTATCCACCCATACAACACCACAAACATACCTTTCTTTACACAGGCACATGCTTGAGCACAATAACATGAGTGCATACATGTGAGCACACATGACACATGTTTACATATACATAAACATGTCAATAAGAGCATGCATTGCTAAGATAGCACACCATATTCATACATCCATATGCACACTAAGAAAACTCTCAGACAAGGAGAATGTAATCTCATTACAGGATTAGACCCTGACCTCTAATTCTGTTTCTCATGAGTTAAGTCTACAGGAGAAGCCCAAAGGATTCCATTGACTTCCACTCTGAGCCTCAATTATTCTTTTCTAGTTCCCATGGAGGTAGATAGAATACAGGACTCTGGTTCACCCCATTGAAATCAGTATGAAGAATCCAAAAGGAGGTGACTTTCCTTATTGTCATTCTTCTTCATCAAAACTTTGCTGCTGTTGTATGGTGAGGCTGATGACCTTGATCTTGAAATCGTCCTTGATGACTTTTCCGAAGTCACATGGTTAAAATGAAGTTTCAAAAGAGCTGCACTTTCGCTTGTGTGTCTGGCGTAATAGGGGCAGCCCAGTTTATGTAACCTAAATTTCTGTACTTGATAAATTATATTTTGTTGTAATCTTACCATTAACAAGCCATTCTGGGCTGTTCAGGCTTCTGCATACCTCTATAGGGTTTCTCTGTTGCCTGTAGATGGCTTTCTATGAAGGTGTTTGCTGAGCCTGTCTGTGTATCGTTAGTCGTGGAAACACACACCAACTATTTTAGTGCTGCGTTTGGGTAGGAGGGAAAGCAGTAGTGGGTATTTACAGATTATGTCCTGACCCGGGCTGGAGTCTGACATGTTTGCTCTGCTCTTGTCCTCATCTGTATTTAGTTTTTCTTCTTTCTTTACTAATTTAATTTTAGGGCAGTTTGTGATTTAAGGAATAATTGAGAAACTAGTATAGAGAGTTTTCAAATAACTTCCTATCTTAGTTTCTTTTATTGGTATTACTAGGGTACATTTTGTTATGGTCAATGCAGTTTTCATGAATGCAATAAAATGCATGTTGTATTCTTGTCTCCAGTCTCTCCTTGATTTCTTACCCATTTTTTGGGCACCCACTTAGAAGTCCTCCTGATTTTCTTTTCTTTTTTTTAATATTTATTTTTTATTTCTTCAAGTTATATCTCAATCACAATCCCCTCCCTACTCCCCCCTCCAGTCCCACCCTCCCATCCTCTTCCCCCTCAACTCCCCCATCCTCTTCCCTTTTTTTTAGTTTAAGGTATATCTTTTTCCCCTCAACAGCTCCCCCTTTCAGTCCAAAAAATGGTTCTTTCTCTTATAACAATAAATAAAATACAAAACAACAGAAATAAATAGGCCACAATTATGAGAGTTATATGGCTTAGCATACATTCCCAATGTCCAGTCCATATGTATTTGGCACCTGACTTTAACCTTGTACTATCTAAACATCTCCATGAGTTCAGTCAGAAGGTCTGTGGCAATTTCTTGTACTTTCTTTGGATAACTTTTTGTTTATACCAATACAGATATATTTATTTTATATTTTGGAGCATAACCATTATCTATTTGCTATAAATTTGGTTTTTTAATTCAAAATATTCAGCTTTCTCTAGTGAGAACCACTTCAAATTTTCTACTTTGATCTTCTGTTGTCAATAAAGGAGTTGGTGTTTGTAGTTTGAACAAACCTTACTTACTGCCTATACAATGTTCATCTTCCGCTGCTTATTTTTTGTCATCACTAGAATTGACCTTACTCCCAAGGAGCCTAGTTCTGTATCTTGGAAAATGGTATTAGAAAACAATATGTAGTTTCTGTGTGGGCTTGTTGCTTTAGAGTGATGTTTCTTTCAGGTTCTCTGAGCTGACAAAGCATAGAAAGCCACAGGTACAATCTCTCTTTCTTTCTCTCTCTCTCTCTTTCTCTATCACACACACACACACACACACACACACACACACACACACACACACAACAAGTTTCCACATATACCCCTCTCTGCGTGATATAAGCATACGTTCTTACTGATACTACCAATTAATATCTATCAGTGTATGCAATACTTTCATCAGCCTTTTGCCTGTGCTGTTCTTCAGCCCTCATTCAAGTGCAAAACCTGGTTCACATTTGATGATAAGATAAACAAGTAGACTTTTTTTCTCGCTCCTTCTATTTTCTTATTTTGTTTTATTTTAATTGTTTATTTTACATTCCAGTCATCATCCCCCTCCCTCTCCTCCGCACACTTCCCCCCCCCCCCCCCCCTTCCCCAATACTCCTCCCCAATCCAATCTACTCTGGCATATCACATCAGTTTGCATCAGGACTAAGTATCTTGTCTCCTATTCAGTTGAGGCAAGATAAGGCAGATGTGGTAGGAAAATGAGCTCCAGAGGTCTCATCTTCCCAAGATAGACCCCATTCCAGTTTTTAGGGGATCCACTTGAGGACCAAGCAGCCCATCACCTTCATATGTGTGTTGGGCCTAGGACCAGTCCATTCAAGTTCTTTAGGTGATGGTTCAGTCTCTATGCGTCCCCTTGTGTGCAAGTTAATTGGCTATGTGGGTCTTCTTGTGGTGTCCCCTGATCCCTCCAGCTTTCTCAAAACTTTCCCTAACTTTTCATCAAGACTCCCTGATTTTTGCCTAATGCTTGGTTGTGGGTCTCAGCATCTTTTTCCATTATCTGCTGGATAAGGCTTCTCAGATGGCAGTAATGTTGGGTTCTGTGCAGATCCCTCTCTCCATCCACTTCCGATGTCTATTTTATCTCCCCTTCTTAGAGAGATTCAAGCATCATCCATTGAGCCCTCATTTAAACAAGTACATTTTAAACATTCTCAATACAAGTAAAATGATAAATATAAGAGATAGTCTATATGTTGTTTCATTTGATCCTTCTAAGTTGTGCACATATTTTAAAACATTGTGTTATTTTTGGTTGTGAGCCTAGCCTTTAACAGCTGAGCCGTATACCACAAGGGTCACATGTATGGTCACATGTGTCAAAGGTTTTGCCTTTCCTGAAGTGTGTCATCTTTTAGTGATATATACAAACCTGAAATTGTTAGGTATGTAAGTGATCAGAAAGCTAGCACACTTAAAAACCTATAAATCTACCCATAACCTCCTATTAGAAAATCATTTTCTTCACCTCTAGTGAATAAGCTGAAATTGAGACATTTATGTATGATACAGTGAAAGCAGAACTCAAGGTTCTCAGTGTTCCTGCAACTGTCCATCTGCCTAACACTAGCTCTTGACTTTCAATTCTACCACTGTTCTCACCAGTGCTCTCCCTTCCACAAACTCTTCTCTGGGGTTGTGGAACCTTATTGCATTTAACACATTAAAGTCTACTAAATTAAAAAAAAACATTGTGTTATATGTGATAAACAGCATATACAATTTCTGTCAATTAAAATTAATTGATAAACATTCCTGCTGTCATCATCCATCTACTTAGTTTCTATTTCCTAGGTATACACAGGATGGCATGTAGTATATTGATCTACAACTGAGGGAACAATTTTATGTACCAGAGAATCAAGTTACATGCAGTTACATTTCATGCAGACTGAAATACAGAGATTTACGCTATGGCTATTAACAATTTAGGTAAGAAGGCTTCTGTATAATTTCTTAAATTTATTTTGTGTAAATTATTTGTCAATTTGCTACATTGTTTTTATTCTTTATTGTCACAAGTACTTTTTTTTTAACTGGTATTTACATATCTTTTTTCCTTTTCTACTCATAAGTGCTCTTTCCATAAATTATCACTGTGTTTTTAAAGATAAACTACAAATAGTTATATAATTCATGTTTTTTGGCTTATAATTATTGAGTTTGTTAAGCATACAGCAAACCAAAGTAAAATTATAACTAGCCGATGACAGATTGATGATGAAAAGGTAGATAACAGAAATGCTAGAAAGATAGATGACAGATAAATGGATGAATAGATAGATAGATAGATAGATAGATAGATAGATAGATGACAGATGATAAGCTACCTAGTAGATAGCTGGATAGCAAAGAATTATCAAATTAGTATTCAAAACATTCAGCAGAAATTGACTGCGGAACCCTCTTCAATGCAGTCCAAGTATGGTCACAGGCAGCACAAAATATTCTATTTCATTATGTTTACAATTAAAAGAACAAACAAATACAGAAAAAAAATCATAAAATCTGGGCTTACAAACCTTCAACAAAACCGGCTGAGGAAGCTCCAGTAAGGTAGCTAATTTGAGTTCTCTATAGAGAGTCCCAGGCAGGTAAGGGTCCCTAAGGTGAAGTCTGTGTGTTAAACAAAAAACAACTGATAGAGACAACATCATCAAATCTAGAGCCCATAGCATCCAGCAGAAACCAGCTGGTGACACTGAGACAATTGAAATTTCCAGTTGAGCTTCTATGAGTGAATGTCCTCTTCACAAGGATGTTCATGTCACAGGATAAACAAGAGTGATGTCCGCTGGAGATGCTTCATCTTCTGGCTGTTTTTAAAGATGCAGAATTTTTACTCAGATTGTTTTGCAAATTCTTCATCCCTGCCATGGAGTTGCCAGTGGCACCTCACCTCTAGACAAGGAGTCTGGGAGGACACTTGACAGAAATGCATGGGTCTGAAGTAAGGTGGACAGTCTCACTTTTGGGTTTGAATGAGGTTGGGAACCCGTCTCTGAGTTATCTCAAAGAGCACATGACAATTTATTATTATAATCATCTGTACCTCAATTTACCATAAAATCTGTGTGGTCTTTGCTATGTGCAAATTATATGATACTATTTATTACAGAGTTCTGTCAAAAGATACACAAGCATTGCTTGCTTGGAGACTCAGACCCTGGGTTCTTAATTTTTAATGACAAAATACTGGTGAATATTTTATATAATTTGTAATTTTTTTTCCAGAAAAAAATATACATACCTACATATGTACAAGGATGTACTAAAATTTTTATAAGTCCATGTATAGCAGGTACCCAACCAAATCTAGGTCATTCTCTTTACTTCACTAATTAGAAATATTTTCTTTTATTTTTAACTTTTTATTGACTTTTGTGAATTTCACATCATGCACCTCAATCCAACTCATCTCTTCATTCCCTCATATCTGCCCTCCACCCTTGCACCCTCCTCTCCAAAAGAAAAAGAAACCAACAAAAATACAAATAAAATAAAAAATATAAAACAAAAATCTCATCATAGAAGCTGTAGTCTGTTTCAGTGTGACAGAGAGTCCCATAGTAAACCCTTTTGTCTACACATCCTTACTTGTAAATGTTCATTGCAATGAGTCTTTGGTCTGGTTGGAGGCCTCTGGCTTCTTCTACTTTGTCAATACTGGAACTTTACTGAGACTCTTGTCAAATATCCTGTTGTTGTCCTGGGTCATGGAGACCTGCAGCTTTGGATCAATCAGTAGGACTTGTCGCGTCCCCCTCGACCAGCAAGAAATGACACAACTCACAAAAGCTCTTCTCCTGCAGTTTATTCAGGTCCCTTGAAAACAGTCTTCCGAAAAAGGGCCGGGCAGACCCAACCCACAGGCTAAATACTAAATGAACAGCCAATCAAGTAAAGCCACGTAGTGCTATCTTAGAGGCCCACGTATGCGGAAGCAAGCCAGATCATCGGTCTTAGCCAAATATGGACTTGTTTACCACCGAGAGCGCTCACCGTCGGGCTGGTGGAAGGCGGAGACCAGCGCCATCTTTAAGGCGCGGCACGTCTCAGCTCTCTACAGGACTGATCTTTCATGTGCTCCAGCAGTTCAGAGATGAGGTAGATGTTGAGTTGGGCCAACTCCAAGCCCTGGATCAGGACCTCCGTGGTAGCTGAGTTGGCCAGACCACCAGCTCTCCTGCACCCACACTACAAGGGTGATCTCTCCAGCACTACCCTGGCTAGTTCCCAATGCCACAGCCAGCAAAAGGCAAAGCCAGCTCTTTTACTCTCATGTTCTCAGGGCTGGGTCACCCACACCCAGGTCATCAGGGAAGCTCCACTGTACTTCCCAGGTGAGGTGCAGGGCCTATTTTCCTGAGTGCTACAGCCAGCAAGAGGCAGGGCCACCTCTCCTGCTCTCATGACCTAGGGGCCAGTTCTGCTGATTCCCATAGGTGGCAAGAGAGGGGTACCTTTCCCTCTCCCATGCCACAGCCTCTAGGGTCAGCGCTACTGTGTTGCCCAGTGGAGGTGAAGAGCCCACTCTTAGTGCTACAGCAAAGAGGGAGAGTGTCAGCTCTTCAGAGCCAGTGAGAGGCCTGGCCATCTCTGCATAGCCCTTGGACATAAACATGGTCCCCGGGAGGAGCCCAGACCAGGGACATCCTCATGGCCTTTATGGGTAATATGAGCCACAGACATTGACCCAGACCCCTGCTTCTGCATGGCCACAGACCCAGACATAGCCCTCAGCACCATCACAGGTGTGTACTCACCATTGCTCCAGGTGGCAAGGCAGGCTACTCACATCAGTCTGTTCCTTTCCACCCTCAGAGTCTCCAGTTCTCCTTTTCCTCATAGTGCTCAAGCCATTCTGCTTCTCTTTCTCTCCCATCTCTCTTGCACATACTTGCACATCTTTGTGGCTTTTGCTGTGGGAGGCCCATGAGGCTGGCAGGATTCTGGATGTTCCCCCTCTCCCCAGCATCCAAGTGCTGCAAGACACTCAGTCTGGCCTCTGGTGTCTTCTGCCTGCCTCTGGGTGTCCTCTGACCACCTGCACTCTGTGGTGTCTAGAAATATTTCCTTATTAAGAGCAATTGATTGATTTTTGCATTCTGCAACACAAGAGTTGAGTAATTATATCATACAGTAATTAACTACTATAATAACAGTTGATAATGATTTACATTTTTTTCCCTAATCCTAATAGACTCCTTGAAACTTATTACAAATGACCATAGGAAATATTTACTATATTCTATACATAAGAAGGATCCCAGGGGCTCTGGAAATGGCTCAGTAAGTAAGAGCACTTCTGTGCAAGAATGAGGAGCTGAGTTCAATTCCTAGCACACACATAAAAGCTGACCTTGGTATGACCAGGCTTGTAATGCCAGTGCTGTGGAGAGAGACAGGAAGATTGCTTGGGTTCCTTTGCTGCCAGTCCAGTTACAGGGTCAATGAGAGATCCTGTCTCAAAGAAATATAAGATGGAGATAGAGGGCATTCAAGGTCTTCCTCAGAACCCTGTGCATGTATAATTCTATAGTTTGTATAGTTTAAGAACATGTCAAAGAAAAGGAATAAATAGCAAAAGAAAGATTATAGAACACACACACACACACACACACACACATACACATACTGCTATTCTGTTAGAATCTAGTTTTTACTGTTCACAAACCTTTAATTTTTGTTTGTTTATTTGTTTTGAAGACTCAATGAGAGTCTGGAAGAAAGTCTCTCTGTATGTTTTCCCATTCTTTGTGTTTATATGAACATATATGTATTTCAAGACATAGTGGCATGCAATCTTAAGGGATTAGGCAAGAAATATAAAATAGGAAGATCTAAAATAATTAAAGTACCCATTATTAACTTTGATTCAAAATACAAAAGGTAAAAATGCTTTATTAAATCTACTTGATAACAGTCATGTTCCCATATTTAATAAGATTTTACTCTGCCAGTAATCCTGTGTTTGCTCTACCACAGAGAAGCTTTTTTATTTCTATAGTCTTAAGAAGATTTCTAGGAACTTGTACATTTAAAAAAATAGTTAAAATATTTTCTATATTTTTCTAGTCCATGAAATAGTAAATACTTTTGAATAATTTATAAACATATTCTTCAGAAAATCAAGTTATTCTTAAGCTTTTTTTGTGTGTTTAGAGTAATTGAATGACTCAAGTTTCCCTATTCTTACTTCTTAGATGAAGTATCCTTAACCTGTTTCATAAGTAGAATGCTACGGCTTTATTAAAGAATACATCCGTAGAGAAAAATGTGCACTAAGGAGGGAGTGGGAGCTGAAATTAAAGATTATCTTCCCCGCACACACACATGTAACACTTACTTTCTGAAATCCTGATTAATTCTGTGCTCAGGCTGGTCTTGAACTCATGGGGACAGGGGAACTATGATGGACAGTCAAGCAATGGTATTGCTACAAGTTTACAAATGGGTCACAACTGAAACTTGGGACAGGAAGGCCTATCTTTTCCCTTTGTTTTCTGTTTTTTTTTAATTTTTTTCTTTTTTTTTAACATTTATTTATTTCTTCAAGTTACATCTCAATCATAGTCCCCTTCCTCCTTCCCTTCCTAATCCCATCCTATGATCCTCTTCCCCCTCACCCTTCTATCTGATTCTTTTAAAAAAAAATGTTTGTTTATTACTTCAATTTACATCTTCATCACAGTTCCCTTCTTCCACCCTTCCTGCACCCACTCTCTTACCCTCCCACCTTCACCCCTTTCTCCCACCTATCCTACTCCTCTGGTATGGGGTGTGGGGTACCCTACATATCAGCTCCCTTCAGTTCAGCAGCCATATGAAGGATAAGAGCTTACTCTTGCACTGGGGGCCTACATGGTAGCTCCACTGGGGCAAAGTGTCCCACTAGCAAGTAACAAAGACTATGTTCCTGCTCCTTTCAGTCTGTTGGTTGTAGCATAGCTATATGGTACTATATGGCTAAAATACAGTTATAAGTGAATAGATGTCATATGCATCTTTTTGGGTCTGGGTTAGCTCAGAGTAAGCTCCAAATAGAAAGAAACTTAGATTCATGGATAGTGGCACACACCTTTAATCCCAACAATAAGGAAGCATATGCCTTTGATCTCAAAAAGGCAGGGACAGACACATAGGATTTACAGTGATTTACATTTGAAAGCTACTTGCAAAAGGCGTGCTGAAATTCTAAGTGAATTGTCCTTTGTGACCTCAAAATATACACTTAAAGGTATGTTTAGTTCCAAAATATCAAAATAATTTTAAAAAAATCTCAATTGAAAGATAATACTTTTTATATTGTCAAAACCCAATTTGTTCTAGGAAAGATATTACCTGCCAAAAAAAATAGTAGTGCCACAGAGTTAGGATTAGGACAGGCCTCTGTTCTTATCGTTCCAGGAAATTAAAAGCATCCATCTAAGGAGTCCAGGGACAACTGGACAACTAAGACCTCTGAAGAAATTGGATCAGACACCAAAGAAGACAATCTCAATCTATTTTTGAAGCTAAGTGTCCATATTTGTTCATAAGTATTTAATGAAAACTAATCACATCACATTTTGAAATGTAAACTGGTGAACAGTAAGTTCATCAGAAGTTAGGGATTATAATCAATTTATGCAGGTTCAAGTTGAATTCAACAGGGAGAATATGTAGTCCAAACAGCCTGTCAGAGGACACGGCACAGGCATCCCTTCGCCACCATACCCAGTGGGCTTCTATGCAAAAAGATGTCTATTGAATGAAATTTAGTTCAACTAGAGTTGCACAAATTTAATTTTCTCACTAACCTCAACTAAAATCTTATATTTACCATAAGAGAAATTTATTGAATTATTTGTGTGTGTGTGTATGGGGAGCTAGGGTGGTTTGAATAGGTTTGGTCCCTACAGGCTCATGTATTTGAATGCTTGGCCCACAAGGTGTGGTACTATTAAAAGATGTTGACTTGTTGGAAGTAGTGTTGCCTTGTTAGAGGAAACTTGTCACTGTGAAGGTGGGCATTGATGTCTTAAATTCTTAAGGTACACCCAATATTAAAATAAATCCAGTCTCATACTGGCCACCTTCAGATCAAGATGTGGAACTCTTGGCTCCTTCAACATCATGTCTGCCTGCAAGCTTCCATGCTGTATGCCATGATGATAATGGACTAAACCTCTGAAACTGTAAGCCAGTCCCAATTGAATTGCCTTGTTGATGGTGTCTCTTCACAGCAATAGAACTCTAAGACAGTGCATGTATGTCCATACAAGTTTTGAGTTAGTTCTCTCTTTCCACTACATTGGTTCCGGGGTATCAAACTCAGGTCCTCTGTCTTGGTAACAGGCTCCTTAACCAGTTAAGCCATCTCCCAGACAGAAAGGTAAAAAAAATAATAATAATAATGAGGGTTTGGGGATTTAGTTCAGTGGTAGAGCCCTTGCCTAGCAAGCACAGGCCCTGGGTTCGGTCCTCAGCTCTGTAATAAATAGATAAATACATACATACATAGGTACATACATACATACATACACAAATACATAAATACATAAATAAGGATACTATTTATGACAGCTTGATTCAATTCTTATAGATATCTAAAAGACATCACTTAGAAGTTACATAAACATAAACCAATTGAATGACAAAAACATAGACCAGTGGAATGCTTAAGATTAACCAAAATATTAAAATTTACATGGAAACTCACTCTGTTACAAGTAAAATTAACAAAATAGTGAGAGAGGAGCTGGAAGGAAGTGAACTGTTCTCTACAGATAATTCTGGGTCATCCTCATAAAACACAGTGACATTTGAAGATGCCTGTGAGAAATGCCTTCTTCATGGTCTGTTAACAAGCTATATGTTGATTTCTTCAATAAGATATGGTGCTAAATAGTGTTAATTAAGATAAAGTCAAATGATCTTTATCTTTCCTGAAAAAAATAAATCACGCATAAGTTCATGTAATTTATTTTTGCTTAGAACAAGATACTCAAAACATTCTCAAGGACATTATGTCTTCCGTCTTTAAAATATCAAGTAATTATCAAATCAATGATCATTTGAGAGAAAGTAATGAAGTATGGAAAATAACCACTTCAAATTATATAAATCATTAAAATTCATGTCATTAGGAAGGCGTTTTAACAGTGAGGGTGTTAAATGTCTTCAAAGTTTGATAAAAACTGAAATTATATTCTAAAGTAAATTTTAAGAAAATATATTTATGTTTTTATACTTAATCTGTTATTGATTTATTTTTCCCCTAGAAATTACTTGACTAAATAAATAAGTATCATAATGTACACAGAACTGATTTTATTTCTATCATTTTGTTTGACAAATATGTATTTCAAGTGTTATGAAAGATAAGTTCTTTCCAGCAGGCTTGCATCATTATGGAAGAGATTTTAAAATGAAACTCATGCTTTCATCTTTTCACCCAAATATCAGACTTATCTGAAAATTGTCACTGATATCTTCTGATGAAGGAAAGTCTCTTACTCTTTTTGAAATTTGTCTCTGTTAATTACATAAAACTAATTTACGTGAGTTCATCTAGTATACTTCTAGCCCAGAAACTTTTGTATTTGGTCTATGGACATTTACTTTATTCACCAGTTTTTGATTATTTTGTTTCATTCAGACAGAATTGACTGGTCTTCAAGTCAATATGTAACAGAGAATGATATTGAATTTGGCATCTTTTTGCTTCCAACTCTTTTGTGCTGAGATTTCAGGAATGTGTTACCATCTCACTTGATTTTATGTATTATAGGAGAATAAATCCAGGGCTTCATGCATGCTAGGTAAGCACTCTAGCAAACTGCACCCTCAGTTCTATTGTTTTTATCTTTAAAACTAACTTTCTTTAGTAGTTTCTCAACTTCATACACTTGCATGCATGTAAACACAGATCCATGACATATCCATGGTGTTGTTTCAGTCCTTTATGATTTCTTTGTTCTGTTATACCCATGGTACTTGCTTCTCATCCCATTTTCAGTCACACCACAAGGTCTTGAGGACTAAGACCCACTGTAGTTACTTCAGTGCTTAGGAACACGTTAGGCTTGTATAGGAGCAACTATGGTAACTTCTCACCGGTGTGCATAGTTCACACATCAGCTCCTAAAGTGCTCTATTGTGTAAACACCACTTATGTAATCCTCGTCCAGTACAGAGTCTAGAGCAGTGGTTCTCATCCTGTGGCTCTTGCATATAAGATATTTGCATAACAATTCATAAGTAGAAAAATTACAATTATGAAGTAGCAATGGAATAATTTTATGGTTGAGAGTGACTACAACATAAGGAACTGCATTAAAGACTCACAGTATTAGGTAGGTTAAGAACTACAGACCTAGAGGTTGACACAGCTCTTCAGATGTTGTACACACATCCCAAATGCAGTTATATGTGCATATTCCTTAACTAAACTGTATTGCTTGTATGTGTGTATCTATTACTTATGTGTAATACTACTATATGTGTACATATTTATATACAATATGTTTTCTCATACATATGTATATATAGCCCCACACTAATCTTTATATGATACATTCATATTATATGCACAAGTATAGAGACTAGTATGCATTTATTACTTTTTTTTCTTATTCCAACTGTTTAATTCATTAATTATGATACAATAGCTATAGGATCAAACAAGTACAAATATCAGTGATACCCGTCCTGCATACCTCCACTTGTTAAATGATAATATATCCCAGTTAAATATGGCTTTAGTTCTCTTAATTGTTTTTATATTTCCATAATTCTTTTTTTGTGTGATTTTTTTATATAAGTACTTTATTTTTTTTTCTTCAAGTTACATCTCAGTCACAAACTCTTCCCTATTCCCCCTTCCTGTCCCACCCTTCCACCCTCTTCCCCCCCCCAACAGCTTCCCTTTTCAATCCAACAAATGGTTCTTTCTCTTATAACAGTAAATTCTATACAAAACAGCATTTATTACTTTTATTTTTTCAGACAGTGCTTTTTTGTGTAGCTTTGGCTGCAGACCAAGCTTATCTCCAGCTCAGAAATCCACCAGCAAATGCCTCCAAAATACTGGGATTAAGGGCATCCTGTGCCACCATGCCCTCCTATATATTACTGATGTGTGTGTTGTTGAAGAAATATGTTGAAATGAATGATACAGCAATAATGAAGAGACACATAGCTGTTATTTCAGACAACTCATTTCAAGAAATTTGCAAGTCTTTTACCTAGACCAGTTGTTGTAATTATCAATCAAATGATCACAAATTCATGTTAAATTTCCAGAAGTAAACAAAAAGGTCCTGGCTGTTCTTTGACTAGTTGATCAGGACTAAACTGGTATGGAGTAGATAAATCATCCTCAAGTTTCTTTCCAACTCTATATTTCACTTAAGAACATATTAAACAGTTTCAAAAGAAAACATAAGTCCACCTTTAATAGTTAATGTTTTGCTCCAATTAAAATATTAATTATTACATTATATTTCCAATTGAAGTTTCTTGTGCTTTTGGCTTGGCAAATAGAAGGATGTGTCATACTATGAGAGGGCTATTCTGTTTCTGCTAAAATGAGTGACAAAAAGGGTGAGGATGCACAGGAATGTGTACATGGGGAAGCCAAAAGTCAACTTTAGAGTCTTTTTTTTTTTTTTTTTAGGTTTCTTCTCCAATTTGTCTTTTCTTTTTTCATTTTTGAATATTTATTTATTACTTCAGGTTACATCTCCATCTCAGTGCCTCTTTCCAACCCTCCCAGCACCACCCTCCCACCCTCTACGCCCTATCCCTTCCATCCCACTCCTTTGGAGTGGAATGTCCCTACATAACAGTCCCCTGCTCCATTTCAGCAGACATATGAGGGCCAAGAACCTCCTCATACACTGGGGGCCTACAAGGCAGCACCACTAGGGCAAAGTGTCTTATTGATAGGATAAAAAGTCTATGTTCATGTTCCCTTTGGTGCATTGGTTGTAGTATAGTTATCCTGTACTATATAGCTAAATTCTGACTATAAGTAAATAGATGCCATGTGCATCCTTCTGAGTCTGGGTTAGCTCACTCAGGATTAGCTTCTCTAGTTCCATCCATGTGGCTGCAAATTGCATGATTTTGTGGTTTCTGATAGCTGAGTAGTATTCCATTGTATAGATGTACACAGTTTTTTAATCCATTCTTTGGTTGAGGGACAATTGGGTTGTTTCCAGTTTCTAGCTATTACAAATAAGGTTGCTAAATTTTGAGTTGCTTAGGAATCAAGAGGGCGTTCTAGATCTAAGAAGATGGTTATAATAGTGATGCAAGTTAGTATGAAAACTAAGTCAGTTATAGAACTTTAAACTCATGGAGATGGTTAGAAGGTAGAAGGTTAAAGTCAGGGGCCAAATATGTATGAACTGGACATTGGGAAGGTACACCGGGCCATTTAACTCTCATAAATGTGGCATATTTAATTCTGCTGTTTTGTATAGAATTTACTGTTATAAGAGAAAGAACCATTTGTTGGAATGAAAAGAGAAGCTGTTGGGGGGGGGGACAGGGTGGAAGGGTGGGACAAGAAGGGGGAATAGGGAAGGGTTTGCGACTGAGATGTAACTTGAAAAAAAAAATAAAGTACTTATTGAAAAAAACAAATAAGGTTGCTATGAACATGGATGAGGAAACTTCCTTGTGATTTGGTGAGAAATCATTTGGATGTATACCCAGAAGTGGTATGGCTGGGTCCTGAGACAGAACTGTTCCAAATTTTCTAAGATATCACCAGACTGACCTCCATAGTGGTTCCACAAGTCTGCACTCCCACCAGCAATGGCTGATAAACACCTTCAGCAAGGTGTGAGATGGAATCTCATAGTCGTCTTGAGTTGCATATCTGATGGTTAAGGATGCTGAGCATTTCTTCCAGTGTCTCTCAGTTTTACTGCTTCTCCAACTTTTAAAAAATTTCTTTGCAATAGGACCTCTCACTGAACCTGGAGTACATTGATTTAGCTAGGCTGTCTGACCACAAAGCCTCCAGTATACCCCTGTATCCTCCTCCTGATCCCTGGTACTAAGGAATACATCATCATATCTAGCTTTTTGTTTGGGTGCTAGGGATCTGAATTTAGATCCCTATGCAAGCATTTTATTGACTGAGTCATTTCGCCAACCTAACTATCTTGGCCAGAACAACATACTTCCTATTCCAAAGATGAATTAAACATGAAAACAGTACTTGGAATTTTCTTCTTTCTGCTTGTGTATTAGAAATGAGAGTCAGGACATTTGAGGCAGGATAATCATTGTCCAACAACGGTCTTAGCTATAGACGTAGCTGCCCAAGTATTCAGACTTCTTTCATGCTCCATGCATGCCCTGAGGATGGTGTTAGAAATGACTCTTAGCTCCATTTCTTTTTTTTTTTTCTTTTCTTTTTTTGTTTATTTATTACTTCAAGTTACATCTCCATCACAGTCCCCTCTCCCCACCCTTCCCGGTCCCATCCTCTTGCCCTCTCCCCCCTCTCCCATCTATCCTATTTCTCCAGAGTGGGTTGCCCCTACATATTAGCCCCCTTCAGTTCAACAGTCATATGAGTGTTAAGAGCTTCCTATTGCACTGGGGGCCTATATGGCAACTCTATTAGGGCAAAGTGTCCCACTAGTAGGTAACAAGGTCTATGTTCCTGTTCCTTTTGGTGTGTTGGTTGAAAGATAGTTATCCTGTACTACATAGTTTAGTTCACTCAGGATGAGCTTCTCTAGTTCCATCCATTTGGCAAATTGCATGAGTTCATTGTTTCTGATGGCTGAGTAGTATTCCATTGTGTAATGTACCACAGTTTTTTTTTTTTTTTATCCATTTTTTGGTTGAGGGACATCTGGGTTGTTTCCAGTTTCTAGCTATTACAAATAAGGATGCTATGAACATAGATGAGGAGGTGTCTGTGTGATTTGGTGAGGAATCGTTTGGATGTATACCCAGAAGTGATATGGCTGGGTCTTGAGGTAGAGCAATTCCAAGTTTTCTAAGATACCGCCAGATTGATTTTTATATGTTTGTACATGTTTGCCCTCCTACTAACAAGAGAGGAGTGTTCTGCTTTCTCCACAGCTTTGCCAGCAGCCAGCATATGCTATCCTTTGACTTTTTGATCTTAGCCATTCTGACAGGTGTGAGATGGAATCTCAGAGTCATCTTGAGTTGCATTTCTCTGATGATTAAGGATGTTGAGCATTTCTTCAAGTGCCTCTCGGCCATTAGAGATTTCTCCTTTGTGAATTCTTGGTTTAGCTCTGTTTCCCATTTTGTGATTGGATTATATGGTTTCTTGGTGTTTAATTTCTTGAGTTCTTTATAAATTATGGATATTAGCCCTCTGTCGATGTGGGGTTGGTAAAGATCTTTTCCCAGTCTGTAGTTTGCCATTTGGGATCTCTTCATTCTCCATACACAGTTTAACTTGTGACTTGGGCTCTGTCCCTGCTACCTTTCCTTGTCTCAATGATGGGACTCTGCCTTGGCCAGACCACGATACTAACATTGGATCTGCTTTGTTTCTGATAATCTCTTGACAAGTTCATTCCACCTTCTTGGTGGAGGGTCTCAATCTGAAGTGCCTCATGGAATTTCCTCACAGGTATCCTAAGGCCAGGGACTAGAACTGACATCTATACATAAGGGGCAGTTGACCCAATACAATCTGTGTCTTGCCACAATTTGTGGATGAAGGAGGAATGAATAACTGAGTGAAGGGCTGCTGCATGTCAACCACAATACTAAAATGAATCACCTATACATTGCTGTTAAAGTTTAGGATTGTCTGAATAGATAGATGAGCTCTGGTCATTTTCTGTTTCCAGGTAATGATTTTCAGGCTCCTAGAGGTTAAGAACAGGGAAGTTGTGTTAGCTCTGGCATTCATCCTGGATGGGTTTCATTGGATTCCACCTTCAGAAGGTCAGTTTGTTAACTCCTTTTGATCTTCCTGTCACTGATTGAATGTAAGCCAGCACTGTCTTTCCTAGCCTCCTTGTAAGCCTCCCCAGGGTTCCCTGTCTCCCTCATGCTCTCAGTCTGCTTTCCTGTGCAGCAGTTGAATTATCTAGGTGTTATTTTTAGAACATGAATTATGGCACTCTTGCCCAAAAGCTTTCAATGAAATTACACCATGCATGGAAAAAGACACAGCTTACAGTCCAGTAACCATATAATTAATCATCCAAACCAGGACAACTCAGAGAACTAAAGAGAAAGTTATTAAAAATATTGCTAAGACAAGACAAGCTGAGGTTAACTCTGTGTTTTAGTCAGCTACCACAAAATACCTAAGATAATCAATTTGTAAAGAGTCAAAGTTCACCTTGGTTCAGTGTTTCAGACCATGTTAAGTTGATCTTATTGCCTTTGGGTCTGATGTGATGCAGCACTTCATGGTGGGGGCATGTGAAGGACAAAGCTCCTCAACTTATATGTGTGAAATAGCAACAAAAAGAGACAAGGGTCCTATAATTTCTTTTGAAGGAACTGTCCTCAATGACAGTACCTCCTACAAGACTGCATCACTTAACGAAGCTATCACCTCTAAATAGCTCCACAGAATGAGGATCAGGCCTTTCATTTGTAGACCATTAGAAGACATATAAGATTCAAATTGCAACAGTTGGGCTTATCATGGAAGACTAGCATGTTTGTTTTTGCTATCTGTAGGCTCATCAACTCCACGCCCATGGGCCTTTTTTACTGCACCCTGGAAATTTGAACATTCTCATCACTGAGGCCAGTCCACTGATTGGAATAGTATCCCCACAAAGCCCCACTATTGATATACTTCATTTAAATCTTGTTTCATTGCCTCTTCATGTTCTTACTGCGTGCATTCTCTGACAAGTCCAACTATACTTGTTTTAAGTCCCTGCTATGATCTACAAATTCCCTTCATCTTTTATTCCAACTAATCTGCACAACTCAACCATTTACTTTTTCTGAGTGAAACACTAAGTTTTACACTTTGAAATTATGCTATAATTTCCTAACACATGTTCTCTCCTTTTACATGGTGTTAGCAAATTGTCTACGAGCTTGGCTGAGATCTTCCCAATATAGGCAATATTTATTTATATATATGTTATAATAATATCATAAACAATAATATTTATGCCATAGTGAGATGGTTTATAATGATTGCTAATTTTACAGATCCAGAATTTCTTTGGAGACAATTCTCCAGCCATGTATACAGGGGAAATTTTGATTAGGTTAGTTGAAATAGGATTTTTAAGTGTGGACAAAAAGTGACTAGCCAGGATCCTACCCCTGCTTTTATGCCCTTCCCATCAGGTATCATATCATCAACACCAGATTGGAAAGATCCCCTCAAACTACAAATCCTTCTACTCTTAAGTTGCTTCTTGTCAGGTGTTTGCCCACAGTAACTAGAAAAGTAAACAACAGACAAGATTTGACTTCTGAACTCCTAGAAAACTTGTCTCCATGTTACATACGATGCAAAATCCAACTTCTTTTACTCCTATGATACTTACTTACCAAGGTTGCCATAACAATTGATTAAAATAATATTTTTAATTCAGTTTTTATTTCTTCAAGTTACACCTCAATCGCAATCCCCTCCCTACTCCCCCCTCCAGTCACACCCTCCTCCCCTCTTCCCCCTGAACCCACCCATCCCTTTCCTTTGTTTTTGTTTTTGTTTTTCGAGACAGGGTTTCTCTGTGTATCCTTGGCTGTCCTGGACTCACTTTGTAGACCAGGCTGGCCTCGAACTCACAAAGATCCGCCTGCCTCTGCCTCCCAAGTGCTGGGATTAAAGGCGTGTGCCACCACCGCCCGGCTTTCCTTTTTTTTTTTAAGTTTAAGGTCTATCTATTTCCCCCCAACAGCTCCCCCTTTCAGTCCCACAAATGGCTCTTTCTCTTATAACAATAAATACAATACAATACAATACAACAGAAATAATTAGGCCACAATTATGAGAGTTATATGGCTTAGCATATATTTCCAATGTCCAGTCCATATGTATTTGGTACCTGACTTTAACATTCTACTATCCAACCATCTCCATGAGTTTAAAGTTCTATATCCAACTCAGCTTTCATCCTAACTTGCATCACAATTTTAAAAACATCTTCTTAGATCCAGAACACCCTCTTAATTCCTAAACAACTCAAAACTCATCTATGAGACTCTAGCAATCTAGTCTTCAACCACCTCAGAGACCTGAGAGGGATAAATATATCTGATTGTACAAGAAGTGCAGTGCCCGCAGCTTCCAAAACTAAGAAATGACATACCAGTGGCTGCCTGGACAGTTCCCATTTTCTCTACATACATTACAGCATCAATCTTCAGCCATTTGGCCCTGTTTCTCTGACAGACATTGATTGTAAAGCAGGAATTATGAAGGACTTGACTACCCTGTCTTGGCAGAGCTAGGCTGTTGACTTACCTGCTTCCACTTTTTGTCCTGTTTCGACAGTATTCTGTCTACGTTAAAGCAAGGGATTTTTTTTGCAAAGAGATAGGCTTGCCACTAATTCAACCATCTCCAATTGGAGATTCTTTGATGCTCATCTTCTACTTGGAGTAGAATAGAGGGTGCTGTCAGGAGCTGACATGTCTTGATATAAAAAATATCTTAAGTTAAGAAAACATCTTTGAATGCCATATTCTGCCAATCTCTAATATAATTGTGTATAAAATCCCTGTGGTTTCAAGACAATAAAGGAAATACCATCATGTGGTTCATCAACGGGACAGTAGTTTATAGAAATGATGGAGAAGAATATCCATTGGTAGCCCAATGTGTCATCTTTTCCACATTTTCCTCAAGAAAAAAATACTTACTTAAATTCACATCTCTCAGCATTCTTCATTAAATAAACCCCACTATTTTTGATACTCACACAGAATAATTATGTCTAGTGGTAGAGAGACAAGGTAATACACATTTTTGAGATTTTGTTGTTGTTTTGGTTCAGATGAAAACATTTTTTTGAATTTCCCTAACCAGCTTAGATTTTGTTAGTATTGTTAACCTTCCTTAAATTTGATGTAAATAATGAGAAAAGAAAAAAATATATTATTTTATATACAATGACTTAGTAGCAAGAACTTTATGGAATGGATGGATAGATGGATGGGAAAACAGATTGATAGATGGGTATGGAGAAGGATAGATGGCACTATAGTTAGATGCATGTAAAGCAGTATCTTTTGTGGGTATACAGGCACATAAATGGGTAGGATTATCCATAAATGAAAACATGAGTAGGAAGGTAGATGGGCAGGATAGGTATCATGGCTTCATTACTATTTCCTTCATTTTGGGGGCTCATTTTTACATCCTCACACAAAGCCTTTGAAAGTTGGCAAGAGCTAGAAAGGTGGTCATGCTTTGGAAAGTCCATAGTGATGTTGAGAGGCTGGGTAGTCTATTGTTAAGTTCCAGAATTGGATAGAAGACATGGACTCACTTTGTATACTTCATACACTTTATATCACAAGGCTTATTCTTCAGCCTTGATGGTGCACACTACCCTTCTGATAGTCATGATGTTTGAGAGCTTATTATCTGTTCCTCCTATACTTTCTGGAAGGTGGCTATTAAGCTGGTAATGGAAATGCAAATAGTTTATTGCAGTTAGAAAAGAGCCAGAATTTTGAAACTTATCCTTGCAATGGAACATGAGTAGTGACCCCTTGGATGTTCTAAAGGATTTCAAAGGAGCCATTTCAGGGACCAGTGGCAGCTTCATTACTGTTTTCATGGTTAATCAATGAAGCACACACTGTGACCATCCACACTTCTCAGACACATACTTGTATCCTTCAACTGAAGGCTGCAGAAGGTATGCCTTGGAGGAAAGATGGGTTAGAAAACCTACTGAAAAAAGGTGCAGCAGTGCTTAGTAAATTTTCTCCTGCAATGGAGAGGAAACCATAGCTCAGCATGTTTTACTCCAGTAGCCAGAGAAGATTAACACAGAATTGATGATATGCTTGGTAACCACTTATCCTTGTCTTGGTGTGGCTGAACAATGCACATGTCATATTCAGAAATAAAAAGCCTTGTTTTAAAGAATAAGAAACCAATAAAACCAAAGCCAAGGTACATTTTGAATGTTACAGTGTATGTAATTTTTAGAAGTTCTTTTTGTCTTGTATTCATTTGGAAAGTAAGTCCCAGTGTGAATTACGCTAAGGAGAAAAACAAAGGATACCATTTAAACAAGTATGAATACACAGAATCTTAGATTCTAGGTCTTTTTTCCATCCCAGTAACTATATAATTTTCTGTGATAATTAATATCCAATTTTCTATTACACAGAGAATGCCAAATTACTATCAGATAATGAGGTTTGCTATAGAATTTGTTTTGGAAATTCTTAACTCTCTTCTTTAAAATCTAACATAAAATAATACTATACAATGTTTTCTAATAACTTCTGTCTAGAATTTGTGCATATTTTCTGCAGTGATTTAAGCTTTACTCCTTTATTTTTATTTCTTGATTTCTCTTTTTTTGTTTGTTTGGTTTTTTTTGTCTTTTTTAAAAAATATTTATTTATTACTTCAGGTTACATCTCTATCACAATGTCCTCTTTCCACCCCCCTAGTCCCATCCTCCCACCCTCTACCCCCTATCCCTTCCATCACACTCCTCTGGAGTGGAATGTTCCTATATAGCAGTCCCCCTGTCCCATGATTTCTCTTATACTGAAATTAAACTCATAGATAGATGAGCAATATTTGGCCAAAAGTCAGGATTGACTTATTTCTGAGATTCTCATAGGGAATGTTTAAATTTGTTCTTATAATGTTAAAATATGATTAAATGAATTTAGTATTTGTGTCTATTTAGATAACTAAGACAATATTTTAAATGCTTATACCTTGACTGCATATCAGTACATACAGATACAATGCATTATTCCATAAAATTCCCAGAAGGGTTTGATGAGATGCCATTTCTATGATGTACATGTTCACGTTATGTTCATTTAGTAAAATATAGTGGTAGGTTTACCCCTGGGGCCTATGAGCTCTCAAGCCATGGGTTCTTGACCATATTTACAGTATCAGGCATATGTTTCCTCCTGTGGAGTGAGACTATACTCAATCAACTAGAGCTCACAGGCTTCACAACTGGATAAGGGTATCGGCACACTCCCCTACCCAGCATTCTGTATAACTCATTATGCTACTATGAAAACTAGCCAGTAAGGAGGGATCTGGACCTAATGGCTATTTCTATGAGAGCCATTTTTAATGAGTCTATAAATAAGACTTATTTTAAAACACATATTGCACATATGTGTTCTATAGTCATGTTACTAAGGTTTTTTTTTAATGAAATGCATGAAACCTGGAGACATAAAAAGAGCTTGTAATTCTGCCAGTAAGACAAGGACTATCAATAAAATTGTAGGCATATATTCACATATTCTCTATTAAAAGACATTCTGAATTATTTGAAAGTGATATATTTGTCATGAAACCTCAATGACTATGTCTCACTGGATTAGTTAGTCATTGTCACAAGTGTCCTGTTATTTCCTAACACAGTTGTTCTACTAGACAAAGTCTATGGTCCTTTTTTCCCCTTGAATCTCTGCCATTTTCAACCCAAGAGGAGGAAGATGTGATAAGAATCCCATCTCATTTTAGAGGTCCAGTTAGAAGGTATAAGCCTCAACCTACATTTCCGTGGGTGGGTATCACTATCTCCTTACCTGATCATTCTATAAGAAGGCTGAGATATATTAATGAACATGTGGCTACTCTGTAAGCATTAACAATTGTCACATTCCAGAAATGGTTGATATTGATAAATTGTGATAATGGTTGATATTGATCATTGTGCCTAATGATCTATGTGGTTTTGCTGAACAAATACACTCAGAAGTCTTTCCATTAGAAAAAGGTACTCCATCGTACCCTTTCTCATTTTATTTGTACATTTGACTTGCTCATTTACTTATTTCTCTCTACTTTATTATAATAAGAATCATTCTCAGATGAGCAAAAATGTGACATACTTCTTAATATTAGTGCTCAGGAAGCTGGTAAATCACCATGATTTTGTGTCAGCCTAGGCTGCACAGTGAGTTCCAGGCCAGTCAGTGCTACTAATGTTTACTTAAGAAATAAAATTATATTTATTGTTGGATTCATGAGAAATGGTACTTGGAAATGGCTAGGTGGGAAGAACCTGAAAATGGGCAAAACACCAAGATGTTTTGATGCAAAGATTAGTTAAGCAGTTTTGAATGCTGTTGGGTTCTGTGCCTGAACCTCCTGGTGTCACTTGGTAGATTTCTGCCCTTGCTGTTGCAGCATGATTTACATGAGCCAGGTTGGACGCCAGGTTGGACTCTCATCTGGCAGAGCTTCCATGATCTCCATTACTAAGTTCCACCAATGACCATGCTATATATATGTCTAATACCTGTCAAATGTAACTTAGAAAGCTGTTCTTAGAGGATAAACCTCTTCTACCACTCAGGTTTATGGAGGAGTCCTCTAGAAGGAGGGGAAATGTCTATGAGAACTCATATTGCTCCTAAATTTGGAGGAAATATCTTTTGTCTTGTTTTATCTTGCTTCTTTGTCTCTCTTCTCTTTTCTGCTTGGAAGACAGCCTGCTCAGAGAAAACATGACTTATCTTTTAGCCAACCTTTTTTTTTTTTTTTTGATGTGACCTGGGAGTGTTTCTTCCTAACTTGTGCCTGCCCTTGCCCTCTTCTCTTGGAGAGTTGTAGCTGCCCATATGGAAATCATCAGTAGGCAGCTACTCTGAAGGAAACTGGGCAGGGTGGAAGAACCTGCAACTCCCTTGGTCAACACTGGCTTGTCAATCCTTCATCCACTTTGTTTCTTTCACAAACATGTTTTGTCATGAAGGATGATGAGACTAGAGCATGGAGAGTTACCATAGCACGGAGATTAATTATAACCTAGCTTAGCTGAAGTATTCAGAATCTAGTGGTTTTTTATGATGTGGATTTATATGCACAATGATTTCAGGGTCAGAATTTGGGATAAAACCTTCCATAGATTGTGTATTGCAAAATCTGTGAGAAACATGCTTGTTCTAGATTAGACAGGCTCAAAGACTTACTACTCAAATCAAGACAGGAACAGCAACAAACCAAAGGTTTCTATTCTTAGTTCATACCATTTTTTAAAAAAATATTAGAATCACCAGATGAATTAAAGCAGAGTCGCAGGACAAAGGCATGGATATTGATATCCTTTTAGAAGGTCTCAGTTATTTTAAAAGTGTATTGAGGGAGCATTCTCAGAGGAGTTTTGCTGGAATGAACAGCCTTGAGTTGAAAGACATTCCTCCAGAGACCTCCAATCATGTGGGCTCTGACCTCTAGTGCTTTATTTGTCAGAACCATCTTCCTCTGTCCTTCCTTGTCAGCAAGATTGCTTTTCTGACTTACTTTCTGTTTTTAAAATTTATTTATTTATTGCCTCAGGTTACATCTCCATCATATTGTCCTCTTTCCCCCCTTCCCAGTCCCACCCTCCCACCCTCTACCCCTAACCCTTCCATCCCACTCCTCTGGAGTGGGGTGTCCCTACACATCAGTCCCCTGCCCCAGTTTAGCAGTCATATGAGAGCCAAGAGCCTCCTCATACACTGGTGACTTACTTTCAACATGTGAGAACAACTTCTTACAGCCCATATCCTAGCACGCTATTTGGGCATGAGAGCCTGCCAAATACATCTCAGGTCATACAGTGGCGTCATTTCCCTGTCCAACAAAATCAGCCCCCTGCCTGTATTTGGGATGCTCAACTTCATTTGTGTGGTTTCTTGGTTGTTGTTTGGTTTTTGTTTTGTTTTGTTTTTAGCTCTAAGTCATGCTGAGAAGATCATGGAATGTTTTTTATTCTTTTCTTCTGTCTGTCTCATACTGCTTCTATTTTATGAGTTTCTAGCAGTATTCAAGCACATAACTAAGCTCTTCTCACTATTCTACATAACTATCTTCTTGTACCCTACGTTATATACTATGATGTATTGTTGGACTCTGGAAATATTCTTTCCTCCTCCAATCTCTTCTGGTCAGCACATAGGAAGTCTTACAAGGGAGATAAAGCTGCATCCTCTTACCTAGAACCCTTTTAGCAAGAGTGAGGCTCTTCTAATCTCCCTTTCTCCCTCCATGTATTTATAGATAACACCTTTCTTACTTCAATAAGCTTTTAGGGCTAAGTGATTCCCAAATGATTTAGTTACATGTGTTGACTGCTATGGAATCTGTTGAATTATCCCCAAATCGTTCAGCTTTGGTAAATATTCACTTAATTATCAAGTTTTGTTTGTCACATATTTTATATAATTGTTACATCAGTGTAATCTGGTACACTAATATTAAATAAATAAAAAAAATTCAAAGAAGTACAAGAAATAATAAAGCAACATGAATATCACCTGTTCTTCTAAAATTTTCACTGGTAAACCATGCACTGGGTTGTGCCATTCTCAATAGGAGACAATTCCTTAAAAAGGGCTCCAAAATCTACCCTGCCTACCAGATGTGCAGAGATAAAGACAGAGCAGAGACTGAGGGAATAGTCAACCAATGACTGGCCCAACTTGAGACCCACCCCATGGGAGAGACCCAACCCCTGACACTATTAATGATACTCTACTATGCTTGTGGACAGGAGCCTAGCATAACTGTCCTCTGAGAGACTACAACTAGTAGTGGATTAAAATAGATGCTGAGACCCACAGCCAAACATTGGATAGATACTGGAGTATCTTGTGGATCAGTTGTAGGAAGGACAGAGGCACCCAAAGGGGATAAGAGCTCCACAAGAAGACCAACAGAGTCAACTAACTTAGACCCATGGGCGTTCCGAGAGACTGAATCACCAACCAAACAGCATGCATAAACTTGACCCAGGCCCCTATATTTATGGAGTTGAAGGGCAACTTGGTCTTCATGTAGGCCCACTAGCCCCACTAGCAACTGTAGCAGAGACTGTCCCTGACATGAACTGTGTTGCCTACTGCTGGATAATTTTCCCCTCTCTGGGCTGCATTGTTTGACTTCAATGGAAGAGGATACAGCTAGTTATGATGCAGCATGAAGTGCTGGGGTGGGTTGGTGGGGGGTTCACCTTCTCTGAGAAGAAGGGGAGAAGGGAATGAGGGTGGAGGGTAGTTTTGGGAGGAGAAGAGGGAGGAGGCTGTGATTGATATGTAAAGTGAATAAATGGATAAATTAAAGAGATTAAAAGGACTCCAAGTGTGTATATTTCAAATGCTTTCTCAGCTTTTGAACAGGTGCTTCCTATTCATTGCAGGATTGTAAAAATTAGACATATATCATACATTGTATTAGATAAGGCAATTCAAAGAAAGTATAAATAATGTTAGGCATGTAAGATCTGATTTTATTTATCCAGTGCTTGGTCTACTTATTGAAAAACATTTGTGCACACTTAAGATTAATAGACTCTAAAGTATAGTTAGGGGTTAGAGAGAAGGCTCAGCAGTTAAGATCAAGTGCATATTGCTCTGGCAGAGGACAGGAGTTCAGCTCCCAGACCCCTGCTCAGATGGCTCCCAACTCCGTATAACTCCAGTTCCAGCAGACCCAATGGACTCTTCTGACTTCTGTGAGCTCTCCACTCACACTTGCAAATATCCCCACACAGACATGCCTGCTACACATAACACAGAAAGGCATCTTTCAAGGAGAATATAAAACGTGCTTATTTGCCCTGTCCATCTTGGTTGTGGGTTAGTAGGGATTTAAAAAAATATTTATTGATAAAGAAGAGAATCAAATTCCCATTATTTTTGCTTAACTTTACAATGTACATAAAATCTTTTACTAATAATTTTTGTACATTTAAGCATTTATGCAGAGAGATGTGCTAGTTTATAGGATAAAGTGTTGTTTTAGGAAAGAGAGTACTTTTAGAAAATGATGACAAACATCTTCAGTGATGCTATTGTATTAGTCAGATTTCTTCTTCCATGAACAAAGTACTAGATACAGTACTAGATACAGTACTAGATACAGTGCTAGATACAGTACTAGATACAGTGCTGGTATAGTGCTAGTTACAGTATTAGATACAGTGCTAGATTCAATGCTAGATACAGTGCTAGATACAGTATTAGATACAGTACTAGATGCAGTGGTTAATATAGTACTATATAGAGTGCTAGATACAGCACTAGATACAGTACTAGATACACAAGTGTATTTAGCCTCACAGTTTTGGAGGCTGGAATCCCAGATGGCATGGCACAGGTGTTCTGGAAGAGACGAGCCATGACTGCATCACCTCATGGCATATGCTGCAACCAAGGAAGGAAGGGTTTTCAAGAGAAAGGTAGCAGTGATGACATCTGGAACACAGATCAGTGTTGTTATCCACTCTAAGAGCATCCTTCCAACAATCTATGTACCAGCCCCTAGGCTCATTACTTACAGGTACCATATGAAATACCATTGGGGCAATAACTACAGGGTCCCTCAGTAGATCGTTGGAGAGGGATCACTACATTTAAACCAAAACAGTAACTTAATCCCCAAATCCTTTCACATGAACACTGAGCATGGCTACACATGTAACACTAACTCTAGCTTTGTATGGGGATAGAAGAACAAGGATTGCTGATACTTGTTGGCTCCCAGCCATGCTCCAAGTTCAGGCAGAGATCTTTGTCTCCAAGGAATGGAGTAGATGGTGCTATAACAAGAAACTCAATGTCCTCCTGTGACTTCATCTGTATACATACCAAACACATCTCTCTCTCTCTCTCTCTCTCTCTCACACACACACACACACACACACACACACTCTCACACACATACTCACACACACACTCACACACACATACTCACACTCACACAAATGGATATATTTTCCATAATGATTTGAGTATAAATTATTGTTACCAGCAAATTCATTTTAAGAAGAAAAGCAAGAATCACATTTCCTTTTCCCACTAGCTATTACATGTTTTGCTGAAGGCTATGTTGAGTGGTTCCATACACTTGCTGAAATCAGCAAAACAAAATTCTAATAATTAATTTTACACACATGATTAAAGAAATTGAGTCCTACAAACCTATGGATTCTAAAAATTAATGAACTGCAGTAAAAGCATGCTTTGCAAGAATTAATAATTTAAAATAGAGGAGTAAAACATAAATATACTTTTCTCTAACAAGTTGTTAGAGAATTCCTAGTGGCTTTCACGATACTATTCAATAATTTTATGAAAAAATAGATTCTACTTTTTCATCAGGCTTTTCAGTTATAGTCTCTCATTTACATGTTAGCACAAAGTATTTTACAATTGCTTGTCATTATTCTCAGCACTCTTATTGAAAATAAATTAAACACTCTTTATTTGCAAAACAGTTACCTCATTTAATTATAATTATGCATCAACATATTTATTCACATAAAATAAAATTTTCTTTTCCTGATGATCAGAGTTACTTATGTCAGATTTGCTCACATAGCTTCTTCATTTTCCCCCTTTAACATCTCTAGAATGATAACAAATAGCCAGTGGAATTCAAATTTTTTGTTGGTGTCTGGGTATTTAATACAAAAAGTCTTGTTAATTTCAACTATGGAAGACAGCATTCAGATCAATGACTAACACCTATTACATGCTTTTCTTGTTAGGTAAACCCATCTCTGATTCTTGACTCTGCTATGAAGCTCAGATAAAATTGATTATTTCCATCTTTCGACCCCTTGTTTGGCTATGAGCTACCAAAATCAACTCTGAATATTTTAAGTAGAAATGGGAGTTATTGGTAAAGCCAGCTGGGCTCTTGTTACAACTTACCACTGAGTTTTTTCACTGTTAACTCTTGATCCTCTGCCTACCAACTAGGGGTCTCAGCTTCACGGTAGACATGGTAGGTCACTTTTACCAGGCTCTCTATACCGTTAATACCTGGAAAAAATACCCCATTGGCTTACGTGAGATAAGACCCAATAGCATAACCACTAATTCATAGAGAGAAATAACTTCTCTTGGGCTGTACTGAGTAAGTCTTTGCTTCCCATATATTAAAACAAATAAATAAAACATGTATTTGTAGCTGAAGTGCTCACTAATCAATGGTAATACAAGTTTAAATTTTGTCCAAGGCCCATATAACCTTCTTTCTGAATTTAAACTATTGTTTTCTCTCTTACCTAGGTGGTCACACATTTCACCCTTTTCCCAAGAGCAAAAACAGTGTCACTTCTCAGTTGACATTTATTATTCCTTGAGTGCCATTGGAATCTTTTTTGAAGCACATAGGTTCAGAGATTACAAACATACTTTATATAGAGTGCCAGTAGTCAGGCAGGAGCAAGTATGGCACACGTTTGTAATGTTGCATGAAAGTAATGAATAAATTACTAACATTATGATTTTGATATCATGTTGTCAGATCATGGGAGGTCCTAATGATAATGATGCACCTTTCCCATTATGATCTTGTTAGAGATCTATCTGCATTTGCTTTCACAAGCCTTCCAGATTTTGAGGGTAATTGTTTCATCAAAATAAAACAATTTTGTATTATTGATGATTTTATGAATAGTATAAATGTATCATCTTCTAGTAATGCTTGAACACTGGACATGGTTCACAAAAATACACTTAGGAAATCACTTGGGATTCATCATTATTTTTCTTTCTTTCCTATGTAGTAGCAACATGCTTGTCAATCCTTACCCATTTTTAGTTTTTTTCAGAGCTCTCTTTGTTATATCACAAGACAATAACACGGAGTCCTCTCACACCTAAATGCAATTCTACATGCTGCTGATCTTCCAATCAATGTGTGTCATCCACTGTATAACAGTCTTGAATCTGAGCAGGCCTTGTGACTTGCTTTGGCAAAGCTGCGGAAGTGACAGGTTGAATAGTTTCTGACCACTTACTCTCATTTTCTTACTACCATAAGCTGTGACGGCATTGGAGCTGGCCTCTGGGAAATGGCCATGAGGAATTAGCATGTGCTGATGTAACCCACCAAAAATGTTTGTGAAGTTCTATTAGAGCTATCAGGTGACTTGACTCTGCTTGGGTTTCCCTAGATGAGACAAGAGAGAGAAATACCCAGCTAATTGAACCAAACTTTTAAAATCAAAGTATTACCAAACTACTGCATTGAAAGCAAATGTAATGCCTGTTGATTTATCCACTTTCATATTGCTGTTTCATCCAGGGATAAGCAGCTGTCATGGACTTCCTCCTGTCACAGGGTTCCTTCCAGTGACAAGCTTGAGATCAGTATATGTCTAGATCTGTGACCTTGATTAACTTATTTAAACCATGGAGAAGGGTATGACTCATTAATTGGAAAAGCATAAGACCAGGGGGAGGGAGTCACCCTGACTCTAGTCTTCTTTCTGTTGGTAATAATCTGTCTGCAAAGAACCAAAAATATTCTTCAGATCCTCCATCAGTTTAAGTTCAGTGACCACAAGTGCCAGTCGTGGTGGGTATGAGAGTCATGAGAGAGAAATGTTTGCAGTGTCCGTTAGGTCCTGAGGTACTCACACATAACTGCTGTTAAAATCTTTCCTGTACTGACAGAGAAGCTGTCATCCCCTTTTCTACTTACTCTTTTGTTTCTTGATTTGTTCACAACACAGGGAAAAGCTGTTCTAACATATTAGGACTTTTTGAAGAATTCATTCATGATGCTAGGCAATATTGGTGAGTGAGTGTTGGGACCAGTCTCACTCTATTATATGACACTGGCACAAAGATGGTGTCTCTTGAAGAGACTGTGCCTCTCTGTAGTCAGTGATGTAGCTTGGTGCCAGCTGTGGGCTTTGTACAGACGACTGAAAGTAGTATGAAACTCTCCGCAGGTTGTCCATTTTATCCATGCAAGAAGATAGTAGTTATTATTTCTCAAAGAAATTTATTTTATTTTTTGTATATGAGTGTTTTGCCTGCATGTATGTCTACCACATTCATATCTGGTTCCCAGAAGAGAGGATCAGATTAATGCCCAGAATCTGGAGTTATGGATGGTGTCAACCAACATGTAGGTACTGGGCCTAGCTCCTATGCAAGAATAAGTGCTTTTAACTACTGAGACATGTCTTTGGCCCTAACATTCTTAGAAATAATCCCTGTGGCAAGGAAACAGGTGGTGAAGGATTTTCTTGGTGGTTTGAGATATGATGGGAAGGTTTGAAGAAAGGTCAGATTTGTATTCTTATTGTAAGTCAGCTGTTCAGATTCCAATGTGGGCAGGTGGAGGAGAATCATTGAGGCCCCTCTATTTTCCCTTATCATTGATTCCTTCAGCTTCTGGGGCCTCATCTCATAAATTATGAGAGAATTAAAGAAATTTTGTTTATTTTATGTATATGAGTGTTTTGCCTGCATGTATGTCTACCACATGCATATCTGGTTCCCAGAAGAGAGGATCAGATTGATGCCCAAAAGCTGGAGTTATGGATGGGGTCAACCAACATGTAGGTACTGGACCTAGTTCCTATGCAAGAACAATTGCTTGTAATTACTGAACCCTGTCTTCTAAATTCAAAACACAGACATGTAAAACCGAAGAGTTCTCACTCAGGTTTTAGAAGAGGACTGCTCCTAGCTCCAGCATGTGTGTTTGTGCCATCTATGTGATCGTCACAGCAGGCAGAGACAATGTTTGTACAACTAAACGTATGGCAGAAGATGTGATAGCTGACAATTATAAGAGAAAACTAGGTTTCCTTTAAGATTAATAATAATCTTAGGAGAATAATTCCCTAAGTGCAAACTATGACTGTCTCAAAGTAAGCAAACAAATGTTAGTGGCTCTTCATTGTAGTATTAAATTTAAGGTGACATCATTTTGAAATATTCAAATTTGTGAAGCAAAAAGACATGTTCAGCATTGTTCTAAACCAACCTGAGAAGACTGATAAAGATGTGGACTGCAGAGCCTATGACTATAAGAACAGATGTGAAGGAAGTCTTTAATTACAATGCTTAACCATTAAGAACAAGCCACTCACCCTAAGTCTGAAGAGGGCAAACAAGGATTATTCACAGTTTTTCCTTCTCGTCTGTGAAAAATTGAAAAGACAACGTTAATAACTGACTGCTTCAACTCACCTTGAAACTGTTATTCTTGATGCTAAAATTAAAATTTTATAATTTTCTTTTGGTCAGCTAAGGAATTACCTCAGTGGCTTGTATATGTATGCCTGCCAAGCATTATAATGATTTGCTTGTTTTTAGACTGTGAGAAATACATAAAAGGACCCTTTCAAATTGCTTAGCATGCATATGTATACGTGTTGGCTCTGTTTCTGTATTTTTGATGATGATTATATGCCTATCAAAAGTGAGAGAAACCGGCAGTGCAAATATAACTGAGGGTCTTAGAACACGGCTGTCAGCAAGTTAAGGAGCATTACTGAGCAGGCACAGTTGTCTGAATGCATTAAACTGTAAGTAGATCAAAATGGGGAATATTTCACAAAGATTTGCTTCTTAAGAAGCTCATGTGAAAAGCTGCATTATCTCCCCAAGCCCCATAAAAACTGCTGTGTGTGTTTGCATCAAAAGTTCTCTTGTGCAATTGTTGAAAGTCACAGGATGGCTCAGTTCAGAATACTCACAGGGCATGGCTTTCTATAGGAGTTTAATTAAGATCAGTGCTTAGGCTCCTTAGGACAGCAGTATTTACCTCATAAAACAAGTAGACAAGTCACTATTGCATTATGGGACATAGTTTCATCAACATTAGCCAACTATGGCTTTATTTTCTTTTTCTTTTTCTTTTTTGTGATAGAGTCCCATGTAGCCCAAGTTAGCCTCAATCATAATACACAGTTTAGGTTGATTTTAAACTTCTGATTCATCTGCCACCACCTTTGAATGTTGTGATTATAGACACATACCACTGTGCTGAGTTTATGTGATACTGGAGATTTAAGACAAGTCTTCAGGTATGTTAGGCAAGTAGCTACATCACTATCCCTATCATGCTTAAATAAGTAAAAAACGGAAGCTCAAATACCATGGCACCAAGGTGCTAGGTTTCTTGCAATGGTTTGTTTGATGTTCATTCATTCATCCATCCATTCATTTATTTTTGTTGACTTTGTCCTCTGCCTCTTCCACTCCCTTTCTTCCATAGGGGACAAGAACAATAAATGGAGATCAACAGAACCAACCAACCTAGGCCTCTAGAGGCTTACAAAGACTGAAATACTAACCAAAATAAAATGAAGCAGAAGAAGAAGAACGAGGAGGAGGAGGAGGAGGAGGAGGAGGAGGAGGAGGAGGAGGAGGAGGAAGAAGAAGAAGAAGAAGAAGAAGAAGAAGAAGAAGAAGAAGAAGAAAGCTTAGACTAGGCCTAGACTCCCCTATACAAATACAGATGATAGGCAACTTGGTCTTCACACAGATCCCTTAGCAAGTGAGGGGGTTGGTCTTCACACAGAACCCTTAGCAAGTGAGGGGGGGCAGTCTCAGGCATGAACTCTGTTGCCTGTTAGTTGGACACTACGCTAACTGAGCTGTCATGCTGAGAACCAGAACAAGAGGAAGCGCTTAGGCCTCATGTGACTGATGAACTGAGGGGGGTTGATGTTTTGGGCCCCCCTCACTGAGGAGAAGGATAGGAAGGAGAGGGGGAGGAGACTGGGAGAGTGGGACTGGGAGGGAAGGAAGGAGAGGGCTGTGGTTGAGATGCAACTTGAATTAATAAATGAATGTTAAAAAAAAAAACTAAAACACCAAACCAAACCAAACAACAACAGCAAAACTCCATTTGATTATTTAACTTCATCATTTTATTTTCTCTCCTTAGTTGAAGAAAAGAGTTATTAGATTACCTGTGGCAGGGAAGACACATAAAGTACAGCGGAGAATCAGGTTCCCAAAATCTCTGTTTCAGATACATTTTTCCCCTTGATTGACCAACATGTGAGTAACAAAACACACAAAAAAGAATGCAAAAGTCATTCACTGTTTATGGCTTAAGCCTAGTTGTCACATTGGCTTTCCTAAAATTTGTAAACAAAACAGATTTTCCAAGCCGAATGTATTTGTAGCTATTGTGTCTATCTTCTCAGAAGACAGAGGACTTTTGGGGTCGGTGCTACACAACTGATTCATCTTGTTGCCCACTCTGCATCTAAGAGCAGTGGATGAGAGATAGAATGTGGTGCTCTGACCACCTCTGGCCCTGTGGGGAAGTTCTGAGACAGAAATAGGCCAAGCATCTTGGAGAACTGCATCAGTCAGTGGGAACAAACAGACACTTCCTGCCTACTGTTTTAATTTGATTCACTCAACCTCCATGAATATAGTTGGGGCAATCTCTTCTTGAAGTGAAGCTGGATCTTGAGGGGAAAATAATCCTTAAACGCATAGACATAGACAAAAACAGAGTGAACAGCTCCCAGACTGAATATTACTCTTCCCTTAAATGAGCTATCCACACATTTTACATCATAAAATATGCACAGGCTAATTGACAAACATTGAGGGAAACAACCAGTCAAGTAGACATTATAATTTATAGTAAAAAAAAAACTATCAAAACATTTTATTAAAAACATGATGGAATGAATCATAGCTGTGATTCCAGGTGCCATGGTCAATGTGTTTTGTTGTTGAAAGTTTCACAATAGATTTTATTTTTAACTTTTATACTTTTTATGAGGCCCATTTATTAATTTTTTAATGTTTATTTATGACTTCAAGTTATTTATCCATCATAGTCTCTGCTCTCCACCCCTCCTGGTACCATCCTCTCACCCTTCCCCCCCCAACTATCCTACTCCTCTGGAGTGGGTTGCCCCGACATATCATCCCCTCTCAGTTCAACAGTCAGTCATAAGAGCTTCCTCTTGCACTAGGGGACTTTATGGAAACTCCATTAGGGCAAAGTGTCCCACTAACAGGTAACAAAGTTTATGCTCATGTTCGTTTTGGTTTGTTGGTTGTAGGATAATTATCCTGTACTATATGGTTAATATCGAGTTATAAGTGAATAGAAGCCATGTGCATCTTTCTGAGTCTGGGTTAGCTCACTCAGGATGAGCTTTTCTAGTTCCATCCATTTGGCTATAAATGACATGATTTCCTTGTTTCTGATAGCTGAGTAGTATTCCATTGTGTAAATGTACAAATATACAACAGGTTTTTGGTTTATTTTACACCCATTCTTCAGTTGGGGAACATCTGAGTTGTTTCCAGTTTCTAGCTATTACAAATAAGGCTTCTATGAACATAGATGAGGAGATCTGCTTGTGGTTTAGTGAGGAATCATTTGGAGGTATACTCAGAAGTGCTATGGCTGGGTTTTGAGGAAGAGCGATTCCAAGTTTTCTAAGATATTGCCAGACTGATTTCCATAGTGGTTGCACAAGTTTGTACTCCCACCAGCAATGGAAGAGTGTTCCCTTTCTCCACAACCTCACCAGCATGTACTGCCATTTGGATTTTTGATCTTAGCAATTCTGACAGGTGTGAGATGGAATCTCAGACTCATTTTGAGTTGCATTTCTCTTATATTGGGTTTTAATTGTTTTTTTTTAAATGGAAAATGTGCTTATATCATTCCCCTTTCTTTTCTTTCTTCAATCAGTCTCATGGTTCATCTTGACTGTCAATGTCAGTGGGTTAATAAACACCTAAAAAAAATTCAGGATAACAGGTCTCAGATTGTGTCTGCGGAGGTATTCTTAGGCTGCCTAGGTGTAAAACAAACTTGAATATATCTGGCAGCACCTGTGGATTGTGTACCTATGGGATTGATAGTGGGAAACTGAGCCAGCCTCCAGGCACAGGTGTTCTCTGTTCTGCTTGCTGACCAGTGTGATGCAAGCTGTTCTGCTCTACTGTGTGCTCCTCACACAGATGACCTGCTCATGCAAAAAGTACTATTTAAAGTATTCTAGAGTCTTTGGAAAAAATGTAAGATTGATATTAAATTGTGTTTCTTATTATTATTGTGTGTACGCATTTGCATGTGTGTGTACATGCATGCATATGTGTGCATGTGTTTGCACACATGTGTGTATGCAGGCACACACATTACTTATTATGTGTATGCAGGTCAGAAGACGAATTTCAGGAGTCCATTCTTTCTTTCCACTGTGGGTTCTAGAGATGGAATTTAAGCGATAGGCATTTTTATCTCACGGTCCTGACATTTTAAAATTTAAATATTTCTAAGATATTTACTGTGAGTAATCACATGGGTTTTTTTTGTTTGTTTGCTTGTTTGTTTTATAAATAGAATCTCACTATGTAGCCTACGCTATCCTTGAACTCATGACCCTCGTGCATCAGCCTTCTGAGTGCTGAGGTCACCAGTATGCCCCGATAGCATGGAGATTTTGATGAGGATCCTTTTTTCACTGCTCAGTGTATCCAAATATTAACAAGCAAACAGAAATCTTTTAGAATTCATTTGTCCAGTTTAATCAAAGTATATTGACAAATAAAAGTTGCATATAGTAAAGACATACATCACTACAGTTTGATAAATGTAGACACCGTTCTCATATTTGAACAAATGAGTTAATAAACTTAAACATACCAAGATAAACATGAAGCATGGTTGTAATGTGAAATACACAAAGAAATTGTTTAAGTCTATTGTAAAGTAGACAGTGTCTTACACAGACAAGTGGAAGGAAAAGAATTGTTGAAGAAGGAGATAATTCATTTGTATCATGTCTTAGAAGTTTATAATAAGGAAAAATCTATGTTAACTACTTTAATTGTAATACTGTAGTTTTATCTTGTGAATGAGAAAGTCTTACTTATAAATTTTAAATGATAATATTTGGTATACTGTTTGAGACTTCTAAAGTGCAATGTACTAAAATCTAAAAACTGATATAAAATAGAAGCAAAATAAAATATATATGTATGTTTATGTATATAGATATATACACACATTCATATACATATACAAGAAAAGAAAATCTTCCTTTGCTACCATAAAAATATGCTTCTGACAATATAGTGTAAAAAAGTTAAATCCAAAAAAGTAATTAAATACATCTCTTTTTTTGCAGCAAGCTGTATTTTTCTAATACTAGTCTCCAAATATCATTTCCCAAATAATAGTTGATCGTTTAAAATCAACCCCCAAAATGTTTTTCTAACTTATAGACATGCAAATTCTAAATTATAATGATTTTTATACTGATAAATAGGAGACACCCAATTTTCAAGCAAGCAGTAAAATGTAGTCTATCCTTTATTTTTGTGTATATCTTGGTATATGCCAATGCCTGTATCTACTTTCTTTACAGAGTATTTCACGTATTTATTTATTACACCATGAAACTAGAGGCCTAGTGCTGTATTGATATGATCACCAACCTGGTGATTATCATTTTATGATATTCTTCAGAACTTCCTTGCTGTCTTCTCTAATTAGCAGGCTTTTATGAAACCTAGCAGACATAAGTAAAAATTATACAGGTTTCATGAAGTGGGTACCTGCTGGAGGCCACCTAGCTGTGTGATCTCCAAGGTGACCTAGTGAAATTACTCTGCCCACACAAAAGTTTTTATTAGTTCCCATGTTATTAGCAAAGGTATAAATAATTATATAGTAAATATCTGTTCATCATAGATAACAATAGTCTAACAAAATGCTTCAGTGATTCATGTGTCTTTCCACAGAACCCATATTGCAGGAACAACTTCAGAAATTCTGAAGTGCAAGCTTTAATATGTCATTTAACAAATACATAGTTTGGGATAATTTCATGTACCTTTTAAAAAGACCCTTATTATGTTTACTATTTGAAGAGTGAAACTTTAAACACACACACACACACACACACACACACACACACACACACACACACACACAC
>CAJQZJ010034182.1:2962066-2988679 GCA_907164525.1 Lophiomys imhausi
CACACACACACACACACACACACACACACACACACACACACACACACGGCTGTTTTATTCTGGGCTTTGTAAAAAACAGACCTTGATGTGAAAATGCATGCCAACTCTTTAATGAGAAGTAAGTTCCAGGAAGCAAGAGTGAGGCACTAGAACAGCAGTTATCAAGCTGTGGGTCATGATTCCTTTGGGGAGGGGGGGATGACTCTTCACAGGGTGCCATGTCAGATATTGTACATATCACATATTTACATTCTGGTTCATAACAGTAGCAAAATTATAGCTATGAAGTAGTAACAAAAGTAAATTTATGATTGGGGGTCACCACAATGTATTGAACTGTTGTAAAGTGTCACAGCATAAGGAAAGTTGAGAACCAACCACTGTACTAGGAGATGAAACCAGAAAGCTTGGGGACAGACACAGAGGAACTCATGGCCAAGCTGGCTGCCACTGTGTTTCAGGAAGCAAGTGGGAGTCTCACCTGACATCCTCTGTGTCACAGGTACTGGGAGTTTACTTTGGCGGTGTTCATCTTGGGGAACGGAGAGTAATTTATTGTCAATATCCTTCTCTTTCTCAGTCAAAAATTGTCCTCTCCACAATGTCAACACCGCTGTGCTTCCAACCTGCAAAATCCTGGACTCTTCATGGGGCTTATGGAACTTGTAAACAGTGGTGGTTTGTAAGGAAGTTGATTCTTTAAGGCTGAACATAGCCATTGCTGTCTCACAGCAGATTAGGTGTGATCACATAACCTGAGAGGATTAGGTCTGACAAATGACTTTTTTTTTTAATGTAATAAATACAGGGAAAAAATTCAGTAAGTAGAAAATCTGGAAAAAACTCAAACCTGCCTTTTTTTGTGGGGGCAAATTCATATTTGTGAATGGCTCTATATTTTTATTTTCTCTAATATTGCCAGAATTGACTTTGTTTTCAAATATAAGAAATTGCAGTTTCCACATGCTATAAGCTGCAAAATAACATTTAAAAAGTGAAGAAGGTTTCTAGTTTGCTTTGTGGTATTATTTTAATCCTGATGTTACGACTGCTCAGATAGCTAACAGGAAAACATATCAAAATTTTAATTACATAGATGGATGGAAAATCATAAAATACAAAAAGAACTAAGTGAATTTCTCAGCATATTTTGTTGCACATAATAACATGCTCAATGAAGTGCTATTTCTAAGTGCAAGTATATGAGGAAAAAGATATAAAATCTATGGAAAATTGATCTTTCAATTGAGCTTATGGAATCAGACATATTATTAGCCATTAAAACAGTGCAGAACAACAGTATAAAAATTAACAGTAATATTTTTTTCACAGCTATTATAATATATAAGTTCATAGCTCAGAGTCTTTTTTTCCTTTTCTCATATTAAGAACTAAATGATGATAGATTAGCAAAGCCAGAAAATAAATAAAAACTTACCATCGCTGGAGAAGTTACATACTTTTATGAAATTTAAGAAATTAGCCAATCAAAAAATGGGGGACAGAGCTAAATAGAGAATTCACAAAGGAGGAATCCCTAATGGCTGAGAGACACTTGAAGAAATGCTCAACATCCTTAATCATCAGAGAAATGCAACTCAAGACGACTCTGAAATTCCATCTCACACCTGTCAGAATGGCTAATCAAAAACTCAAATGACAGCACATGCTGGCGAGGGTGTGGAGAAAGGGTGCCCTACTCCATTGCTGGTGGGAATGCAGGCTTGTGCAACCACTATGGAGGTCAATCTGGCGATATCTTAGAAAACTTGGAATAGCTTTGCCTCAGGACCCAGCCATACCACTTTTGGGTATACACCCAAATGCCTTTCCTCATCTATGTTCATAGCAGCCTTATTTGTAACAGCTAGAAACTGAAAACAACCCAGATGTCCCTCAACGGAAGAATGGGTTAAAAAACTGTGGTACATCTACACAATGGAATACTATTCAGCTATCAGGAACAATGAAATTATGCAATTTGTAGCCAAATGGATGGAACTAGAAAAGCTCATCCTGAGTGAGCTAACCCAGACTCAGAAGGACGCATATGGCATCTATTCACTTATAGTAGGATTTTAGCTATATAGTAGAAGGTATCAATACTACAACTAACACACCAAAGGGAACTTGGACATAGACTTTTTATTTTTAATTTTAATTTTTTATTTATTTTTAAATATTAGTTATTTTTTTCTATTTTTTAGTCTTTTTTATCTATTGTCTGCTTATTAGTTTGTGTGTTTAGTAGTTCTCTCTCCCGGGCAACGAGACACTTTTCACTGATGGTACTGCTTTGTAGACCCCCAATAAATGAGGAGGCTCTTGGCCCTCATATGACCTCTCAACTGAGATGAGGGACTGCTCTATATGGACACCCCACCCCAGAGAAATGGGATGGAAGGGTTAGGAGGTAAAGAAAAAAAATGAAATGTGATGTTTCGGCCTTTTACTACTAATTGTCATAAACTGTTTAGGATAATTAAGAAATGCAAACTAATTGTTATGCAAGTCGGTCATTCTGTTAGGTACTATGACAGCCTATTATAGTTACTCTCTAAGCTAATCAGAAATAAACCTGCTACGAGACAAGCAATATCTGCTTACTCTAATATAAGAGATAGATAGGGCCTCTTCAAAAACCTCAAGAGATCTGCAGAATATGACATTCAAAGATGTTGTCGTAACTTTAGATTTTCTTATATCAAGACATATCAACTCCTGACAGCACCCCCTATTCTACCCCAAGTAGAAGATGAACATCGAAGAATCTCCAGTGGGAGATGATTGAATTATCGCAAGCCTATCTCTTGGTAGGAAAAGCCCCTTGCTCCAACTGTAGACAGAATGCTGTCCAAAAAGGACAAAACCTGGAAGCAGGTAAGTCGACAACCTAGCTCTGCCAAGACAGGGTAGGTAAGTCCTTCATAACCACTGCTCTACAATCAATGTCTGTCAGAGAAACGGGGCCAAATGACTGAAGATCGATGCTGTAATGTATGGAGAGAAAATGGGAACTGTCCAGGCAGCCACTGGTATGTCATTTCTTAGTTTTGGAAGCTGCAGGCCCTGTACTTCCTATAAAATCAGATATATTTATCCCTCTCAAGTCTCTGAGGTGGTTGAAGAACAGATAGCTAGAGTCTCATAATTAAATTTTGAGTTGTTTAGGAATCAAGAGGGTGTTATAGATCTAAGAAGATACTTTTAAAATTGTGTTCCAAGTTAGTATAAATGTTGAGTCAGATACAGAACTTTAAACTCATGGAGATGGTTAGATAGTAGAATGTTAAAGTCAGGTACCAAATACATATGGACTGGACATTGGGAATGTATGCTACACCATATAACCTTCATAATTGTTTTTTGAAGGTTTTGTATTGTATTACCTCTGTTGTTTTGTATTGTATTTATTATTATAAGAGAAAGAGCCATTTGTTGGACTGAAAGGGGAAACTGTAGGGGGAAATAAGACATACCTTAAACTTAAAAGGAAAAAAAAAAGGGAAGAGGATGGGGGGTTGAGGGTGGGAGGGTGGAACTGGAGGGGGAATAGGGAGGGGACTGTGATTAAGATGTAACTTGAAGAAATAAAAAATAAAGGAAAAAAAAAAGAAATTAGCTCCAAAAATGCTGACACATCAAGATGACAGCATTGTGAAAAGGAATGAATATTTATTCCACAAATATGGAGTTTCAATTATGTAGAAAGACTGGATATGGTGGTGCACGCCTTTAGTCCCAGCACTCGGGAGGCAGAAGCAGGTGGATTTCTGTGAGTTTGAGGCCTGTCATGTCTACAAATCAAGTCCAGGACAGCCAGGGTTAATGCATAGAGAAACTTTGTCTTGAAAACCAAAATAAAATGTAGAAGGAGATGAATTTTTACTAAATACAAATACACACATAGATAAATATGTATATGCACACATATGTGTATGGTGCCACAAAGGTTAGAAGAGGGCATTGGATCTCTGGAGCTGGAGTTAGAGAGGATATGAGTTTCTACATGGGCGTTAACCAGTGAACCCGGATCCTCTGGAAGGCCATCCAGTTCTCTAGTTCTCTGAACATCTGAATCATCTTTCCAGCCATCAATACATGCTTTTAAAATTAATTAATTAATTAATTAATTAATTAATTAATTACTTTAGGTTACATCTCCATCATAGTGTCCTTTTCCACCCCTCCAGTCCCGCCCTCCCACCCTCTACCCCCTAACCCTTCCATCCCACTCCTCTGGAGTGGAATGTCCCTACATAACAGACCCCACCCCAGTTCAGTAGTCATATGAGGGCCAAGAGCCTCCTCATACACTGGGGGCCTACAAGGCAGCACCACTAGGGCAAAGTGTCTCATTGACAGGTAACAAAGTCTATGTTCCTGTTTCCTTTGGTTCATTGGTTGTAGTATAGTTATCTGTACTATATAGCTAAAATCTGATTATAAGTGAATAGATGCCATGTGCATCCTTCTGAGTCTGGGTTAGCTCACTCAGGATGAGCTTCTCTAGTTCCACCCATTTGGCTGCAAATTGCATAATTTCATTGTTTCTGATAGCTGAGTAGTATTCCATTGTGTAGATGTACCACAGTTTTTTAATCCAATCTTTGGTTGAGGGACATCTGGGTTGTTTCCAGTTTCTAGCTATTACAAATAAAGCTGCTATAAACATAGATGAGGAGACTTCCTTGTGATTTGGTTTTTAATTTAAAAAGTTTTATTCTAGTGGTGTGTGTGTGTGTGTGTGTGTGTGTGTGTGTGTGCTTGTGCATGTGTTTTGGTACCACAGTGTATTTGTAGCGCTCAGAGAACAACTTTTGTGAGTTAGTTCTCTCTTTCCACTATGTGGGTACCATAGATTTAACTCAAGGTCAGTCATGGTAGCAAGCACTTTACCCAAAGAGCCATCCTGCTGGTCCATGGTTAAATATTTTTTTTCTGAGCTTACTACATTATTTTGTAGTGAGCATAGATTTTCAATCAGAGTCAACATATTTTAAAGAATATGTTAATGGCATTAAGCATTCAGATCTCATTTATTTTCCTTTACTTACATTTGCTTCTATTCTGTCTTAATCCTCCCCTTATCCATATTTCTACTTTGACCTTTAAAAAGAACTTCCTGATGATTCAATCCACCACACACGTCTTCATGATAGTTTGTTTTCATCTCTTTACAACATTAATTCAGAGGTGTTGCGCTTCCCAGTATTTTCTGTTGACTTAAGGTTTCTTTTTATTTTTCTTCTCAGAAAGACCTTACATTTATTCCAGTGAAACCAATAACTATTTACATGAATATAATTTGGAAATTAGCATCTATAGTCCAAAGCTCCTCACATAGGTCTGGACATAGAAATTAGTCTTGATATGATTTCTGGGAGATTCCACATGTCCTTTACATTAAATTATATATATTTTATATATTCTTCTGTCCTTGAAATTCTCCATAATTTTAAAAAGAAACATTATTTTCCCATTTTCTGAGCCCAAATAATGATTGTTCAGCTTGTATTCATTTTGACTTCTATCTCTTTTGAATTTTCTCTTCTTTTTATAAAACTTAGTGTATAAAGGAGGGGTGAAGATAGCCCCAAAGTAAAGATAATTTTTAGAAAGAAAATTCTCAAAGCCGGGCATGGGAGTGCATGCCTTTGATCCCAGCACTTGGGAGGCAGAGACAGGTGGATCTCTGTGAGTTCAAGGCCAGCCTGGTCTACAAAGCAAGTCTAGGGCAGCTGTTACACAGCAGAGAAACCCTGTCTGGAAAAAAAAAAAAGAAAATTCACTTAGTATTTTCCCAGAAAATAAAAATATAAACTGGTTTTTCCCTGGAACTTTCAAAAATTACCTCGCATTCTTTACTCAGCATTTTTGTTGTCGTTTTAAAACTCATGGCCAAAGGTTCCTTTGAATATTCACAGCTTTTTTCATCCTTACTACCCAAACTGTTTCAGTAATAATAGGGACTTATGTGGTGGATATTTGATGGATGAGTGAGGAAGGAAGACAGAAATACACACTCGATTTCGGAGACTGATGACACAGTAAGATGTAAGGCCAGCACGGTAAAGACACAAAGTTGCATTATTGTGAACTAGCACAAATAATAAAGCAAAGAATGATATGGAATGCTGAATGAGGTGAACTGTCAGGACAGTTTCTAGAAAGCCATATGACAGAGAATTGATGAACATAGAGATGGCATATGTCATGTCTCATTCTTGTTGGTGATGCAGCTCTTAGGGGGTCACTCATATTGTTATGACCCCAACCCATGTTCTTGTAAGCATTCCCTTAGTCATGCTCCTGTCACTAACCCCAATAAACTCAGAGACTCACTAAACTGGCCTTTGATGAAATTATTCCCTTGATCTGTTGTTTACCTCTCTGGGTTGTGTAGACATCTGCTTAAGTCTCCCGGGAAATGTTAACACAACAAGGAACCACAATTAACAATGTTAAAACTGCTCATTGATAACAAAGTAGCAGTGTGATTTTTTTCATGTCCCCAAATGACTTGATGTTCTTCATATTTCCAGAACAGGTATGAGTTAGTATATTACAATTTACATGTTCTGATCTTAATCAGTACTTCTATAAAAATGGGTAACATATTTAAGGCTTGCTCATGAATTTGTCTGCCAAAACTTTATTTAAAGTTATAGTGTTTATAATCTAAAGCAACACAAATACAATTGTGATTAGGAATTACTAAGAAAAATGAAACATAATGTACAAGCATTTCTCTAGTTAGCGTATTGCGCTGGTGTCCTTATTTCTCTATACCATGCAATATTTTTTAGAAGCTGCAATTTATCATCATTGTTAATTAGTATTATTTGTGGCAGGAATCCACACAAGCCCAGCTTTTCCTTTTCACCCTTTAATGTAGGGTTAAATACCCTTGGTGATACAGCCATAAAAGTTGTCAAATGTTTTGCTAATTTAAACCAATAAAACAAATATAACCTGAGAACTCTGCACTAAAAGGAGAGGAGGATCACAGAAAATGTGAGTGTTCACATGTTATTTATTCTTCTTGAGATATATTAGATGCCCTGAAAGATTCTACTCACAGGTCCTGTAGGCTGCAGCACATAGCTCCTTTGGTCCTGTACTTCTTTATCATTTCTCTTTTTTCTTGTCACCACACAAAGTAGCACAAACATTAATATTTATTTGCTTCACAGTCTTTGAAAAAATGGAAGTAGGTGTTTAGTCTAGACTTACTATGAATACTTATTGAAAGGCTCAACTTATTTTACCCAGCCCTACAGCTGGTACTTACTAGAACATCATTTTTCATTTTCCTCTTTATTTATGTACTATAGTTCAAAAACTATGGAACATCCAGGGAAGGTTCACTAGCAATTTATGAATAACTCAAAGATTTTGGTAGAGGGGGTATCTTGTTCTAATTAGTCTTAGGATGATGTTTGAAAAGGACAAAACCTGGAAGCAGGTAAGTCGACAGCCTATCTCTGCCAAGACAGGATGTGAAACTCCTTCATCATTCCTGTTTTACAATTAATGTCTGTCAAAGATACTGGGCCAGATGGCTGAAGATACATGCTCCAATGTTATAGTGAGAAATTGGAGAATGTCCAGGAAGTCGGTTGTCTGGCATTTCTTAGTTTTGGAAGCTGCTTGCTGGGCACTTCTTTTTTACTCATATATATTTATCCTTCTCAGGTCTCTGATGTGGTTGAAGACTAGATAGTTATAGTCTCACAGTTAAGTTCTAAAGTTGTTTAAGAATTTAAAAAGATGTTTTAGGTATAAGAAGATGTTTTTAAGTTCGTAATGCAAGTTAGGGTGGAAATTGAGTTAGGTATAGAACTTAAAACTAATCAAGACAGATAATAGAATTTTCTTACTAGTTGCCAAATACATATGGACTGGAGATTGGGAATGTGTGTCATATCTTATAGTTTTCATAATTGTTGCCTAATTGTTCTTATTGTTTTGTATTGTATTTATTGTTATAAGAAAAAGAGCCTTTTGTTGAACTAAAATGGGGAGATGTTGGGAAAAAGGTATAATAAGTATTAAAATTTAGAAAAGAAAGAAAAAAAGATAAAGATTTATTTTCCTGTTTTTGTTGCTACAACCAAACTGTGTTCAGAAGCAAATTATCATATCAAGAATTGAATGGATTAAGTAAATGTTTTTATTGAAGTGACATGGAATTGAAAATGGTGTCATTTATGGAACATAGCTGCATAATTTGCTGCTTTGTAGAAGAAGGTGACTATCTTGGAAAAAATCAAGATGGTAGGAAAGGGATCCAAACATATTTACAGAAAACAAAAAGCGGCCAGGTTTGCAGGGCTCACTGACTGCCAGGCAACATTGCTGGTGCACTGCAAATTTGATCATTGGGGGTTAACTCGGTTGTATTCCTGTTGATTTCCCAAATACTCCTCTTTTCATCTTCCTCCCTTCAGATACCTTGTCAGTTATTGCCCACCAATTGCGCTCCTTTTGGAGCCAACTGTAGGTAATGAGATGCTGATTGGGGATTCTAGAATTCACTTGCGGATGATTATGTGTTATTTTAACAGGAGAATGACAATAATTTCCTGTAATGCCACTTGTTAAGGTAATTATGCTATAATTGCCTTATCAAGGTGTCATAGAGGAGAGGGGAGAAATTCCAGGATTTCACAGCTGCTGTCAGGCTCCTTTAAGATTTTTCTTGAAACCACATTGTCAGCCATAAGGATAAATCCCTTTTAAACCTGGGTGTAGCTTTTCTGAGTAGGGTAGGACACCTGAAATGAAGATTTTCAAGAGCGAAATTTTAAAACTCTGTATTACAACTATTTGGTGAATGTATATATATATACACACACATACACACACATAAGGTCATGTACACACACACACATACACACACTATATGTATATGCGTATATATATACTTGAATGAGTTTGAATTAAATCTACATTTTAAATATTTATATACTGTAATATATATTTTCTTTAAATTCATTCAAATATATATATATATATGGAAATTATATACATATATATTTTTTCCAAACAAGTGTCCTATCAAATGTTTCAATGTGAATAGATCATAAAGAATTATTTTGTCAAAAATGTGTTTTTAAGAGCAAGTTAACTATTAATAATTTTCCCTTTTTTTCGTTAATCTTTGCTCATTTTACATAACTATTAATAAATTTAATGGCATGTATTACAGGAGATAAATCAAAATATTCCAGGAGACAAAAGGCCACATGATTGCAGTTGAAATCTAATAGAAGATAATGTTCTAGACTAGGAGACTAAACTAAATTAGACTAATTTAGACTATTCTAAATTAGTAACATGCTTGACATCAGAGGAGGATTGATTAGTAATTTATGAATAACTCTGAGATACTGGTAAAGAGCCTATATTCTGGAGAGTCTTGGGTACCTAGTAGGCTGATGTTCCATCTGTGGATATTGTAGGTCTGTCTCTAATACTGTTTGCAGAGAAGTCTATTAGTTCTAATTTTCTTTAATGTAAATGAAACTTTATGGGCTTCATAGATAACTCATGTGATGAGTTCATGTAATATATCATCTCAGAATGACAAATTCATATCTCATTACAGTAAATATTTACTCAGTAAATAAAGGACCCTGTTATAAAATATTATGAAATTCTACTCCCAAACATTTGAGATTTGAATGTTTCCTATGTACACATTGAACTTGGATTCTATTTGTGAGAACATACAAATGTACATGCTAAAACACAATAAACTGATATACAGTGTGAGCAAGAATGGTGAAAAGTAAGGAAGAGAAGAGAGAGTCAGTGATAGTGGTTTGACAATGTAGCATGTAAAAAGACAAATTTTGTATTCAGGCTAGAAGAAGTTGACAGAGTTTACTGTGTGATAAGTTGGTGGAAAGCTTTGTACTGGTGTATTATTAAGAGAAGTAGCAGTTCCTCAGAAAACTGAGAATCAGTCTACCTGAGTATCCAGCTATACCAATCTTGAGCAAATACCCAAAGGACACTCTATCCTACCATGAGGACATTTGCTCAAGTATGCTCATTGTGGATCTGTTAATAATATCCAGAAATAGTAAACATCCTAGATGTCCCTCAACTGAAAAAATGGGTAAAGAAAGTATTGTACATTTAAACAATGGAACATATTCCATTACTCAGCTCTTAAAAAATGACATCATGATATTTGCAAACAAATTGATAGAACTAGAAAGAAATCATCTTGAGTGAGGTAACCCAGACCCAGAAAGACAAAGTATGTATTCATAAATACATGTATATATATATCCACTAGAATACATATATACATTATATATGATATATAATATATATCATATATATAACATATACAATTATAATTACATAAATATAGTATATAATTATATAAATATAGTATATAATTATATATGATGTCCAATATATATCATATATAATGTATACAATTATAATTATATAAATATAATTATATAAATATATATATATAATGTACATATGTATTCTAGTGAATATTAATTGTTAAGTAAATAGTAATCAAACCACAATGTCCAAATCCAGAAAAGTTAGGTAAACAGGAGGCTGAGGGCAGGGGAAGCATGTATCTGACTGGGAAGGGAAAATAGAATATATTATGCTGAGTGGGAGGAAACCAGTTGGAGGGAGGAGGGAGAGAGGGAAAGAGTATTTGCAGGAAGAGACCACTAGAATTAGGTGCATTTGGGGGAATGGTGTGGGGAAACTGGTGCAGTAGAAACTTCCTGGATTCTATGGAGGAGACCCTAATGTGTATTCCTAGTAATGAAGGATATAGAGTCGAAACTGGCCATCTTTTGTAGCTACGCAAGGCTTCCAGTGGTAGAACTGGGTTACATTTTGTTGATATTCTTCTTGTGGAAATTCCTCAACAACATAGGCTGATGCTACCATACAAAGTCTCCCACTGAAAATTGATGGTGTAGCCCTACTGCCAAGGACAACTTCCAATCAGTTCAATGAATGTGGTGAGCTGTAGTTGGTGCTTGCATGGAGCCTTCACCCCTATGTTATAGTCTCTTTGGAATGAGAAGGTACTCTGTAGTCTACAGAAAGAGAAACCCGGACACCAACCCAACCACAATACCCTCCACCTACAATCTGTCCTGCCTGTAAGATGTGCTGGGCAAAGATGGTACAGAACTTTTGGGAGTGGCCAACAAATGTTTAATTTAATTTGAGGCCCACTCCACAATAGGGAGCCCTTTCTAGACACTGTTTGGATGGTCAGAAACCAGAGGCTGGATAGCCCAATGACATAAGGTAGAGCCTAACACAACTGTCTGAAAACAATCAATGAAATGATTTCTAATGATATTCTGCTATATTCAGAGATTGGTGCCTTGTCCAGCTGTCATCAGAGAAGCTGCTTCCTGCATCAGATATGAGCAGGTGTAGAGACCCATAGCCAGACAATATGTGGAGAGTGAGTCAAAATTAGATGTCTCCATCTGGTACCACCCCTTAGAGCTCTGGGAATCCCGTGAAAGAGGAAGAAGAAATATTGTAGGAGTCAGAGGGTATGGAGGACACCGTGAAAACATGGACTATTGAATCAGCTAGGAAGGGCTCTCATGGGTTCACAGAGACTGAAAAGGCAAGCATGAATCCTGCACGACTCGGCACCAGGTCCTCTGCATATAAGTTATGACTGTTAGCTTGATGGTTTTGTGGGACTCCAAAGAGTGCGAGTGGGTCAATTTCTAACTCTTTTATCTGCTCCTGAGACTCTCTTCCTCCTATTGGTTTGCCTTGTCTAGTCTCTACATGAGAGTTTTAGCCTTGTTTTATTGTGTCTTGTTTTGTCCTGTGTGGTGGTGTTGCAAGACTGTTCTTTTCTCCAGAGGAAAAGGAGAGTGAGAGAGGAAATGGAGGGTTGAGTTAGGAGGAGTGGAGACAGTGGAAACTAGTTGGGATGTATTGTATAAGAGAAGAACCTATTTGTTAATAAAAAAAAAAAATAAAAATAAGAATGGTTCTCTGTGCCTCTATCTTGTGACTTTTCTTGGTTTCTTTTTCTTTTATTTGCTTGTTTCATCTTATTCCTATGTGTTAGGTTTATTTTTAAAAATCTTATGTAAGTAATATTATGCTATACTATTATATAGTTTTTATTATATTATTATCCTTTAGAAATCTGTTTGTTTTCCAGTGAAAGACAGAAAGGGGGTGTATTTCAGTGGATCAAATAGGATAGGAGGTGGGAGAAACTGGGAGGAATAGAGGGAGGAGAAACTATGATCAGGATGTATTTTTTTTTTTTTACTTTGAACATACTTTTTATTTTTTATTTATTTATTTTAATAAATAAATTCATTTATTTGTTGCTTCAGGTTACATCTCCATCATATTGTCCTCTTTCCCCCCATCCCAGCCCCGCCATCCCACCCTCTACCCTCTAATGTTTCCATCCCAGTCCTCTGGAGTGGAGTGTCCCTACATAACAGTCCCTCACGGCAGTTCATAAGTAATATGAGGACCAAAAGCCTCCTCATACACTGGGGGCCTACAAGGCAGTACCACCAGTGAAAAGTATCTCATTGGCAGGGAGATAAAAATAAAAAACAAACAAACAAAAATAAAAAAATAAAAAGTCTATGTCCATGTACCCTTTGGTGCATTGGTTGTAGTATAGATATCCTGTACTATATAACAAAAATCCTACTATAAGTGAATAGATGCCATGTGCATCCTTCTGAGTCTGGGTTAGCTCACTCAGGATGAGCTTCTCTAGTTCCATCCATTTAGCTGCAAATTGCATAATTTCATTGTTACTGATAGCTGAGTAATATTCCATTGTGTAGATGCACCACAGCTTTTTAATCCATTCTTCAGTTGAGGGACATCTGGGTTGTTTCCAGTTTCTAGCTATTAAATAAGGCTGCTATGAACATAGATGAGGAAACTTCCTTATGATTCCGTGAGGAGTCATTTGGGTGTATACCCATAAGTGGTATGGCTGGGTCCTGAGGCAAAGCTATTCCAAGTTTTCTATGATATCGCCATACTGACCTCCATAGTGGTTGCACAAGCCTGCACTCCCACCAGCAATGGAGGAGGGTTCCCATTTCTCCACACCCTCGCCAGCATGTGCTTTCATTTGAGCTTTTGATCTTAGCCATTCTGACAGTTGTGAGATGGAATCTCAGAGTCGTCTTCAGTTGCATTTCGCTGATGATTAAGGATGTTGAGCATTTCTTCAAGTGTCTCTCAGGCATTTGGGATTCCTCATTTGTGAATTATCTGTTTAGCTCCATCCCCCATTTTTTGTTTGGATTATTTGGTTTCTTGACATTTAATTTCTTGAGTTCTTTGTAGATTTTGAATATTAGTCCTCTGTCAGATGTGGAGTTGGTGAAGATTTTCTCCCAGGCTGTAGGCTGCCATTTTGTTTGAATGACAGTGTCCTTTGCCTTACAGAAGATTTTCAGTTTCATGAGGTCCCATTTATTGATTGTTGGTCTCAGGTTCTGAGCTGTTGGTGTTCTGTTCAGGAAGTTGTCACCTATGCCAATGAGTTTGAGGGTTTTTCCCAATTTTTCTTTTAGAAGATTTGGTGTGACCAGCCTTATCTTATGGTCTTTGATCCACTTGGACTTAAGTTTTTTACAGGGTTATTAAGTATGGGTCTAATTCCATTCTTTTACAAGTGGACATCCGATTGGACCAGCACCATTTGTTGATGATGCTGTCCTTTTTCCATTGTGTGGTTTTGGCTTCTTTGTCAAAGATTACCTGGCCATAGGTGTGTGGGTCCATTTCTGGATCTTCAATTCGATTCCATTGATCTACTGGTCGGTTTCTATGCCAATATCATGCTGTTTTTACTACTATTGCTCTGTAATACAGCTGGAAATCTGGGATGGTGATACCTCTAGATGTTTTTTTTTTTTTATTGTACAGTATTGCTTTAGCTATTCTGGTTTTTTTGTTGTTCCATATGAAATTGAGAATAACTCCTTCCAGGTCTATAAAGAATTGTGTTGGTATTCTGATAGGAATTGCATTGAATATATAAATTGCTTTTGGTAGGATGGCCATTTTTATTATGTTGATCCTACCTATCCATGAGCATGGGTGATCTTTCCATCTTCTAAAGGCCTCTTCCATTTCATTCTTCAAGGGTTTGAAGTTCTTGTTGTACAGGTCATTTACTTGCTTGGTTAGAGTTATCCCCAGGTATTTTATATTGTTTGTGGCTATTGTGAAGGGGGTTGTTTCCCTTATTTCTTTCTCAGCCCATTTGTTTGCTATATAAAGAAGAGCTTCTGATTTTTTTTTGGATTAATTTTGTATCCAGCCACTTTGCTGAAGGTGTTTATCAGCTGTAAGAGGAGTTCTCTGGTAGAATTTTTGGGTTGCTTACATATACTATCATATCGTCTGCAAATAGGGATAATTTGATTTCTTCGTTACCAATTTGTTATCCCCTTGATCTCTTTTAGTTGTCTTATTGCTCTCGCAAGAACTTAAGTACTGTATTGAAGAGGTATGGTGAAAGTGGGCATCCTTGTCTTGTCCCTGAGTTTAGAAGAAATGCTTCACTTTCTCTCCATTTAATTGATATTGGCCACTGACCTGCTGTATATTGCCTTTATTATTTCTAGGTACGGTCCTTGTATGCCCGTTCTCTCCAGAACTTTTAGCATGAAGGGGTGTTGGATTTTGTCGAATCTTTTTTCTGCATCTAGCGAGATTATCATGTGGTTTTTTTTCTTTCATCTTGTTTACATGGTGAATTACGTTGATAGACTTTCATATGTTGAACCATCCCTGCATTTTTGGGATGAAGCCTACTAGATCATGGTGTATGATACTTTTCATGTGTTCTTGAATTCGGTTTGCTAGTATTTATTAAGTATTTTTGCATCTATGTTCATGAGGGAGATTGGTCTGAAGTTCTCTTTCTTTGTTGGGTCTTTGTGTGGTTTAGTAATCAGGGTGACTGTGGCCTCATAGAATGAGTTTGGCAATGTTCTTTCTGAATCTATATGGTGAAAGAGTTTGAAGAGTATTGGTGTTAACTCCTCTTTGAATGTCCTGTAGAATTCTGTGCTAAAGCCATTTGGCTTTGGGGTTTTTTTGGTTGGGAGATTTTTAATGACTGTTTCTATTTCCTTATATGTTATACGGCTGTTTAAACTGTTAATCTGATCTTGATTCAGCTTCAGTAGGTGGAATCTATCAAGAAAATTGTCCATTTCACTTAAGTTTTCCAATTTGGTGGAGTATAGATTTTTAAAGTAGGACCCAAATATTCTATGGATTTCCTCAATGTCTGTTGTTATTTCTCCCTTTTCATGTCTGATTTTGTTGATTTGGCTTTTTTCCCTCTGCCTTTTAATTAATTTGGCTAAGGTTCTGTCTATTTTGTTGATTTTCTTGAAGAACCAACTCTCGGTTTCATTGATTCTTTGTATAGTTCTTTTTGTTTCTAAGTTGTTGATTTCAGCCCTAAGTTTGATGTTTTCCTGCCTTCTGCTCCTCTTGGGAGTGTTTGCTTCTTTTTTTTTTTCCAATTCACCCAGTTTAGCTGTTAATTTGCTAATATGAGCTGTCACAATTTCCTTTTTGAAGGCACTTAGTGCTATGAACTTTCCTCGTAGCACAGCTTTCATTGTGTCCCATAGGTTTGGGTATGTTGTGTCTTCATTTTCGTTGGATTTTAAGAAGTCTTTGATTTCCTTCTTTATTTCTTCCCTGACCCAGTGGTCCTCTAGAAAAGAGTTGTTCAATTTCCATGTGTGTGTAGACTTTCTGTTGATTCTTTTGCTATTGAAGTCCAGCTTTATTCCATGGTGGTCTGATAAGATACAAGGGGTTATTTCAATTTTCTTATATCTGTTGAGGCTATCTTTGTGTCCAACTATATGGTCAATTTTGGAGAAGGTTCCATGTGGTGCTGAGAAGAAGGTGTATTCTTTTGTGTTTGGGTGAAATGTTCTGTAGATATCTGTTAGGTCCATTTGGTTCATGATCTCTGTTAGACTCATTATTTCTCTGTTTGGCTTCTGTCTTGATGATCTGTCCATTGTGATTGGGGTGTTGAAGTCTCCCACTACTAATGTGTTGGGATCGATGTGCGATTTAAATTTTAGGAGAGTTTCTTTTACAAATGTAGGTTCCTTTGTATTTGGGACATAGATGTTCAATATTGGGATGTCCTCTTGATGAATATTTCCTTTAACGAGTATGTAATGTCCTTCTCTGTCTTTTTTTTTATTAACTTCATTTGGAAGTCTATTTTGTTTGATATTATGATGGCTATTCCAGCTTGCTTCCGGGGTCCATTTTCTTGGAAAACCTTTTCCCAGCCCTTTACTCTGAGATAGGGTCTATCTTTGATAGTGAGATGTGATTCTTATATACAGCAAAAGGTGGGTTTTGTTTAAGGATCCAGTCTGTAAGTCTGTGTCTTTTTATTGATGAGTTGAGTCCATTGATGTTGATGTATATTAGTGACCAGGGGTTGTTATTTCCCATTATTTTGGCATAGGTGGTCGTCCTGAGCTTCTTTTGGTTTAGTTGCTTTGGAGTTTTCTATTTCCTCTGTTTTCTTGGGTGTAGTTATCTTCTCTGGGTTGGAATTTTCCTTCTAGTATCTTCTGTAGGGCTGGGTTTGTGGGTAGATATTGTTTAAATTTGATTTTGTCATGGAATATCTTGTTTTCTCCATCTGTTTTGATAGAGAGTTTTGCTGGGTATAGTAGTCTGGCTGGGCACCTATGTTCTCTCAGGGCTTGTAGGATACCTGTCCAGGCCCTTCTAGCTTTTAAAGTTTCTGAGGAGAAGTCAGGTGTGATTCTGATGGGTCTGCGATTGTATGTGACTTGGCCTTTTTCTCTTATAGCTTTTAATATCCTTTCTTTGTTCTCTACATTTGGAGTTTCTATTATTATGTGGTGAGAGGAGTTTCTTTTCTGATCTAATCTGTTTGGTGTTCTTTAAGCCTGTTGGATTTTTACTGGCATCTCTTTCTTTAGGTTTGGGAAGTTTTCTTCTATGATTTTGTTGAAGATATTTCCTGGACCATGGAGTTGGGAGTCTTCTCTTTCCTCTATGCCTATAATTCTTAGGTTCCGTCTTTTCATTGAGGCCTTGATTTCTTAGATGTTGTGGGTGAGAGATTTTTTAGCTTTCTCATTTTCTTTGGATGTTGTGCTGATTTCTTCCATTGAATCTTCCATGCCTGAGATCCTGTCTTCCATCTCTTGTATCCCATTTTTGATACTCAAATCCGTAGTTCCTGTTCTCTTCCCTTGATTCTCCATTTCTACTTTTAACTCTGTGTTTTCTTTATTGTTTCTATTTCCATTTTAATGTCTTGAATGATTTTATTTGTTTTGTACATTTCCTGCTCCAATTTGCTTGTCTTTGCCTGGAAATCTTTCATTGCCCTGTCTTTTTCTTGCTCAAGTTGAGCTACCTTGGCTTGGAGCTCTCTAATGGTATTATCCATTGTTTTCACTTGTGAAATTGTGCTTCTTTGAATTCCTTCATAGATTTAAGTTCTCCTTGAAGGGACTCTATCATTTTCCTTAATGTAAAATTGTCATCGTTTTCATGTGTTTCAGTTGTGGTGAGGTGGTCAGGATTGGATAAACTAGCATAGTTGTGTTTTGTTGGAGTCAAGTGTCTCTGGTTTCGTTTTTCCTTTGACCTTTTGCCACTTGGGTGTTCTTAGCTGTCTGCTCCTGTTGTCTTCTGAGCTTGGATCCAAAGGGGTTGCTTTGGTGTATCATTCGAATTGCTTGGCGATCTGTTGCTGCTTACAGGGGATCTCAGTGTCCATGTGCCTGAGATCTGTCTGCCATAGCCAGATGTACTGTGAGCTGGTGCAGCTTATTCCCAGGCAATGAGGAATGGCCTGTGATTGTTTCAATGTTCCCAAGACAGATTGAGTGTTCAGCCTGCAGTGGCTCTGGTGCTTTGGTCCTGTGTGTCCAGGCACAGATTCTGTGGACTTCAGTGGTCTTAAGGCCTGTTGGAATCTTGGGAGAGTCCGACTCCACCCCTGTAAGGTGTGTCACTCAGCAGTGCCTCCAAGGTTGATATCTTACTGATCCAGGGGGTGGAGGTATATACTTAAGCTCTGGTTCCCAGCAAGAAAGGCCTGTACTAGCAAAAAAGTCTAATAATAATAATAAAGACCTCACAGTTTGCCCAGGGTTGGACCCTGTGGTGGGTAAATCCACCTTCACCCCCTGTAGCCTTTTCTGCCACTCTCACAGCCCTGCCTATGTGTGTATGGAGCTGGGTTTGGATACTTGCAAATGGGGCCACTGTCATCCAAGTTCCCATATACCGCAGTGGAACGGAATCTGGAGCCGGAAGGGTATCCTGCAGCTCAATCGAGCTACAGGGTTTTTTTTCCCAATGACTGTAAATCCAATAGGGGGAGTATGTCCAGCACCCCTCTGGGGGCACACAGATATGTCTGGGCTTTCCAAATGCAGCTGTGGACCCGCTTGCTTGTGAAACCCTCAGCTACTGCGTGCCCAGCTGTTGCCGTGCTGCTAAGAGTGTGTGGCACAGCCGGGCAGTGGTGGCACACGCCTTTAATCCCAGAACTTGGGAGGCAGAGGCAGGCGGATCTTTGCGAGTTCGAGGCCAGCCTGGTCTACAAATTGAGTCCAGGACAGCCAGGGCTACACAGAGAAACCCTGTCTCGAAAAACCAAAAAAAAAAAAAAAAAGAGTGTGTGGCACTCCCAAGGGTCTGAAACCTTTCATTAAATAGCCAGAATGCCTGCATGGGATCTGGGGGGTCCAGTAGGCTGATAAGTAACCCTGTGTGGGGTCCGAATCTGCCCCCTGGGTATTAGAGTGGATCTTACCCGGTGTCTCTCCTGGTGGAGGTTCCCGTTCCCGAATTCAGCGGCTTCTGTGGGTGTCCGAGAGTGGGAGGGAGCGTCCTGCCCAGGGACTTTTAATGGTCCCTGGGTAGCTTGGTGAGACCCAGGTGGTTCCAGTCACTGAGAATTTTTTGCACAGCATTTTATAACTTTGTGGCTTTGTGGCTGTTTTCTCCATGATCAAAATGTGTCTGTGCGGGACACCACCATCTTGGATCCCAGGATGTATTTTGTGAGAAAAAAAAAATCTCAATAAAAACCAAAGCCTAAACCAAAATAAAACAAAACAAGGAATGGGGATATGACTGGAATTTAAAAGCAGGAAATTAGACATGTGTTCAGAGATCTTGGCCCACAGATCTGGCCCTCAGGTCACCTTGAATGAGGATAAGAAATTCTTATTCATTATATAAATATGATTTCAAAAACAGGCAGGAAAGCATCACTTGTGACAGAATGGGAGTTCAGAAGCTGTCTATGGATCTGAGAATGTCTTGTCTCATACCTTGGGATGAAACCAAGAGAGTATGCTGACAAGGATTCCTGACAGTCTCAAGGTCAGTAACAGAGGACTATGTACTTCATTTTTGCATCTAAGGCATTCATTTCAGCTCCCTCAGATTAAACATGCATTCATTGTTCCTGGGATCCAGAAACCAGATACTTAAAGGTACGTGGAAGAATGGCCTATGTTACATCTCTACCAAGCCTGTTTCACCTCAATACTGTCTGGGAACAACAGCCACCTGCTCTATACCCAAAGAAGGAATTGAGAGATATCCAAGATGCCCAGCAGAAACCCAATGGTTACAACAAATATGGTCAAGTTCATCTGAGAGGAGCAGAAAATAACTAATTGTCCATTGTTTTTCAGTGAAGGCTGGAGAGGGGAATGCAGGTGTATTAGTCCATTTTCTTTTGCCATAACAGAATATCTGACACTGGATGCTTTCATAGCGAAAATAGTTGCATTGGGCTTTCTGATTTAAAAGGCTGAAAGTGTAAGATCAAACTGCTCTATTCATTAGATCTATTGGGAGATGACATCAAAATGATGGTTGGACACGAGGAAGAGATCACTTGATAAGCCACACAGGCAAAGAGATTAAAATTGATTCTTTCAGTTGTTATTTCATTTTTTTGTCATGATTTTGGCAATGATCTTACTATGTAACTCAGACAGGCTTCCATCTCGAAATCATTTGGTGTTAGGCTCCTGAGTACTGGTATTATAGGCATTTTCTATCAAGCCTGGCTCAGTATTGTTTTTTTTTTTTTAATAATAATTTTTACTCCAGAAGGAACTAGGTAGAGTCTCACTATTCTTCCCAAGCACATTTGAGTATTTTACCTTGCACTAGATCCCACCTGTTAAGGATCCTACCATCTAGGCAGTCCCCTAACAGGACCAAGCCACCCATGTGTGAATTTTGGGACACATAGTCTGTGTCCCAACAGTATCAATGGGCTGTATGAATGCAATAAAAAATCCAACAAGGTAAATGTTCTCATGCAAATAAAAACAGACATATTTTAAACTTTTGTTGAATTTGACAAGTGATTAGGAATGAATGAATGTAACATCAGTTTAAAGATGAACTTGAAAGATAAGATGATGAATGGGTAGATAAACAGATGGTTGGACAGGAGTAGATGGCTTGATAAATGAATGAATGCATGTTATATAGTGACATAGATACAAACATATAGGGTCATACCAATAACCCTGGCACATAATGAATATCAAACTCATTAACCTCTTACAAAAGATTTTATAATCTATTTTTGGTTTTCATGGTTTTTTGAGACAAATTTGCATGTGAGACAAATTTATTCCCAAGGATATGAAGGCTGGTAAGTTCTGGCTACCACTTTCCTTTATACCTATAAGATGAATGCTACTCCCAGACTAATGAGAATGTGGAGGTCTGCAGATCAAAAGGATGACACACTATACTCCCATGATTTATTCTGATAGGAATACACACATAAGTTTTTTTTTTACTTCTATAAGATTCATATTTTTCCTTGTCCTTACTAAAGGTTAACAAGACCCATGTAAATGTAAAATTATTGAGTCAATTCACAAATTACTTCACTGCCCAACTTTTTACTTTTTTTTTGTATAGAACATGCTGTCCTGGAAGTGCTCATCTTGAGGCATATCTTTGAAAATTCTTGTCTTATCCTGTGTATTCCAAAAATCTCACCTAAGTGTCATTGCTTATGTCCTACTCTTCCATCTTCTAAATAGTTATGTACATACCAGTTTATGAAAATGGTAATCTGTGGGCATCACATATGAGATATATAGAAAATAAGAGGGGGGGAGAAAAAAAGAAAGAGAAGAAAGTGGAGGAGAGGAGGAAGGAGAAGGGGGAAGGAGGAAAAGGAGAAGGAAGAGGAGGAGAAGATGAGAATGAAAGATTTCTACTTTATTTCACCTACTTAGAGGGATTCAAGCTTGCATCATGCCCTCCTTGTTGTTTAGTTTCTTTGGGTCTGTGGACTGTAGCATGCTGATCATGTACATATTGACTAATACCCACTTATAAGAGAGTCAATACCATGTGTGTCTTTCTGGGTCTGTGTTATCCCTCTCAGGATGATCTTTTCTGGTTCCAACTGTTTGCTTGCAAATTTCATGATATCCTTGTTTCTAATAGCAGAGTAGTATTCCATTGTGTAGCTGTACCATAATTTCTTTATCCATTGCTCTGTTGAGGGACATCTGGGTTGTTTCCAGTTTCTGGCTATTACGAATAAAGCTGCTATGAACATAGTTGAGGAAATGTCCTTGTCGATTGGTGAAACATATTCTGGGTATATGCCTAGGAGTGGAACAGCTGGGTGTTGAGGTCGATCTATTCCAAGTTTCTAAGATATTGCCAGATTGATTTCCAAAGTGATAGTGCAAGTTTTCATTCTCAACAACAATGGAGGAGTGTTCCCCTTTCTCTACATCCTTCCCAGCACATGAGGTCACTTGGGTTTTTGATCTTAGCAGATGTTAGATGAGGGAACTGGATAGAAACCAAACATTACTGCCATCTGAGAAGCTTTATTGAACAGATAATGGAAACAGATGAAGAGACCCACAGCCAAACATTAGGAGAAAATCAGGACCTTGTGGAAGAGTTATGGGAAGATTTGAGGGAGCTGAAGGGATCAAGGACACCACAAGAAGATGCACATAGCCAATTAACTTGGACATAGGGACACAGGGGGCTCATAGAGACTGAAACACCAACCAAAGAACATGGATGAACTGTTCCTAGGCACACAACACATATGAAGCTGATGGACTGCTTGGTCCCCAAGCGGATCCCCTAACAATTACAACAAGGACTATTTCTGACTTGAATACTGTTGACTGCTTCTGGATCCCATTTTCCTAGCAGAACTGCCTTGTCTTGCCTCAGTGGAAGAGGAGGCACTTAGTCCTGATGTGATTTGATCTACCATAGTGGGTTGGTACTAGGTGAGATGAGGGAGTACGGGGGTACGGGGGGGGGGGGGAAGGTGAGAGGGTGGGACTGGGAGCAGAAGAGGGAGGAGGATGGCAATTGGAATGTAAAGTGAGCAAATTAATAAATTTATGGGGAAAATAGAAGAGAAACTAAGAGGACTCTAAAAGGAAAAGTGAGGGGATTAGAGAAAGGGAAAGAGAGAGAGAATAAGAAAAGAAAAGAGATGGTTGAGAAAAGAGGAAGAGAAGGAAAAATACTTGTAGACCTCTTGTGTTACACACACATTTTTGCTTATTCATTAAGAAAAAGGTTCTTAAATCATTTACATATTTTATGCCTCACCTATATTAATTATTTTTCAAGTTAAAATTTACAAAAATGAATAAAAATTAATGAGTTATTCTTAATTCTGAAGGAAAATCAGCTGAATATTTTTGCTAACATGTGGCTAAGTCTTCACCGTCTTTTATGGTTCAGTTTCACAGAATTACAATTATGTGTAATATAGTTCAAGAGGAAGCTCTTAATACTCATATGACTCTTGAACTGAGGGGGGCTGATATGTAGGGGCAACACACTCAGGAGGTGTAGGATAGGTGGGAGGGGGGAGAAAGTGGAAGGGTGGGACCGGGAGGGTTGGAGAGAGGGAACTGTGATGGAGATGTAACTTGAAGTAATCAATAATAAAAACATACTTCATAAAACTAACGTTCTGATGCGATTTTTTATTTAGGTTATATATGTTACACAGTTAATGAACGAAACAATTGTATGTGTCTTTAATACACTATAATTTAAAAAAGGGAAGGAACATGGCTGATAAGAAAATCTACAGTTTCAACAAATCATAGACCTGAGGAAAGGATGATTCAAATCAACTCATTATTTCTCTCAAAAAATAATTATGGGCTGGGCATAGTATCACATGCCTTTAATTCCAGTACTCAAGGGGTAGAGGCAGGCACATCTCTGAGTTCAAGGCTAGCCCAGTTAACAGAGGGAGTTCCAGGAAAGACAGAGATACATAGAAAAATCCTATTTTAAAACTCCTCCTCCCAAATTAATTATGCATAAACATGTGTGTGGGTGTTGGTTTGGGCACCTGAGTGTATTGTCTGCAGACTCTGCAGGATGGTGTAGGCTCCAAAACTGAAGTTAGAGGTAGTTGTGAACCATCCAATAGAGGTGCTGGGAATTAAACTCAAGTCTTCTAGATGACCAATACATGGTCTTAACTGTTGAGCCATCTCTCCAGTCGTCAGCTGACAACTCATTGCTTCCCTCTTAACTTGTCTGCTAAATACAGGACTGTTTTCCTTGCTAAGAGATGGTTTACTTCTTAAATTTATCTTTAAAAAACATTAAGTAATCAGATGTTTGGAATCCTGTGCACTTTATAAAGTATATAAGATTTAAGATATGCACAAAAGTAAAACCTAACAGAGTAGCTGTTAATAAGTATAAAAGCACACCATAACCTTTGTCCACTTCATTAAGCTAAGCATAACACATTATGATAAGAACTAAGACTGTACGTTGGTATTGTACAAGATACACCTAGACCAAATAGTGGACACTTTGTGGTGCATTTTCTGCAGAATGCTATGATTTAGAAGCAAAATGTTCTGTAAAGTATCATGAATGGTGCACTGTTTGGGAAGGTTGTATACCTTTAGGGAGTAAGACAAAGCCAGCAGAAGTGGGTCTCTAGGTGGTGGGTTTGAAGGTTATAGACTGACCACACTTCCTGTTTCATCTCTGCTTCCTAATTTGCCTAGATGTACACAGTCCCTGGTCATAAGTGCTGCCAATGTTAGTTATACCTCATACCTATGGACTGTAGCTTCTCAAACCACAAGCCAAAACAAATCCCTTTTCCCCAGAGTTTCTTCCTTCACATACTTTGTCACAGTGGTATCAAAAGTAACACAGTCAGTTCATTTGTTTCTAAAATGGAACAATTTTGTAAAATTTATATTGAGTTGTGAAGAATGAATCTCCAGCTAGCACAGACTGGAAGGACACAATCAAGCCTCCTTTTCCTAGTTAATTTCATCCTCCATAGTCCACTGCTCTCATCCTTTCACACTTGGACATCTCTAGTTGAGAATTAACATTTCACTTGCATTCATTAGAAGAATAAAGCAGGATGAAATACTGTCTCCAGAACACCACGTCTTGACAATGTATGCTTTAAAGCAACAGAAATGAAGAAAATAGAAGACAAATGCTAAGAAAGGTGTCTCATAACTCATTTAAATATTTTTCAGTACTTCGCTACATAATTAGAGATTGCCAATACTTTAGTTATAAAGATACAAAGATGCTTGATTGTTGAACAATTTCCCAGTGAATGAGGGAAAATTAATTTATCAGCATAACACTTAGCAATAAATATTTAATGGGATATTCTTTTTGAACACATTACTTCAACACATTTTCCCCAGTCTTGCTTACCACTTACCTAGCAATGATATTTCAAGCTTCAATTTTTTTTTTTTTTTTTGGAGCTGGGGGTCATTTTTGTTTGTTAAGATTTTACAGAATAAAGGTATTTCTTTTGATCCTGACTAATTTTACATTTAATGAATTCAAGTCTTGCATTATTTTCCATTTTCTTGATTCAGAGACCCAGAACAATTGAAATAATAATGAAGAAAATTATCTAATGGCTGTTTTAAAACCCAGTATCATCTTACATTATCTTAACAAACATTTTCAGATTTTAAAATATCCTCAACAATGTAAGTTGAAAGCATGCTGTTTTGTGACTATATTTTTTAGAAAGCCTTTTTGTGTTTATATTACATTTATTTGTTTTTAGGAGGCTGCCATGACACATGTGTGTTAGAGAGAGGACAACTGTGGGAGAAGTTCTATTTCCACAGGTCATCAGGCTTGGTGGTCAGCTCTTGAACTCATTAGGTCATCTCACTAGCCAAAGTTTATCTTTGTATATATGAAGGAGAAATATGACAAAAGTTGGCACATGTTCCCTAAGAAAATATCTTTGTAATAAAAATTTACAATGAGATTTTAATTTATGCTTTCTGAATTTATGGACTAGCGCTGGTTTAGGTGGTTCGCATGCTGCCTACCAGCATTCCTGCAAGAGGTTGATTGGACAGATATTTTCAAATACCCTTTAGTTGAATCTGTGACGCTGCTGACAGAAAAACAGAATTTCTAACTAAATTACTAGAAAAATCATAGTGTTCATTTAAAACTATATCATTGTCTGTAACAGTAACTTTTATTAACCTGTTTACTTCTCGTCTCCAAGACTTATTGTCTCCATCTGCTAACCTAGTCCTCGTCCTGAAAGCTTCTAGCCTCTGTACAATCTAATCCAGGCCTGGAATGTTTTCAGTCTCTGAGACTTACTGCTGAACAAGATCACTGTTTCTAGCTCTTTCTGAACTCTTGCTGTCTGATTCAACTCTGGTGTCTGGCTCAAACTCCTCTCCAAACTGACTGGTACAAACTGGCTTCTCTTAGTTTCTGACTAATTTGCTCTGCTTGCCCTCATACTAACTTTGGCAATCTGTTCTAATCTTCAGGCTCCTTCTCATTGTCTTGCTCATGTTCTCTTCACCTCTGGCTAGCTTGTTCTCCCTTCAACCCGTCTCTTTCTATGCAGCTTTCCTGGTGTAATCTGTACCCTCTTTTTCTAACTCTCTGGCTTCAACTGACTCTCACCTCAGACTGAAACTCCTGAACAGAACTAACTAGAACCCAGAAATCTTCATGCTTCTGTCTCCTGGGATTAAAGATGTGTCTGAATTCCACATCAAACAGACCTGGAAGGTCTTTGGATGTGATCTCTTGCCAGAGCAACCATGTTCTGAATTAACATTTCTCTACAATTGTCATATAGCTTTTCTTTTCATGCATAAAACACAATATGTAAAATAAAACCCATTTTTAAAACTTATATTCCAAATAAACTTTTACTGGATCATCAATTCCTTATATTCCCTAATGATGTTGTCATTTTACACTAATATGTCACAGTATTTCAGTCTTCCACTTTCAGCATTCCTTAGAAGCCTGCAGTTCTTTGTGTAGAATTGAGGGGTTGTGGGTTTCCCTACACCCACTACAGCATGTCCATTTTTTTGCCTTTGAACAGCTCTCATTTTGGTATTCATATTAGTGATACATTATGTGTGCAGTTTCTGACATGACTAAGGGGCAAAGTGAAGGGGCTGATAGGTTAATATAAGTTAGATTTAGTGAATA
>CAJQZJ010034182.1:2998679-3008931 GCA_907164525.1 Lophiomys imhausi
ACTCACTCACTCACTCACTGACTCACTCACTGACTCACTCACTCACTCACTCACTCACTCACTCACTGACTCACTGACTGACTGACTGACTGACTCACTCACTCACTCACTCACTCACTCACTCACTCACTGTCTCTTAGAACATGATGTCTAAACAAATTAGCTTCCTATCAACTCTGTTGTGACTAGATGGCTTCAAATAAAGTATTTAATGGGGCTTTATGACTTTGGTTGCTATTCAAGGGATGATGCTCTTTTCATTGAAAATACAATTGAGGGGCTGGAGAGATGGCTCCACATTAAGATTATTTGCTGTTCTTGCAAAGGATCCATGTTCTATTCCCAGGAACCACATGGGTGCACACAACTGCTAGAAAATCTAAGATCTGATGCTCTCTTCTGGCCTCTATGGGCACTACACACATGCATTGCACATACACATAAACATTCATACACAAAATATATGTAATTAAATCTTAAAAATATAAATGAATTCCAATTTGCATGTCTTATTTTCTATTTGCACAATTTGTAATTCCTGGATATTCAAGCCAATAGATACTGATAGCTGAATATATCTTAACTTCACCTAACACTTCTGTTAAAGAGAAGTACATAATTACAGCAAAACTGAAAGTGATCAGAGAAAAATATGTCCACATGGAGCCTACCTTTGATTAAATTTTTTATATTGAAATGTTCTTGAGGTTTCCTTGGCCTTTACTTATTATTCATAAAATTTCTAATGAATACTGTGAGATGATTCCTGCAGTATTACAGTTCTTCCAATATGAACACTGTAGCCCATTATGAACCATTTTGTCTACCATGTGGCACTACTCCTGAGTTTATGTAGCTGATGTTATGTGTAAGTGGTAATCGAGTTGCAATTCAAATGTGTCCAGAAATTCAGGGCTTTCAGTGTTTTTGTTTTGTCTTGTTTTTTAGTGTTTTGTTTTTGTTTTGTTTTTTTTTTTGCCATGGTAAGTCTTCTTAGAGGTTGTCTAAAGGAAGAGAATGAGCATGCACTGGGTGTCTATAAACAAGTGCTTGGTGGTTAGCAAAGAAGTCTGGGCCTGTAACAATATAAATAAACTTAACTGTATGTTAACCTCACAATTCATAAACAGTGAGAAAAATGTGACATTGGTAACTATGTTTTGCAATGTTAGTTTGATTCATCCACATGGCTTAAAGAAGACATGAGTAGATTCATAGTCATGATATCCCAGTGTCAAGACATCTTGCGAGCCTTCTTCGTGTTTGTGTTTGTGTGTGTATGTGTTTGTTGGTGTGTGCGTGTGTGTGTTGGTGTGTGTGTGTGTGTGTTTGTTGGTGTGTTGGTGTGTTGGTGTGTGTATAGTGTGTGTGTGGGTGTGTGTGTGTGTGATTTTGCTTTTATCTCCTGGCAAATATAATCTGGTAAAACCCTCATTATTTAGAATTAAGGAGAGATGTATTCAGAACCATAGGCTCAGAAATAAAAGTAAGTTATTGTCAATAGGTGATAAGTAAAATAAGAATTATCCTTATACTTTTTAAAAGATGTATTTTTTGTGTATATATGTGCATTTGTGAGTGTGTGCATGCATGAGTGTGTGTGTGTGTGTGTGTGTGTGTGTGTGTGTGTGTGTGTGTGTGTATGAATTCCATATATTTGTGGGGACCCATGAACTCCAGAAGAAAGAATTAGTTACCCTGACACTGGAGTTACAGGTGATTGTGAGCTTTTTGGTGTGAATGCTGGAAACTTAACTTGTGTCCTCTGGAAGAGCAGCAATCACTCTTAACTGCTGACCTATCCCTGTAGCCCCACTATTCATTCTTTATGCGCTTGACAGAGATTAATATTCTTAGAACAAACATGCAGTGGACAAGATCAGTGTTCAAGAAAGAAAGATGTAGTTTGCGGCGATTTTCCTTGATCTGGGTTCAACAGGACTATTTCCATAGTAAAAATCTACTAGAAAGCCATAGTAACTGTCGCACATCCAAAGAAAAATTCTGAATGCTGAATTAGTACCTGGTTATCTTATTTAAAATCATAGTTAAATACCCCATTTTTCCTTTTCTCCTTTATTGACATCTGATGCATTCACATACTCAAATATTTTATTCATAAATATGGAGCCTTTATTCCCCCTCACCCCCCCATGGCCCTACCTGGTCTCACCTTTCAATATGTTACAGTGGGGATTCAATGCTACATCAGGTTTTGGGAGGATAAACCACAGCAATGTGCTAAACATTGCTTTGCATATAGGAAAGTTGAGTTCTGTAAGAAATAAAAGCTCTTCAAAGGAAAATAAAACATTTATATTTTGTTTTTGTTTTTTGAGACTGGGTTTCTCTGTGTCATCTTGGTAATCCTATAAATCACTCTGTAGATCACACTGGCCTTGAACTCACAGAGATCCAACTGCCTCTGCCTGCTGGGATTAAAGGTTTGTGCCACCATGCCCTGCAAAACTTATACTTTTAAGTAAAATTTATGAAACAATTAATATTTGTCTTGTCCTCTTGATTGTCAGGAAGCTAATTACATGCACAATCTGAACAAATAGATTTATTAGAAACTACCAGCATACAAGCCTGTTGATTGCTTTACCTTATTTTTGACTTCATTCAATTTGATTTTCTTTATTTCTACCTGTGCAATATTGTTTTACAAGTGATGACATGTTTTGAAGGCAGAGAAGGTATCAGTTACGAACAAAATACTTTAAATTCTACCAAATAATTATCCCGTAAGGAAACCAATATGTTTGAAGACTTTGTTTCTTGTTCAAGTGACAAGTTGATTAGATAAAGAGACTGTCATGTCCTTACCCCCAAACACCTGTGAAAGTGCCTTTTAAATAAATAGACAGTGATCCGGGTATCAAACAGGAAACATTGCACTTTTGAACGACTTTGTGAATACATATTTTTACAATGTTTGAGTGTTTGGTCAAGGGCTGGAGATATGATACAATGATAGGTTTCCGTACAATGTGTGGACCTGGATTTCTTCCCCAGAACTGGAATGGGTGGAAAAGAAAGGAAGCAGAAGAAAAGCAAAGAAAAACAATTTTTAGTCAAATGCTGTCAAATATTTGAATTCATAAAAGGCTTTACATCATTATTATTGTTGATTTACATGAAAAACTGTCTATGAAAAAGAAGGGAATTTTGAATTTTAGTTTTATCAGTTTATTGAAGCTCATGGTAAACATTGGTGATAGTAGTAGGATATGAAGCTGAGACATCAAATGATTAAGCTGAGCCATCGAATGATTCTTTATGTAGCAGCCTTGAGAGTTCCATTTAGAGAGTTCTCTAATCAGGGGGAGCTGGGTCTCTCAACTTCATGGTAGAAGAAAATTTAGGAAAGGCCAGTGTGAATCCAAGTTGGAGTTTATTACAAAGAAATTTTAATCCGTATTCATAGTGCTTGGTAATCAGAAGTTCAAAACCATCTTCAGCTACATAATGAGTTATAGGCCAGTCATAAGACTTAGTCTAAACAAAAGGATGTTAGTTAACATTTTATTCATGAGGATGATGATAATGGTGGTGGTTTATGTGTGTGTGGATGTGTACATGTGTGTGTATGTGTGTGCCATAGCATACATATCTTCTGAGAATGGATCTAAGGTACTTATACAGCTACTGTAAGTGTTTTTTTACTGGGTGAGTGATCTAGCTTACTCCCAAAAACTATTTTAATATAGATTTAAGTACAAGCATTAATAAAAAGGAAAAAAACTTAAAGAAAGGATAAGGCATAGCCAGGAATGGATTGAGAGTCCTCAAGAGAGAGTGCATCTTTGCAGTAGGCATCTGTATGATTTAGGCAGATTCTGAAGTTCCATCTCTGGATGTTGGTAAATAACTTGAATAAGATTGTATGGGGGCTCCTGGTGTGCATTTGATAGGATGACAGCTAATAAGGAAAACCCTTTAGTTACAAAGCTTTCAGAGGAATTTAAGACATGTTTTTATTATGAACCAAGTTCATACCAATGTTTTGGAATCCCAAAATGTACATTTATAGGTGGGAAGGAGCAAGGTCACATATGCTCAGTTCTCTAGCAGGTTTCATTGTTAATTTATCAATCTTATTGAAAATTTCTCTATTGTAAAGGCTATCACCTTTGCACAGCTGACCTTCACAGTATATCTGCAAATTGAGCTGCAGTTCTTGACTCTCATCTGGTGGGAGGCTTCAGACAATCTTGAGGGAGGGGTACTTTTTACTTTCCACATTCCCTTAAGGTTCCCTGACTCCTATTCTGCCCCACCAGTACTTGTGTTCAAAGGTATCTATTATATAATGTGCTTCAAAGACTTAATGATTGAAATTAGGAGCAAACCAGGATCATTCTATAGACAGCTCTTTAGGGTCACAGGCCCAAAGGAACAGAAGAAAGTATCTACATGTCTTGGAGAAACTGGAATCAACTCCAAGAACATCACTTTGTATAACAAACCCCACACAATCACTGATTAGCCCAAGTGTTGGAAATGAAACCAGATGGTTCACTTTCAATGATGCCTGCAGCTGGGTTATGGCAGACACAAACCAGTAGAAAACGCGAGACCTCTGCTAACACATGCTGTCTAGTTGTTCCCCAACCCAAATTCTCAGAAGCTAACCCAGTCTCCAAAACTAGAAATTTAGAGTAGAAAAATTTCATCAGCCAAGATTGCCTGCAAGCTCATGAGGTTTGGGTTTTAACTAAGTACAATGCAAAACAAAGAGATGAAGCCACACATAGGTTCTGTTGAGAAAAAGATAAATATAAGAAGAAGAGGGAATGGTAAGACCTAGGTGACCTGTAAGATTGCACCCTCCTGATTATTCAGACAGGGATAGGTGCTGGTATTGTCAAGTTTGTTCTCTCATTCACCAAGCTCAGTTTCCCTCTCTCCAATCTCTTTTTCTTACAAAACAAGGACCAGTTTCTCACATTAAGGAACAAATATAGTTCCAGGGACTGAACTCTAAAGTCTCAGGCTTTCATCTTTTTACTTCCTCGTTCTTCCTCCTATTTGGAGCCTTTGAGTATCTTTGTGACAAGCATTTATTTTTGGAGGGTGGGTGTTGAGCTTTTTCTGAGACTTCATTCTTTCACAACCATTACTTTATCAGAATCCCCTTGGTATGTTAAAGTTAATTAAAAAGTAGGGCTCTATTAAATTTAGTGGGTCTGGTTGTGTGTTAAGGTCTTTGATCCAGTTGGACTGAAGTTTTGTGCAAGGTGATAAATATGGGTCTATCTTCTACATGTTTGATCCAGTTAGACCAGCACCATTTGCTGAAGATGCCTTCCTTTTTCCATTGTACAGTTTTGCATTCTTTGTCAAAAATTAAGTGACTATAGGTGTGTGGGTTTATTTCTGGGTCTTCAATTTGATTTCATTGATCCCCTGCTCTGTTTCTATGTCAGTACCATGCTGTCTTTATTACTATTGCTCTGCACTATAGCTTGAAATCTGGGATGGTGATACCTTCAGATATCTTTTTTGTTTTTGGTTTTTTTGTACAAGATTGATTTAGCTATTCTGGGTTTTTTGTTTTGTTTTTCCATATTAAGGTGAGAATTGTTCTTTCAAGGTCTATAAAGAATTATGTTGGTATTTTGATAGGAATTGCTTGAATCTAATAGAAGACAAAGTGGGAAAAAACCTCAAACTCATTGGCACAGGTGACAACTTCCTGAACAGAACACCAGTAGCTCAGGCTCTAAGACCAACAATCAATATATGGGACCCCATGAAACTGAAAAGCTTCTGTAAAGCAAAGGACACTGGCATTAGAACAAAACAGCAGCCTACAGATTGGAAAAGATCTTTACCAACCCCACATCTGACAGAGAGCTAATATCCAAAATTTATAAAGAACTCAAGAAATTAAACACCAAGAAACCAAATAATCCAGTCAAAACATGGGGAATAGAACTAAACCGAGAATTCACAAAAGAGGAATCTCTAATGGCTGAGAGACACTTGAAGAAATGCTCAACATCCTTAATCATCAGAGAAATGCAACTCAAGACAACTCTGAGATTCCATCTCACACCTATCAGAATGGCTAAGATCAATAACTCAAATGACAGCACATGCTGACGAGGGTGTGGGGGGGAACACTTCTCCATTCCTGGTAGGAGTGCAAACTGTTACATTCCCTATGTGTGCATGCTAGGACATTATGTAAACAACCACTATGGAAATCAGTCTGGTGATATCTTAGAAAACTTAGAATAGCTCTACCTCAAGACCCAATCATACTACTCCTGGGCATACATCCAAAAATTTCCTGTCCAAACCACAAGGACATCTCTTCAACTATGTTCCCAGCAGCTTTATTTGTAATAGCTAGAAACTGGAAACAACCCAGATATCCTTCAAATGAAGAATGGGTAAAAAACTGTGGTACATCTATCTTCAGCCTCTGAGCCCAGTATCTCTGGCAGACATTAATTGTAAAGCAGGAACTATGAAGGACTTGCCTACCCTGTCTTGACAGAGCTAGGCTGTTGACTTACCTATTCCCAAGTTTTGTCCTTTTCAGACAGGATTCTGTCTAGAGTTGAAGCAAGGGATTTTTCTTGCCCATTGACAGGCTTGCCACTAATGCAGCCATCTTCAAATGGAGATAGATGCTCTAATGTATGGAGAGAAATTGGGGACTTTCCAGGCAGCCAGTTGTCTGTCATTTCTTAGTTTTGGAAGCTGCTGGTTCTGCACTTTCTGTATAATCAGATATATTTATCCTTCTCAGATCTCTGATGTGATTGAATACTAGATAGTTATAATCTCACAGTTAAATTTTAAGTTGTTTAGGAATTAAAAGGATGTTACAGGTCTAAGAAGATGTTTTTAAGTTGGCAATGCAAGGTAGAATGGAAAATGAGTTAAACTTTAAACTCATGGAAATAGACACATAATAGAATATTAAGGTCAGTTGCCAAATATGTACGAACTGGACTTTGGGAAAGTATGTTATACTTTATAATTTTCATAATTATGGCCTAATAATTCAAAAAAAAAGAATTATGAGTTCTGGGAGAAGGGAGAGAGGGTGGGAGGGTGGGCTTGGAAGGAGTGAGGGATAGGACTGTGATGGAGATGTAACTTGTAGTAATCAGTAAACATTAAAAAAATCCTATGGTACATTTATACAATGGAATACTACTCAGCTATCAGAAACAAGGAAGTATGCAGTTTGCTGCCAAATGGATGGAACTAGAGAAGCTCTTCCTGAGTGAGCTAACCTAGACCCACAAAGATGCACATGGCATGTATTCACTTATAACTAGATTTTAGCCATATAGTACAGGATAACTAACCTACAACCAACAGACTGAAAGGAATATGAACATAGACTTTGTTACCTGTTAGTAGGATACTTCACTCTAGTAGATCTGACATGTAGGTCCCCAGTGCAAGAGGAAGTTCTAAGCCCTCATATGACTGATGAACTGAGGGGGCTGAGATGTGGGGTACCCCACACTGGAGGAGTAGGATAGGTGATAGAAGGGGTACAAGATGGGAGGGTGGGACCAGGAGGGGTGGAGAGAAGGGGCTGTGATGAAGATTTAACTTTAAGCAATAAAATAAACATTAAAAAATTCAGGCACATCTCAACTCAATGCTAAATCAAAAATGGGTCATTTTAAATGGACTCATTCCTAGGATATAAAAATCCTGGGTCACATCACTATATGTCAACTCACTTTTAAGTCCTCCCCATCACACTCCTCCTGGCTAGAGGGAGCAGTTGCTTGACTTCTCAATGCAGTCCGCCTTGCTTGCCCTTCAGGCTCTCACTAGTGAGATAATGGACTTGGCTGGTACAGGAAAGACCCATAGCATCACTCAGTACATATTTATCAACCAATCAAGACACAGGAAAGATTCTTTTGTACCCAGAAGCCCGGAGTCTGGGACTGGTTAGTGACCAGCAGTCCCTTAGGCTTACTGCTGCGAAAACTTGATATAAAATCTGTGTTCTTTTGCAGCTTGCCTTTAACAATTCATTTTAATTACCATCTGCTGTCTGAAACATGAAAGAAGTAGAAGCTATGAGAAGCATGTATACAGAGTAAATGAATGTAACCACACTATTCCTTTTTTTTTTTGTAGGATGGCTTGCATTTCCCTCTAAAAACCATAAATAGCTTTATTTCTCATTAATGGAGTAATTTATATGGACCCTAGCATCTTCATCGACAGCACTTTTTATCCAGGAGCAAATGTGCCCCATTTACCGAATCAATTACTTGAGTTACGAAGAGGGGCTGGAGCTTCATCGCGCTCCATTCTTCTCAATAACAAAGGAGAAAACACATTAAAAACTAGCATTGATGGGTTGTTGTGAGATCCGGTCAATGCGCTCTCCCAGAGTTGAAATTAAAAGGCAGTTAGGAGAAAATTGTTTGCTCTGGTCATCAGTCACTATGTGAAAGACCTTTTTCACAATGATTAATTAAAAGCCCCAAAGAGTGAGAGCAAGAGAGTGAACTTTAATAAAGAAACTGGCTGGTTCCTGGTACCATCTTGAGTTAATAGACGATGCTTCAGCTTGGCTGAGTGTTATTGCTGCAGTCCATAATTTCATCTTGAAAATGGGCAAGGGAGTGAATCTTCCTCTTCGTAATTGAGTATTGATTTGAAAATAAATGGCGGTGAAACTCCCACAGAACTGTTAGGATATATTCTGGACAGTGATGACAATAAATGATTTCTGGTTCTTGTGAAAGTTATGGATCAGCTTGATACTTAAAACACAGAGAGAGCCCGGGCAATCTGTCTTCTGTTTTATCAAGTTTCCCAGGGTCAATACATGACACAACATGGGGATGTGGCATTCACATCCCTGAGGCCCAGCTCAGACTCCATTATCATCCTCCTTTGTAAAATGTTTCCTTGAATTTGGAAAGCAATTTTAAAACAGCAGGTTCCGACATTTGCCTGCTCTTCCAAATAATAGCTTCCTTCTAAATACTGCACTTACGAAATACTTTCCAATGCATTTTCAATGGAAGGGAGTTAAAATGTCATTATAAATGTTTCAACGAACTCGATAGATTTCCTTTACAAGTGGTAAGTAGCAAAAATTGGGTGTGATATAACCAGGCACAAAAAAATTACAAAGGACACTTTTCACCCTGCAGTTTAGTGTCATTCAAAGTGTTTATAGATTGCCCAACTTCATCAATTGGCAGCTTTAGTCACAGTAAAAGTGATTTCTGGGGAAAAACATCGAAGAAGATTTAAAGGGATATAATAGGATTCTAAAACAGGAATGCTCTTTTGAAAATACTATTGGCCTTGCAAATCCTCTGTAAAAAAAAAACACACCTGAGCTCATTATACCTTAAAAGACCCATTTTCTTTCTTTTTCCAATATGTATGTCTTTTAAAGTCAAAATTTCACATTTCATTCATATATAAAAGGTTGCTGAATTTACCTTTTTCTTGTTAGAAATTGTATATTGTATGACAATAAGGACAAAATAACCATCACAAAAGAGAAGAGGGAGGTTCATGTAGCCTCTTTTGTAACTAATTAGCAAGATTTGCATCATTGAGGAGGCTTTGTTCAGGAAGGAGGAAGCTGAACATATCTATCAAAAAGAGTGCTCTTAGGTGATTTTCCTGATTAATATGGAAGAGTTCCTGCATTCTTTTGGAGGGTTATGTTTTTGCGTGTTTGTTTGTGGCTTTTGTTTGTTTCTTCATTTTGTGGATGACCTGCAAAAGAATTTGAAGCTCAAATAACCACAAGGCAGAAATTATGTAGTATCCACCCTCCCTACTCCCCATCAATACGTAGAATCTGCTAAACATCATTGTCTGGTTAGTACTAATTGAAACAATTAAACACGACTTTATAAATTGTACTGAATCAGCACTGGCCAGTTGGGTGGCTTTTAAGGAGTTTTAATGTCATTCTATTACTCTGTGTCTCTACCCAGAATTAACTAAGAGAAGGAACAACAGCATCTCCATTCCAGGTGCTTTATAGATTGGTTCTTTCTTTTATAGCCATATGCTCTTTTGAAAAGTAGCAAAAGTCATCAGAGATTTCCATATATGTGGATTTTGAGCAAAACACACTATATCAAAATACTTTAAGCAATGTTACATTATTATAAATGTTATCTGCTAAGGCACATTGAATCAATAAATGAAAACTAGTATTTTGTTATTAATATTGAAAGACCCCCGGCTAAGCATGCCTATTAGCTGCCATCCCAGTCAT
>CAJQZJ010034182.1:3038452-3149587 GCA_907164525.1 Lophiomys imhausi
TCTCTCTCTCTCTCTCTCTCTCTCTCTCTCTCTCTCTCTCTCTCTCTGTGTGTGTGTGTGTGTGTGTGTGTGTGTGTGTGCGTGTGCATGTTATATATATGTGCCTGTGCATATGTGGAGACCACAGGATGATGCCTGAGTTCCCAGTGCTCTCAGTTTCTGCCTTATTCCTTTAACACAGAATCTTTCTAAACCTGGAGCCAGGCTGCAGCCAGAAATCCCCATTGTTCCTCCTGTGTGTTCTTGCCTACAGCACTGAGTTAACATGAATTCTAGTGAGTGCCTGGGCCTGGCTTTTGACATGTGTGTTGTGGGTTTGATCATAAGTTCTTGTGCTGGTGTAGCAAGGAACTCTTACCCACTGACCCAGTGGTCTTTTCATCATAAATATCAGTTCAAATGATTTGGTAGTCCAAATCTGGAGTTCAAAGCTACAGGATTCCCCATGGCCAATTCCAGCATATTTTTGCTTGGTCTGTTTTAGGGACTCTGAGGGCATTCAGGTGTGGCAGTAGAAATAAGGAAATAGTAATGAATATTTCCTTGTTCACGATGTGCTTTAAATGTTCATATTTCAGGTGGTCGCAGCCACTTTAGGCTAACTTCCTGCTCCTTTTGTCCTCCAAAGGTGTTTTCTAGTTTATTTTAGTCTCTACTAATAAAAATATTGAACATGAGGACAGCAAAGAAAACACTCTCTGAAAACAAATCCAATGGATTGGGCTAGAGACATGGCTCAGCAGTTGAGAGCAGTGGCAGATTTCCCAAAGGACCAAGGTTTGACTCCCACCACTGATACGTTGGATACGTAAACTCCAATTTCAAGAGATCTGATACCATCTTCTGTCTCTACAGTCACAAGACATTTGTATGGCATGTGATACACATGCCATACATCAAGCCAAACACACACTGATGAAAAAAAAAACAATAAAATTAAAGACAAAACAAACAACCCTAAATCCTTATGGATGGTCTCACAAGCAAGAAGATGGAGCAATACTCTGAAACAATATCTCAAGGACCACCTAGAATCACCCTCTTTATAATTACCACAATCTTAGTCCTATTATAGTTCTCCTGCTATTCCAGTGTCATGCTTACAGTGATCAGAAATTATCCCATAGTTTCTGAAGAATTCAACCAAGAAGTTATATGTGTTTGTTCTTACTGTCAATGTGATGGTTAAATAAAGGTTGTCACCTTGACAGGATCCAGAATCATCTAGGGGACAAGGCTGTGCACAAGGCTAGGAGCCATTATCTAGTTCAGTGGGAAGACCCACTGTAGGCAGTCGTACCATTCCATGGAGTGGATGGAATAAGAAGAAGACAAACTAAGCACCAGCATCCAGATCTCTACTCCATGACTGTGGACTCAGTGTGACTAGCAACGGCCAGCTCCTGCTGCCAGGACTTCCTGCCCTGATGGTCTGGACTTGAAATTGTGAACCAAACAAATCCTTTCTTCTTTTCTTACATTTCCTTCAGTCAGGGATATTTGTCACAGAGAGACACGTGACTAGTAACATTGAAGGTTTCATGAATACACAAAAGATTAAGTAGGCATTTTATGCCTTTTCATAGGTTTTCATGCTTTTTTTCCTTGCTTCACAGGTGAGTTTAAAAGAAATGTTGGAGTTTAGTTAATGTTTTGCTAATCTCTTGATTTATCAACACCACATCAAACCTATATGATAGTACCATGACTTATCTATAAAGAATTACAGTCTAACCAGATATAAAATGTTTAATACTAACTCACAAGGTTTTGTTGCTCTGGTTTTTTATCTGTTCTTTGCCTTTAGTGCTGGGAATTGAATTAAGTGTTCTGCGCATGTTAGGGAAGGGTTACATCTCTGAAAGTTTCCCTTTACCACTGTTTACATCTTATCTTATAACGCAGTCTCCCTTGGTTGCCCAGGTTGGCTTTGAGCTCATGGTGCAGACCATGCTGGCCTGTGACTCCCACTTCATCATCTGAGTAGCTTGGACTGCAAGCCTGTACCACCAAGTCTGGCTCTGCTGCAAAATACTGGAGCATAACCATATGTGCCTCAAAAGGAAGGGCATAGTCAGTGACATGTCATTCCAATACACAGTTTGCTTGTGCATCTTAGGAAAGCTATGTATTAGGAAGCTGGTATTAATTCTATTTTTACTGAAGACGAAAATTCAGATTCTAAATTACCCACCCTGCATTGTGCACAAATAGAGATGAGTCTGGGCTACCTCTGGCCTCCTGCCTCCTAACACAATATACACCCCCACTGTTATTTAAAGAATTTTCAGGCATCATGCACTTCACGGCTATTTAGGGTCCAAATTTTGCCCCATCTTGGCAGAGGTTCCGGTTGGCAGCCCTCTGCTGCAGCCGTCTCTCTCCAAGCTGGCAGGCCTATTTAGGGCGGTGGTATTTATGCAAAGATAATAGAGAACAGCAATTACCTGCTCATCTGTTCTCCAGGCTGATTGTCAATCACAGCCAAGCAGTTGTTTAAAAGCCTTGTCAATCAGAAAGCTCATCTCCCATAAAGGTCTGCCTTTCTCTCATTGAGCATCTGGCCTCATCCGTGTCTTTTAAACAAAATACATCATTCTGGACCCTTTCTGCTCCATGAAGACCTGTGTCCCAGATTATTTCCATTCCCTGTTTCCAAAGGCTTAAGTACTGTGATTTATCTACTTACAAGACACATAGTGACACTAGGTGGACATGCCAATGGGACTGAAATAGGAGCATATTTCTGCAAATGTGCCCATCTGCATGTCTAACTCAGACTGAATCATGAACATTTTATTCCTCACCTGGCTTCTTCAAGATGGAAAATTCACCTCCAGCTCCTGCATACTTAGTGCCCCTGCCTGTGCAATTGGTCTCAGTTTTGTCATTAGCCACCCCTACCCACAAATAGAGCATTTTCCTCCTACACTGTCTTCTGCTTAGCGAAATGAAGCTTGTGCGTTGCAGTTGGGGCTTCAGGTCAATGGTTAAATTGCTCTTGCTTCAGAAGATACATTTTCATGTGTTGAATCACATCCATGAGATTAGTCCCATTTGTGCCTGTAATAACGATACAGGTGGAACCAGGGCACAGAGCCAGGAAAAATGTGTAGATTCTCTGTTTCCTGTCTAGAATTCACTGCTGTAAATTATCTAATTTTCATTTATCTGGAGACTAGTATTAGCAGAAGTGATTTAACCCTTTTTGATTTTTTTTCTTTTGAAAACATAGAAGGGAGATTGCAGAGTGGCTCATAAAGTAGCTATGATACTAGTCTGGGGTATAGGGGAAGGGTCCTAGAAGTCAAACAGCAGGCTGTTTAATGAGCCACAGATATACTGGTCTTATATGTAAAATACATGGTTACACAGTATATTTTTTAGATGTCTTGCTTTTTTTTTTCTAAAAAATATTTTCTCTACTTAACAGAGAGTGACAAAACCTGGAATAGTTTAAGTATTACTGTGAAGCAACCAAATTCAGAGATGTTTGGGTCTTACATAAAGACAAACTATCATCGGCACGTACTCCAGTCCCAGTTCCAAAAAAAAAAAAAAACCAATAAACAAAAACAAAACAACAACACAATCAGTGAGACACTTGGGAGGGAAAAGGACAGAGTTAAAGGATGACAAGAATAAAACAAAAGAGAAGAAAATGGAGTAGGATCCCTGAGGCAATCCCAAGAACCTTGAGGCAGGGAGATGCAGTTCTGTAGTATGGGCAGGCCAGGAAGCTGAAGAAAAATTACCTTTGCCCCATAGTAACTGATCTTGGGAAAAATGTACTCTAGACCCTAGCATGTCTGGGTGGACAGAGCACTGTTTGGTGTGTACAGTCAAGATTAGACAGCATATAGGGCTTGTGTATATGCAAATTTGGTGGAAACAGTAACAAGAACGTTAGCAAGGAGTTAGACTTCGTGTTTGATTTCCAAACAGTATGCCTTTCTAGGCAAAGTTATCCTTCTCCTGATTTTTAATTATAAGAAGAACAAACGCAATATCTATTCTCTATACAATCACCCCCTTAAGTTTTTGCAACCCAGTTCATAGTGCAATCATTTGCTCCCTTCTTTAAGCCAATAGTAATCGTTGATTTCCCCTTTTCTATCATTTCTGTGTTCATATTAAATTACTATCTGTGCAAATGACTTTTTCATACCATAGTTGTCATCATGGATGAGACTTTGTTGATATGATAACAATGAAATACATCACAAAGTTTTGGTCTCCATCATGGGAACCGTTTTTGGGAAGATCACCTGTGAACTCAGACTGTTTTAGAATTACTTAAGAACCTAAAGAACCTTAAGAACTGTGTGTGTGTGTGTGTGTGTGTGTGTGTGTGTGTGTGTGTGTGTGTGAGTTTGTGTGTGTGTTACTTGATGACCTGTATTAGGAGAGACAATTACTTGAAAAGTCGAATGTCAGGAGAAGTCTTTCCTATTCACTCTGATATGAGGAAAAGATGTTACTTGACAATTGGGTGTGAAGAATGGGCTTAATTGACAATTTAAGTGTGAGATGGGAAGTTACATGACATGTAGATCATAAGTAGGACAGTTGTTTTACAAGACAGATGTGCACAAAGGAATTTCTTAACACTATGGCTAGGTACAGATCAGTTACTCGATGATCTCAGCTGCTTCTCATCTCTACCCATCTAGACTCATTGCACTACAATGTCTTGTTTTTATCAGGTTGTTCCAACCTACAGACCAGCATTGCGAATTTACCAAGTTCCATATTGCTGTAGTTACGAGATTTTACCAAAGGGTGACTCAGTTCAAAGGCCCCTTCTCTGCCAAAGGAATGCTCCCTTAAGATGTGGGGTCAAGTTTAAGACTCATTGCCCTGCTTGAAATTGAGGATGGTGAGACCTCCTGAAGTACTTTTATTGTTCAATATTGTTTTCACTATCCTGGGATTCTTTTCTCTACATGAAGCTGAAAAGTATCGTTTCAAGATCTGTCAAGAATTGTGTTGGAATTTTGATGAATCTGTAGATTGCTTTCAGTAAGATGGCCATTTTTAATATGTTAGTCCCAATGATTCACAAGCAGGGAATATCTTTCCATATTCTGATACCTTCTTCAATGAATAAAAGTTTTATCATAAAAGTCTTTCACTTACTTGGATAGAGTTATCCTAAGATATTTTATATTATTTGAGGCTGTTCTGAAATGTGTTATTTTCCTGATTTCCTTCTTAGTTCATTTGTCATTTGTATATAGGATGACTACTGATTTTTGTGAGTTAATTTCATATATAGTTCCTTTGCTGAAAGTTTTTGTCAGCTGTAGGACTTTCCTGGTGGAATTTTTAGGGTTACTTATGTTTACTATCAGATCATCTGCAAATAAAGATACTTTAACTTTTCCCTTCCTAATTTGTATCCTTTTGATCTCCTTCAGTCATCGTACTGCTCTAGATAAGTCTTCAAGTTCTATATTGAATAAGTATGGAGCAAGGGGGCTTCCTTGTTGTGTTCCTTAGTTTAATGTAAATGCTTTGACTTCTCTCCATTTAAGCTGATATTGGCCATGGGGTTGGTTAAATTGCCTTTATTATGGTTTGGTAGTCCTAATCTTTCCAAGATTTTCATGAAAGGCTGTTGGATTTTGTGGAAGGTTTTTCTGCATTAATGGAATGATCATTTTTTGTTCAGTCTGTTTGTATGGCAGATTACATTTATGATTTTATTTTTGTTGAACCATCCCTTCATCTCTGGGATGAAGTATACATGTTCATGGTGAATAATCTTTTTGATGTATTTGTGGATTCAATTTGCAAATATTTTATTGAGTAATTTTGTATCTATGTTTATAAGGAAAATTGGTCTGTAATTCCCTTTTTTTTGTTAGGTCTTTATGTGGTTTGGTTATCAGGGTAACTTTAGCCTCATAAAATGAATTGGGTAATGTTCCTCCTACTTCTCTTTCATGGAGTAATTTGATGAGTATTGCTGTTAGCTCTTCATTGAAATTTATGGAATAATTTGAGGAGTATTGGGGTTCACCCTTTATTAAATCAGAAGGGCAATGTTACTCTTATTTATATTTTATGGAATAATTTGAGGAGTATGAGGGTTAGCACTTTTGGTAGATTTCTGCCCCAAAAAAGTCTGGCTGTGGGTTTTTTGTTTGTTTGTTTGGTTTGGGGATGTTTAATGACTGCTTCTATTTCCCTAGGGGATATAAGCCTGTTTAAATTTACACAAAAAGGCAACTTATAATTTGAATAGAATTGAAAACCCAGACATTCATCCACATCCACAGACCAATGGACACCTGATTTTTGACAAAGAAGCCAGAAATACACACTGGGAAAAAAGATGACATTTTCAATAAATGTTGTAGGTCAAACTGGATAGCTGCATGTAGAAGAATGCAAATAGATCTGTACCTATCTCCCTCTACAAAACTCAACTCAAAATTTATCACAGACTTCATCGTAAAACCAGATACACTGGAACTGATAGAAAAGAAAGTGAACTCATTGGCAAAGGAAAACAGTTTTAAAATAGAACACTGTTAGTACAGGCACTCAACAATTTTCTTTTACATAAATATATCTCAACCACTGTTTTCTCTCACCACAGTCGGGACATAAAAAAAAAAAAGAAGAAGAAGAAGAGAGGGGCACTCAAAAATTAATAAAAGGATCCTCATAAAACTGAAAAGCTTCTGCATAGCAAAGGGCACTGTCATTTGGACAAAGCAGCAGCTATAGAAAGGGAAAAGATTTTTTAGCAACTATACAACTGATATTCAAAATATATAGCTCAAATATATCAACTCAAAAAACTAGATACAAAAAAAACAAATAACCCAATTAAAATGGGTTTTTTAATTAAAACAGAATTCTTGATAGAGGAAACTCAAATGGATGAGAAACAATTAAAAAATGTTCAACATCCTTAACTGTCAGTGACATGCAAATCAAAATTAATTTGAGAATCCATCTTACCCCAGTCAGAATGGCTAAGATCCACAGCACAAGTGATAACTCATGCTGGTGAGGATGTGGAGTAAGGGGAACACTCCTCCATTGCAGACTTGCACAGCCACTATGAAAATCAATGTGGAGTTTCTTCAGAAAGATGGGAGTCTATCTACCACAAGATCTACCAGTCTTTGGTAGAGATGTAGAAGGATGCTTCATCTTACCACAAAGATACTTGCTCAACAATATTCACTGTGGCTTTATTCATAATAGTCAGAAAATGGAGACAATCCAGATGTCCCTCTACAGATGAAAATGTGGTACATTTACACAATGGAGTATTACTCGACTGTTGTTAAGTAACATCGTGGAATTTTCAGACAAATGGATGAAACTAAGAAAAATCATGTGGAGTGAGGTATTCCCGACCCAGAAAGACAAATATAACCATTGCCTTTTCACCCATCATCAGAGACTAGCTTTATCTTGTGTCCTTCATCCATACTTGCCTTTCAGGTAATTAGTCTTGGACTGAAATCTGAAAGTATTCAACGTTAAACTGTATCAGATACCTTTGTATTTTACAGGCATTTCCCCCTAATAGACATCCATATGTTGTTCTTCCTTTAACAGTTGTTTGGTAGCAGATGGTATGAAGAGTATTCTGAGACACATGCATCGTGATGAGACTTGAGGACTGACGAACTGAGCACTTACAGAAAGTAGCCACTGAGCAGACTCATAAGATCAGCATTGTTCTCCATGTATGTTCTGAGATATAACACAGTTCATGAAAAAGTGGGCAAAAGAGAAACAGTTACTATAGAGATGAGTGAAAAAAGGAACCAAGCAGAGGAAGTGGATTTTAAAATTTTATGTTCAGGACTTGGTCCTTGAGCATGGTATTAAGATGATAAAATAGTTAAAAAGATGGTAGTCTAGCATCAGGCAATTAAATTAATGAAGTGTGGCTCTCTTAAGTGATTTATTTTGATGTCTTGAAATGAGTTCATTCTCATAATAATGGGCTGCTATAGAGAAAAGCTGGTCTTATCTCACCATGTGAACTCTTCCCCTATGCTCTGACCATTATAATGAGACTATTATCAGATACCAAACCAGCAGGTCTACCCATCCTGGACATTGAACACCCAAACTTGTGACCTAAATTATCATTTTTCCTTCATCTTCATGACTAATCAGATTCAGTTATTTTTTCAGTTAATAGATCAACAAATTAATGACACCTATTAAAAAGTTAATTCAAGCTAATTCAAAAGATACTATCATTATCTAAAGAGCAAAGAAATCATCTCCCAGTAGACTTCCTCATGATCTTTATGCTCACAGAATTATACTTTTTGATTCAGAAATGTAAAAATAATCAAATGTATCAGTGCTTTTGAAGATAAGACATTGGTACTTTTCATCTGAAAGATATTCTGATTATTCAATAATGAGCATATTGATTTTTTTGCAGTAAATATTACACAGATTGTAGAGTGTAAAGAGAAGTCTGTGTAATTCAGACTTAGCTGGGGATTATAGTCTTGAGTAGAAGACATATATGAAGTAACTATTGTCACAAAGGAAAGCTAACTATTAGGTATTTATAAGTCATGTAGTTATTAGTTTACCAACAAAAGGAACTAATTAGTATGCACTGAAGTGACCACAGACTAAGGGTCTAAAGTGTAAGCGGCTTCAGGAGGGGCCATTTTAACTCTGTATGGGTAAGTATATGTGTTTGTATTCTAAATCAGTCTGTATACAAGTTAACAAAAACTAGGCATGCACACAAAATGGATTCCCTCTTCAGATAAAAATTCCTTAGTCACTCTTCCTTTGTTACAATCATTGTGACTAAAGGTAAAATATTGATACAATACTTTTCTTCAAAGTTCTTATTTTCATATAAATCTATAAGTTGGGTCTTTATTCTTGGAAATTAATGACACCTATTAAAATGTAATGAGGCAGACTTGAAGACAGTAAGGAATCACACTAATTTTTAGTGCATCAAGTGATTTACTTCCTGTAACTCTCCATCTTCCTTCCCACCCAGTGCTTCAAATGCTGCTCGTTGACCCTCTCAACTTGCCTTGAACATAATGTGCTACATTATTTTTGGGAGCAGACAGTAAAAGTATAGTGTTCATGGCTACTGGGATGCATACAAAACATTCTGACAGCAAAGAGAACTATTTCACAGTATCTTCATTTTTTTCCTCAGAAACAAAGAATGTAAGTACCTGTGACTATATTACTTTAATCTTAAGCCAGAAGCATGTTAAATAAATATCTGGTAATAGAGAGAATGTACTATTGTCAAATAGAAAAGGTCAAGTTACCTTTAAATTATTTTAGACATATAAAGATAATTTGTAGGATGTCAATCAGAAAACAATGTTAATCTACAGGTGGTATCAAGCTATGGAAAAGTTTCTTAATCTTTTGTTTGACCAGTTAACTACAAATATCACACAGCAAGAGTTTATTAATATTCTGTAAGAGAAGAAAATTGCCATATGCCAATACGAAAAGTACTCAGGAAGAATGTAGGGACCTTTTCTCTCATTTTTTGAGATTTATTAATAATGATAAATTCTTAGTGATGAAATTGAGATGTTAAAAAGTGTGATATTTTGATTTTAAAAGATATTTAAAAATTAGCCTCTAAATGATGGCTATCACTTATAGTCTCTTAGTAAAGTTTAGAAAAGAGGGTAGCTTGGAGGAAAATAGTTTTTACCCATCAGTAGGTAGTCATCATTGTCAGCAAGGCACCTTATTTTTAATAACTTAAGGCTGGGAACAGAGCTCAAAGTAGCTGCACAGCTCTCAGTATTAATTGGATAATTGAGGTCTTTGTCGAAGTCCTTAATAAGTTTTGAATTGTTCACTGGGTCTTTCATAGATAATGCCCCTGACTTTCCAAGATGCCAGTAATGGTTCCAAATTTCTGTCTTTTATCTGTTGAGGTTGAAATTTTAATTCAAAATCAAATGTACCCTAAATGTGTTTAGGATGGTTAGATTTAATTAGCAAATTGCTGTAATCTAGATTTATCTGGGAGAGGAGTCTCAATAATGGAATGTCTAGATTTAGGTGAGCCTGTGAGCATGTCTGTAGGAGATTATTTTTTATTATATATATTGATATGAGAAGATCTGGCACACACTTATGTGAGAAAATGTCATTCCCTGGGCAAGAGATCCTGGATTCTACAAGAGTGGAGGAGGCAAAGTGAGCACTAACAAGCATGGATTAGTTCATTGCTCTGGTTCTCAGCTATAGAGGTAATGTGACTTGCTGCTTAAAGTTTCTGCTGTCTGGACTTCGCAAAGTGGTGAACTCTAACCTGAAATTGTTAACTGAATGGGTGTTTTCTTCTATAAACTGCTTTAATTAGGTAAGCTTCTCACAGTAACTGGAAAGGAAGCTAAGACTGCTCTTTGGTGTATCGTTTTGTAGATTAAAAATGCTTTATATCAAATACTTCTTTCAAGTTTGGGTAAAATGTGTCATATCATGTTGAGAAATATTAATTATCATTCTGAAAGCAATCCCTGCTTACTTTTATCAAGTTTACATGAAAACTGAGGATAAAAAAATAAGTTGCTACATCACAATATTGCCTAAACTTGTTACTACAAAATGCTGTGTACATTATATTTAAACAGAAATATTGTCAGTGTGTTTTCTTACAGATGTTACTACATTGTTACAAAACATCATCATCCCAGGGACTGTGCCAAATTCTAACACCTGAATTGAGACATTTCTTTTTCTGACAAACTCAGTACTAACTGCCTTTGGCACCACTCCACTCTCAGAATGAATAGCTGCTGTACACAATGCCACTCTGAAACAGAGTGACACCAGACAGTTATTGTTAAGGAAGAACAGGTGGACCCCCCCCCACCATTTCATACAATGGTGTATGACTGTGAATCCTGGGATCTCATACCCTTGTTCTTAAAATGATTCCTTTATTCAGCTCATGCTAACTCCACCAGCACACACACCTCTACAAGAGTGCATACATACCTACAGTAACAAACACATTATCCCAACTGGTCAGACTTAAAATGACTGGAACTCTCAGTATTCTGAGGTCTAAAATTTCAAAATCAGGATGTGATCAAGATTGACTATCTGAGAAGCCTCAGAGGGAAAGTCTAGCACTCTGCCAGCTTCCAGTAACTTCTAGAAATCATTTGTTTTCCCTGGTTACTCCATTCCAGTCTATGTCCATATTCCCATTGCCTTTTTTTTTGTCTCTGATTCTCCTCTCTCCTACAAGGTTTCTAGTAGGATTTATGATCAAGCCTAGTCTAGAACCAGCTCTTTTCAAGGTCCTTGTATTCATAGCTATGAATATAAATTGCAATCAAGGTCATATTCTGAGATCTTAGGTACACAAAATTTTTGAGAGACACAACTCGACATGCTATGTTCATTTTGCATGGAACCCCTGGTGTCCTATTCCAGTATATAAATACTAAGTCCCCTCTTCCTCCCTTTCCTTTCTCTTCCCTTTCCTCTCCCCTCCTTTCCCCTCCCATCTCCTCTCCCCTCCTTCCCCTTCCCCGCTCCTATTCCCTCCCCTCCCTTCTCCTCCCCACCTCCTCTTAATTTCATCTCTTCTTTTCCTCAAAATGGTATTCTATAATTCAGGTTGGTCTAAGACTCACTGGCTGACCCAGGCTGGCCTCAGACTTACAGAGATCCTCCTGTCTCAGTCTTCCCTGGAATCCTTGGTTAACAGGGAATTATTTTTTATTTGCTTTTATGCATTTCTCTATCATCCTATCCATATTTTTAAAGATTGCTTTGCTAACCTGTTATTAATTTGTCATAACACTGAATCAACTAACCAGTTATAACAAGGGTCCACAAGACTAAAGCCACAAGCATGGGGCCTGCATGATCTGCACCAGATCCTCTGTGTTATGTTATGACTAGATGTTTGTGTGGGATTTGTAACAGTGGGAGCAGGTGTATCTCTGACTATTTTGCCTTCTTTGAGATGCTTTCCCTCCTCCTGGGTTCCCCTGTTGAGAAAATAACAGCAGTTTGTTCTGGATGTTTTTTTAAGGATATCTGTGTAGTGAGATGTCAGGGATATAGGAATAGTGCCTACCTGGGGAGGCAAGGAGAGGCTTGCTCACTGTCTATAAGAAAATATTTGGGTTCCATAAATCTCTGAGCTCTTCCAAAATATAAGCCACCATGGAATAAAATCCCTCAAGGGTGATCTTTTGTGTTCTTGTAGGCAAGGACCTAGCACCTATTCTATGCTATAGAAGGAGTCCTTTTCTGACTGTGTGCTTTCAAACCTTCTAATGGATTTCTTGAAGCTGTAATATGTTAATCAAAGTGGAGTCAAATTACAGACTTTTATAATTCTAAATATGGTCCATATTCCTATTACTCCCATTTTTTTTCTTTAGATACCAGTGGTTTATATTAAGTATGGGTCAAGAAGAATGAAGCAACATGTTATCACTTAAGAGAAATTTTTAAAATATTTATATTCATGCCTGCTTGAATATTGAAAATTGTATTTGAGTTTACTTGGTGATATTCAGAGTGACTAAAGTAGGCAGGATTGCTTAATGATATGCACACACATACATACATTCACACACACGCATACATATTCTCTTTTCTTAATGGAATTTTATACTCATGGACTCCAGCATATTTCTAGACAGGATTATATTTGCAGAACAACCCACTCCTCAGTGCTGGAATTACTCTCTTCTCTTCATTTGGCACACATCACATTGTGCCAAATGTGTATGACTACCTTGTCCCAAGACCTTCACTTACTATTCATATCCAATACTAGCTATCCATTTTTGCTTTGTGAACCCATCATTATGCCTTTAACCTTTTCTCTCTCCACCATTTACTTTGGACTTCCAGTATTTTCCCTAGTACCTCTTCTCTCTTTGAGTAAAATCTCAGACAATTCATAGTTTTTAATTAAATACTGCATTTATGTTCTTATGGTCAATCTAGAGTCTTTGGGTTTGTAGCGATAAAATTTCTAAGATATTGCCAGACGGATTTCCATAGTGGTTGCACAAGCCTGCACTCCCACCAGCAATGGAGGAGAGTTCCCCTTTCTCCACACCCCCCCTACATGTGCTGTCATTTGAGTTTTTGATCTTAGCCATTCTGACAGGTATGATATGGAATCTCTGAGTCCTCTTGAGTTGCATTTCTCTGATGATTAAGGGTGCTGAGCATTTCTTCAAGTGTCTCTCAGCCATTAGGGATTCTTCCTTTATGAATTCTATGTTTAGCTCTGTTCTCCATTTTTTTGATTGGATTATTTGGTTTCTTGGAATTTAATTTCTTGAGTTCTTTGTAAATTATGGATATTAGCCCTCTGTCAGATGTGGGGTTGGTAAAGATCTTTCCCAGTCTGTAGGCTGCCGTTTTGTTTGAATGTTTCTTTTGCCTCATAGAAGCTTTCCAGTTTCATGAGGTTCCATTTATTGATTGTTGGTTTTAGAACCTGAGCTTTTGGTGTTCTATTCAGGAAATTGTCACCTGTGCTGATGAGTTCAAGGTTTTTCACCACTTTCTCTTTTATTAGATTTAGTTTGATAGGCTTTATGTTAAGGTCTTTGATCCACTTGGACTTAAAGTTTTGTGCAAGGTGATAAATATGGGTCTATTCTTTTACATGTTGACATCCAGTTAGACCAGCACCATTTATTGAAGATGCTGTCCCTTTTCCATTGTATGGTTTTGGCTTATTCATCAAACATTAAGTGATCATAGGTGTGTGGGTTCATTTCTAGGTCTTCAATTCAATTCCATTGATCAACAGATCTGTTTCTATATCAGTACCATGGTGTTTTTTATTACTATTGCTCTGTAGTATAGTTTGAAATCTGGGATGGTGGTAGCTCCTGATTTTTTAATTTTTATTTTACAAGATAGATTTACCTATTCTGGGCATTTTGTTATTCCATATGAATTTGAGAATTGTTTTTTCTAGATCTGTAAAGAATTGTGGTGGTATTTTGATTGGAATTGCATTGAATCTGTATATTGGTTTTGGTAGGAGAACCATTTTTATTATGTTGATCCTACCTATCCATAAGCATTGGAGATTTTTCCATCTTCTGATGTCCTCTTCAATTTCCTTCTTCAAGGACTTGAATTTCTTGTCATACAGGTCTTTTACTTACTTGGTTAGAGTTACTCCAGATACTTTATGTCGTTTGTAGCTATTGTAAAGGGTGTTGTTTCCCTAATTTCTTTATCAGCCCATTTAATTTTTGTATAAAGAAGGGTTTCTTATATTTTTTTGGTTAATATTTTATCCAGATACCTTGCTAAAGTTGTTTATCAGTTGTAGTAGTTATCTCGTAGAATTTTTGGGGTCTCTTATGTATTCTATCATATCATCTGAAAATAGGGATAATTTGACTTTTCATTTCCAATTTGTATCCCCTTGATCTCTTTTAGTTGTCTTATTACTCTGGCTAGGACTTCAAGTACTATGTTGAAGAGATATGGGGAGAGTGGGCATCCTTGACTTGTCCCTGATTTTAGAGGAAATGCTTTAAGTTTCTCTCCATTTAATTTGTTGTTGGCTATTGACTTGCTGTATATCATCTTTATTAATTCTAGATATGGTCCTTGAATGTCAGCTCTCTCCAGGACTTTTAGCATGAAGGGGTGTTGGATTTTTGTCAAATCTTTTATCAGCATCTAATGAGATGATCACGTGGTTTTTTTTCTTTCAGCTTGTTTATATGGTGAATTACGTTGGTGGATTTTTGTATGTTGAACCATCCCTGCATTCCTGGGATGAATCCTACTTGATCATGGTGTATGATACTTTTAATATATTCTTGGATCTGGTTTGCCAGTATTTTATTAAGTATTTTTGCATCTATGTTCATGAGGGAAATTGGTCTGAAATTCTCTTTCTTTGTTGGGTCTTTTTGTGGTTTAGAGATCAAGGTGACTGTGGCCTCGTAGAATGAGTTTGGCAGTGTTCCTTCTCTTATCATATTGTGGAAGAGTTTGAAAAGTATTGGTATTAGCTCTTCTATGAAGTCTGGTAGCATTCTTTGCTGAAAGCATCTGGGCCTGGGGTTTTTTGAGTGGAAGATTTTTAATGACTGTTTCCATTTTCTTATGAGTAATTGGACTGCTTAATTTGTTAACCTGATCTTCATTTAGCTTTGTTAGGTGGAATCTATCAAGAATATTGTCCATTCCACTTAGGTTTTCAAATTTTGGGGATTACATATCTTTGAAGTAAGACCTAAAGATTCTCTGGATTTCCTCGATGTCTGTTGTTATTCCTCCCCCTTCATTTCTTATTTTACTGATTTGGGTATTTTCCCAGCCTTCTTGTCAATTTAGCTAAGGGTTTGTTTATTTCGTTGATTTTCTCAAAGAACCAACTCTTGGTTTCGTTGAGTCTTTGTATTGTTCTTTTTGTTTCTAAGTTGTTGATATTAGCTCTAAGTTTTATGATTACCTGCCACCTGCTTCTCTTCGGAGTCTGTGCTTTTTTTTTTTTTTTCTAGCTCTTCCAGTTCTGCTGTTAATTTGCTCATATGCGCTGTCACCATTTTCTTTTTGAAGCATTAGTGCTATGAACTTTCCTCATAGCACTGCTTTCATTGTACCCCATAGGTTTGGGTATGTTGTGTCTTCATTTTCACTGTATTTTAAGAAATCTTTGATGTCCTTCTTTATTTGTTCTCTGACCCAGCGGTCATTGAGAAGAGAGTTGTTCAGTTTCCATGAATGTGTATGCTTTTTGTTTTTTCTATTGTTGGTGAAGTCCAGTTTTAATCCATGGTTGTCTGATAAGATACAAGGGGTTATTTCAATTTTCTTGTATCTATTGAGGCTTGCTTTGAGTCCAATTATATGATCAATTTTGGAGAAGGTTCTGTTAGGTGCTGAATTCAAGGTGTATTCTTTTGTGTTTGGCTGAAATGTTCTGTAGATATCTGTTAGGTCCAATTGGTTCATGACCTCTTTTAGTCTCATTATTTCTGTGTTTGGTTTCTGTATCGATGACCTGTCCAATTTTGTGACTGCAGTGTTGAAGTCTCCCACTATTAATGTGTGTAAATCAATGTGTGGTTTAAGCTTTAGAAGAGTTTCTTTTACAAAAGTGGATGCCCTTGTATTTGGGGCAAAAAATTCAGTATTGGGATGTCATCTTTATTAATTTTCCTTTAATGAGAATGTAGTGTCCTTCTTTTTAATTAACTTCAGTTGAAAGACTATTTTATTTGAAGTTAGGATGGCTACTCCAGCTTGCTTCCTGGGACCATTTGCTTGGAAAACCTTTTCCCAGCCTTTTACTCTGAGGTAGAGTCTATCTTTGTTAGTGAGGTGCATTCCTTGTATAGAGCAAAATGATTGGTCTTGTTTATAGATCCACTCTGCAAGCCTGTGTCTTTTTATTAGGGAGTTGAGTGCATAATGTTGTGGGATATTAATGACCAAAGGTTGTTGTTTTCTGTTATTTTGATGTTGTATATTTCTTTTGGTTTAGCTGCAGTTGCATTTTTTGTTTCCTCTGTTTTCTTAGGTGTACATATCTTTTCTGGGTTGGAATTTTCGTTCCAGGATCTTCTGTGGAGCTGAGTTGGTGGATAGATACTGTTTAAATTTGATTTTGTCAGGGAATATCTTGTTTTCTCTGTCTATGTTGATAGAAAGTTTTGCTGGGTAGAGTAGTCTGGACTGACACCTATGTTCTCTTAGGGATTGTAAGACATCTGTCCAAGCCCTTCTAGCTTTTAGAGTTCCTGAGGAGAAGTCAGGTGTAATTCTGATGGGTCTGTCATTATAGTTTACATGACTGTTTTCTCTTATGGCTTTTAATATTCTTTCTTTGTTCTGTACATTTGAAGTTTCAATTATTATGTGGCTAGAGGAATTTCTTTTCTGGTCTAATCTGTTTGGAGTTCTGTATGCCTCTTGAAATTTTATTGGCTTCTCTTTATTCAAGTTTGGGAAGTCTTCTTCTATGATTTTGTTGAAGATGTTTCCTAGAACTTGGAGTTGGGAGTCTTTTCTTTCATCTATGCCTATAATTCTTAGGTTCCATCTTTTCATTGATTCCTTGATTTCTTGGATGTTGTAAGAACTTTTTTAGTTTCTCGTTTTCTTTGGTTGTTGTACTGATTTCTTCAATTGACTTTTCCACACCTGAGATTCTGTCTAACATCTCTTGCATCCTATTTTCGAGACTTGTATCTGTAGTTCCTGTTCTCTTCCCTTGGTTTTTTATCTCCAGGGCTGCTCTGCTTGTGTTTTCTTTATTGCTTCCATTTCCAATTTCAAGTCTTAAACACTTTTATATGTTTTATACATTTTTTGTTCCAATTTAGATGACTTTGTCTGCCAATCATTCAAATCTTTCATAGCCTTGTATCTTCCCTTTCATATTTGGTTGAGTTGGCTTTGAGGTCTCTAATGGTATTCTCCATTGCTTTCATTTGTAAAATTGAAGAGTCTTTATATTCTTTCAGGGATTTAACTCCTTGTAAGGACTCTATCTTTTCCCTAAATACAGATTTGTCATCATTTTCATGTGTTTCAGCTGTGGTGGGATGGTCAGTGCTTGCTGTATTAGCATCACTGTATTTTGTTGGAGTCATATTTCCCTGATTTTTGTCAGATTTTTTTTTTATTTTTATTTTTTGCTGACCTTTAGCCATCTGGTTGTCCTAAGCTGATTGTTCCTAGTGACTTCTGGACCTGATGCTAAGGATGGGGCTCTTGTGTAGAAGCTGTATAGTCTTTGTGGTCTGTAACTCAACAAAGGCTATGTGGGGTTTTGTGTTGGGGGCTGTATTTCAGTGGGCCCCCTGAAGTTCACCCCTTCAGTTGTGTCCCAACTGGGAACTCAGGTTGGGGTTAGGGTAGGATGTCTTATTCCAGCCTGCAGTGTCCCCTGCTGCTAGTTTGTCTGGTCCGAGGGTTAGGTCAGTGGTCGTGTTTCCCCTAGGCGGCTCCTCCTAGATGGTCCCCAGGGCACCTCTGTGCCTCTCAGCCCTAGGCACTAAACCCTTGTAGTCTGAGTCACTCAGAAAGTTCACACAGGCCAAGAATTCACTGCTCCAGGGGTGGAACTGTAGATGTTGAAGATCTGGTTTCCCACGGGAGAAGCCAGGTACATTGACTTAGGGGGTCCCATATTAACCCCATAACCCGTCCACAGGCTTGGACTCAGTGGAGTTCCGAGCAGCCTTCCAGCCCAGCCACCCTCCTTTCATCCCGCTCTGATATCAGAGTTCCTGTGGCTGGTCTTGGTTTGGGTGCCGGAGCTGTCCTGTGGAAACTGGGTGCTCAGGAATCCCCGGAAGAACCTCTATCTGGTGATTGGAACTCCCTGCCAAGGCCTGGGACACTGCACTGGTGCCAGAGGCATAGCCCACTACAGGAAGTGTATCCTGCTGCTTTGTCTAGCCGTCGTGTTCTTCCAAGTGATTGTAAATCCAATAGAGGGGCCTGTATGTACAATACCTTTCTGGGCAAGCCTAAATATGCTTGCACCTCTCAGACCACTGCTCCACTGGAGATATACTGCTGTGGTCCTGGTGTTGTCCTGTGGCTCAGAATGTGCTGTGGTTTGAGGTCAAAATGTTTCTGCTGAGAATATACCTGTTCCCATGGCTCTGTTGGTCCTCTTCTTGGTGTTGGAATGCCTGTGTGGAATCTGGGAGCTCAGGAGGCTAGTGAGTGCCCTGTCTGTGGTTCAGAGCTGCTCACTGGGTATTTGAGTGGCTCCTACCCACAGGTCCTCTCTGGGTGATTATTCTCCTGTTTCCCTGGCTCTCTGGCTTCCACAGTTTTTGCTGGTCTGTTTTTCTGAGTGTCCAAGAGTCTCACCCAGGTGTGGTAGGTTCAAATTGATTTCCAAAGTGTTTATACAAGTTTGTACTCCCATCAACAATGGAGGAGTGTTCCCGTTGCTCCATATCCTTGCCAGCATGAACTGTCTTTTGAGCTTTTGGTCTTAGGCATTCTACCAGGTGTAAGATAGAATTTCAGAGTCATTTTGATTTGCTTTCCCTGATGACTAAGGATGTTGAACATTTCTCTTAGTGTTTCTTGGCCATTAGATATTCCTCTCTTGAGAACTCTCAGTTTAGTTCTGTACCCCATTTTTTAGTTGGGTTATTTGGTTTGTTGATGTCTAGTTTCTTTAGTTCTTTATACATTTTGGATATTAACCTTCTGTTGGATGTAGGATTGGTGAAGACATTTTCCCAGTCTGTAGGCTGCTGTTTTGTCCTTTTGACCAGGTCCATTGTCCTACAGAAATCTTTCAGTTTCATGAAGTACCATTTATTAACTGATGATCTTAGTGCCTGAGCTGTTAGTGTTCTGTTCAGGAAGTAGTCTACTGTGTTAACATTGTCAAGGATATTCCTCACTTTTTCTTCTATCAGATTTATTGTATTTGGCTTTATGTTGAGGTCTTTGATCCACTTGGACTTGAATTTTTGTGCAGGGTGGTAGATCTGGATCTATTTTCATTCTTCTACATGCAGACATACAGTTAAGCCAGCACCATTCATTGAAGATGATTTCTGTTTTCTATTGTAAAGGTTTAGCTTCTTGGTCAAAAATCAATTGTCCATAGGTTTGTGGATTTATTTATGAATCTTTGATTCAATTTTCTTGATTAACCTGTCTCTTTTTATGCTAGTACCATGTGGTTTTTATTACTATGGCTCTGTAGTACTACTTGAAATCAGGGATGGTGATAGCTGTAGAAGTCTTTATTGTGCAGGATTGTTTTTAGCTATTCTGGATTTTTTGTTTTTCCACATGAAGGTGAACATTGTTCCCTCATGGTATGTACAGAATTATGTTGGAATTTTGTTGGGAATTGCCTTGAATCTGTAGATTACTTTTGGTAAGATGACCATTATTACTTTCTGTTAATCCTATAGAACCATGAGCATGGGAGGTTTTTCTATCTTCTTACATCTTCTTCATTTTTTTCTTCAAAGATTTGAAGTTCTTATATATGTCTTTCACTTGCTTGGTTAGAGTTACTCTAAGATATTTTATATTATTTGTGGGTATTTTGAAGGGTGTTGTTTCCATAATTTCTTTCTCACTTTTCTTGTCATTTCTATATAGGAGGGCACTGATTTATTTGAGTTAACTTTGTATTCAGTCACTTTGCTGAAGGTGTTTATTAGCTGTTAGAGTTTCCTGGTAGAATTTTTGGGTTCATTTATGCGTACCATCGTATCATCTGCAAAAGCAATACTTTGACTTCTCCCTTGCTCATTTGTATCACTTTGATCTCCTTTAGTTGTCTTATTGTATTAGTTAAAATCTCAAGTACTACATTGACTAGGTACAGAGACAGTAGACAACCTTGTCTTGTCTCTGATTTTAGTAGAATTGATTTAACTTTCCATTAATTTGATATTGGCTATCAGCTTGCTGTAGATTGCTTTTATTGTGGTTAGGTATGGGCTTTGCATTCCTGATCTCTCCAAGACTTGTATCATGAAAGAGTGTTGAACCTGGTCAAAGATTTTCAGCATCTAAAAAGATGATCATGTGTTTTTTTTTTTCTTTCAGTTTGTTTATATGGTGGAATACATTGATGAATTTCCACATGTTGAACTATCCCTGCATCTCTGATAGTTGATCATGATGGATAGTACTTTTGTATTCTTGGGTTCAGTTTGTCAGTTTTATTTTATTGTGTTCATAATGGAGATGGGTCTGAAATTCTTTTTCTTTGTTGAGTCTTTGTGTGGTTTAGTTATCAGAATTACTGTGGCCTCATAAAATGAGCTTAGCAGTGTTCCTTCAGTTTCTATTTTGTGGAATAATTTGATGAGTATTTATATTAGCTCTTCTTTGAAGGTCTTGTAGAATTCTGCACTAAATCCATCTGGTCCTGGGCTTTTTTATTTTTTAATAGGGAGAATTCTCATGATTGCTTCTATTTCCCTAGGTGTTATAGGTCTATTTAGATCATTTACTTTATCTTGATTTAACTTTGGCAAGCAGTATCTATCAAGAAAATCATCCATTTCCTTTAGATTTTCCATTTTTGTGGAGTACGTGTTATGAAGAAAGTCCTAATGAATCATTGGATTTCCTTGGTGTCTGTTGTTATGCCTGTCTTTTCATTTCTGATTTTGTTAATTTGAATATTGTCTCCCTGCCTTGTAGTTAGTTTGGCTAAGGGTTTGTTTATTTTGTTGATTTTTCATAAAACCAACTCTTTGTTTCATTGCTTCTTTGCATTATTCTCTTTGTTTCTATTTTATTGATTTCAACCCTGAGTTTGGCTATTATTTCCTGTCTTCTACTCCTCTTGGGTGAGTTTGCTTCTTCAGTTTTTCCCCTAGAGCTTTCAAGTGTGCTATTAAGTTGCTAATATGAGGCCTCACTAATTTCTCTATGAACACACTTAGTGCAGTGAATTTTCCCTTTAGCACTGCTTTCATTGTGTCCCATAAGTTTGGGTATTCTGTACATTCATTTTCATTGAATTCTCTAAAGTCATTAATTTCTTTCTTTATTTCTTCCTTGACTCCATGGCTATTGAATACAGGGTTGTTCAGTTTCTGTGAGTTTGTAGGTTTTCTTTTGTCTCTGATGTTGTTGATGTCCAACCTTAACCCATGTCTGATAAGATATAGGATGTTATTTAAAAATTTCTTGTGTCTGTTAAGACTTGTTTTGTGACCAAGTATAAAGCCAATTTTGGAGAAGGTTCTATGATGTGCTGGAAGAAGGTATATTCTTTTGTGTTTGGGTGAAATGTTCTGTAGATATCTGTCAGGTCCATTTCAGTCATAATGTATGTTAGTTCCATTATTTCTCTGTTTGGTTTCTGTCTAGATGACCTTTCCATTGGTGAGAGCAGAGGGATTGAAGTCTGCCACTATTAATTTTCAGTATGATGTGTGATTTAAGCTTTAGTAATATTTCCTTTATTTGTGGATATCTTTGCAGTTGGAGCATAGATATTCAGAACTGAGATATCACCTTGGTTGTTTTTTACTTTGGTAAATATGAAGTGTTCTCCATGTCTTTTGATTAGTTTTGATTGGAATTTAATTTTATTAGATATTAGGGTATCTAGTCCAGGTTGCTTCTTGAGTTCATTTGTAAAATCTTTTTTTCAGTCCTTTACTCTGAGGTAATGTATATTTTCGATGTTAAGGTGTGTTTTTTTGTATGCAGCAGAATGATGGATCCTGCTTTCATATTCATTGTGATAATCTGTCTTTTTATTTTGGATTTGAATCCATTAATGTTAGATATTAAAGACTAATGGATGTTAATTCCTGTTATTTTGGTATTTGCAGTGAGTGAGTGAGTGAGTGAGTGAGTGAGTGAGTGAGTGTGTGTGTGCCCACACATGCTTCCCTTCTTTTGGTTTTGCTGGTATGAATTTATTTATTTCCTGTAATTATTTAGATGTAGTTAACTTCTTTGGGATCCAGTCTTCCTTCTAGTATTTTCTGTAAGACTAGATTTGTGGATAGACAATGTTGAAATGCAGTTCTGTCATTGAATATCTTGTTTTCTCCATCCAAGGTGAATGAAAGGTTTTCTGGTTATAGAAGTGTGTGCTCACACCTTGCATGATTTCTGCCTAGGCCCTTATGGCTTTAAGAGTCTCTGTTGAGAAGTCAGGTGAATTATAATAGGTCTGTGGAGTTGTGGACCGAAAAAGTGGCACTCAGGTGTTGGGGTGTAGTTCAAGGCTGTCGGAAATGTTTTAAGGGGACTTGGTAGGCAAGGGCTTAGGGTGGGATTTTATCTGATTGTCCTTGGTGCTGGCAAGACTCTAGGAATGTTTGCAGTGTTGTGGGCAGGAAAATACAGCACGGGATATGGGATCTATAGTGAAATCTTAATACTTTGTGTATAGTCATAAGTTTAATGATGATGCAATTGAGCATTCTCATTATTCAGGTCAAGTAAAGATTAGAGATAAAGTTATTCATGTAAATTGGAAACTGATGATGAACATTTCTTGTTTTAATTTAGCATTTTGACTTCAGTCTTCTTTACATAAAACCTCATTCTTTTTGTCTGCTAATATCATAATATCCTGAGTCAATTATAGAATTACAAGTCTTCTTAAATTCATTTCTTTCTTTGACTTATATTGTTGACCATGTGTATAACTTATTGTTAATCATTTTCTATTACATTTATATTATTAGAGATTTTCACAAGAAATTAGTGCAACATCATTTTAAGGGAAAGTTCATTTTATAAAGAAGAATCTGAAATGCTGTTTGTACATATACTGTGGCACAGTTTCATATTCTGACATTATACGAAATTCTAGAATTTTCTGATTTATTTTGCGGTACTTTGTGTAATCATATGTATATAGTTTCTCTGCATAGAAGATCACTTGTATGATGAGTGTGCTTCTATAACTTTCTGTCTAATAGGAAGTGTGGGGAAGCATGGGGATATTCAGTATCTTAGAGTCAATGTGGCCATGGCTCTGTCAGGAGTCTGCTTGGTTTCAGTAGAGATGCTTTTTTGGTTGGCCTCTATTCCAGTCAATTCCTGGAAACTCCCTGCTCCAAACAATTCCTGTTTAATCTTCAGTGGTGACTTTTAGATACTTCTTAAATAGTGTTCATCTGTGGCTCATGACATCTTTACAGAAGTTGTCCTATTGATGTGAGTACATCACTTTCAAATCATACGCTGGGTTATTCAATGTCTATGTGCTTTATGAATTTTTATCAGCATAACTGGCTTGTATCAGCTCCAGAAATATTCTCTCTGATTTTAACATCCTCTCTCTCCCTTTATCCCTATCTTAAAGCACACTCCTTCTCCTTCATTCTCTCTCTCCCTCTCTATTCCTCTGCACTGCTAATCCCATTGTTGCATCTGCTCCCATTCCTTCTCTGGGATGCATCATCAATCAGGAATTGCTGCCAAGATCCAACTCTGGCAATGAGGCCTGACCTTGGGAACTTGAACTTATGGAGCTTATTTTCTTTTGTTCAGGATTTCTAAGGTAACCATTCATCCACATCTCTGCAATAAACAATATGAGATGAAGACCATACATCCATATCTCTGCAATAAACAATATGAGATGAAGACCATACATCCATATCTCTGCAATAAACAATATGAGATGAAGTCTGGAACCTGACTTTGTGCTAAACATTTCCACAATGAGGCAAAGACACTGTCTGGCTGTATCCTCCAGGAAATACTGTATCTACAACAGAAGACTGAAACCCCCAAAGCTCTGAATTACCAAAAGTAATATCTTAGTTATCAATGTGCATTCTATATCTTTGCTTTACTCTGACAACCAACCCAAATTTCTTGCTATAAACCCTCTGGAATTGGATACAGTTCTTGATTTTGGAGATTAAAAAAAAAACACCATCCAACCTAAGCTCCTATAAATAGTATATTATGATTTTTCCAGACAGCAACAAGCACAATATATTTTACTGTTTGATGCATACTTTTGTACGATGGTTTCTTTGAGGCAGTTAAGGACTTATCTTTCTTATCTTGGTAATTAGATTAATATGTCTGGATCAGCCTCTTTCCTTCATGCAAGGGTTTCCTTCTCTTCTATCTTAAATGCATAAATGGAAGTTTCCATCCCGGTTAAGTTGTTATTTTCCTAGTTCAGTCTTTGAGGCTTTTCTGGACAGTTGGACCACTTTCTGTCTGTCCTTGCTCTTCAGTTTCTCATGAACAATTCCATGGAATGTAGATTTTCTTGGCAAAATTATTTGCTCAGAAAATCTGATCATTCCATCATTCCATTCTTGCTGACTTAGTGTGAATAAATTAATACAGTCCACTGTGTTTGAGGCGGTGCATACACTAATAACTGCACTTTAATAGTCTACTGGAGGAATTCTTCCAAAACTTTTAAAATTCTCTTTGGATCTCTAAGTAACTTTCCTGTCTATGCTATCCATATAGAATATCAAATGATACTTATCTTTCAGTAAGTTGTACCTTTTTTTCTATTGCTCAATCACCCTCTTGTCTGTTGAGGAGAAAAGTGCTTTATTCCCCCCCCCCCCCATAATATTCCAGAATCCTTCATCCCAGTGATCCCACAGAGAAAAATCAGACATTCTTTTCCAAAAGGAAGGATGCTAAAAGATACAGAATATTTTCCATAGTATGCCCTTAATTATTCTGTTGTGGTAGTGGTAGATGTTGTTTTATTATATTTAAAGTAGTATTTTATTTTGTGTCCTTATTTCTGTTTACCTCTTTAATATTATTTCTAATTTTTTCTAGTATCCCTAAAACTTGTGTCTTTGCTGCAGGAAATATGTTAGATGTGTTATGTTTTCAATGACTATCTTTATTTTTTTTCAGTTTGAAATGAATGTACACCTAGGAAAATTATAATTGGTAAAATATAATTCAAGTACCAAAATTTCATTAAATTTGACCATTGTGCTGATTGAAACACTGGAAATATAAATGTTTAAATTAACAGTATTATATAAATTCCTGCTGTTTTTCAAATTTATAGACAAATTGAAAGTAAAGATTGGCTTAAATATAATCAAAGACATTGTTTTGAGATATTTCACATCTGAAGAAATAACTTGTTTTGACAAAGTTTGCCTGTGTTGGAACCTGCAGGCATGAAAAAGAGTGTGTTCTCTGAGCTTCAGTACACTGAGTGCTGGCCACACCATTGACTGTCTCCCTAACATAATGTGCAGGTTGATTTAAAACTGACTGAAGCTCTTGTTCTGTAGTTAAGAGGTGCACATTGTTTTATTATTAACACCAAGGTGTGTTATTTGAACAGCCACTGTTAGTTAGAACAAATAACAGCAACAGTTTGACAGTGGACTTTGCCTTTGGACTGCCCAATTTCAACCAGTGGGTATTTGACGGACTTTTTGATACACATCATGTCTAATATAGGAAAACAAAAGTACAGTGGTTGAAGATGTATTTTTTTCAATAGGAAGCTTAGGACATCTCCCACATTGATCATGAAATTGGCATTTTTCTTTTCCTGTTTAACTCACTCATTCTATCCATTTAGGACTGGAAGGATATCTACTGATAAAAGTTAAAATGTTTATTAAAATTAAATATCTATCACTGGGCTTGAACACACATTTTCATTAACTTATCTTTAAAGTATAAATAATATATTTCATATCAAAGGCAAAGTTATTGTTACCTTACAGTAACCACAGATTAAGAGTGGATTTGCTCTCTTGGCAACAATGGGTCAGCTGGCTTACAACTATCTGTAACTCCAGGCCCCAGGGATCCATATCCCTCTTCTGGCTCCTAAGGGATCTAAACTCACATATGTATAAATACACACACACTCTCACACACACAGAAATAGACACAAACCACATAATTTAAAAATTTAAATTTAAACAAATAAAGTCCCCCGCAGACCCATGTGTTTGTTAGTTGGCAGTTGGAGAATATTCATAACCTTTGGGAATATAGTGTATGTGAAGAACATAGGCCATTTAAAAGTGGGCTATAAAGCTCATACTTTAGCTACATTTCCTCTATGACTCTGTGCTTCCTGACCCACAGTGATGGATGTAGCAAGATCCTTGGCCAGCAAGCTCTTCCTTCCACAGATAGAGTTCCAACTGCAATGTCTTTCTCACCATGAAACAGTGAGGTAGACTAGATCTCTCCTGACTCCAGTGGCTTTTTTCAGCTATGTTTTCACAGTAGCGAGGAGGAGGGGGACCATGACATGATGTTCAGGGGTTCAGAGATGTGGGGTTGAATATGGCAGGAGTTGGGGGCGGAAGTCAGTGATGAATGTGATCAAGATATATTGCATGTATGCTTGAAATTCTTAAACAATTATGTAACACTTTCCAAAGTAAGTTTTACTAGTTACTATTGTTTAGTAGGAAGTGTGTGTTTGTGTGTGTGTGCACGCGGGCACATGCAGAGGGGAGGGAGCAGCAAGTATCTTGTTCTACTGCTCTCTACTGTAGCACAGGACTGCATCTCTCACTGAGTCTGTAGACCTCAAACTCCAGAGGTCATCTGCTTCATCCCAATATCCCTGGGGTTACTGGCATGCAGCAATACCTGGTTTTCTACCTGGGTACTGGCCTTTTCAACTCTGGTTTTAACTGCTTACTAATAGCTGAGAAATCTTAGCCGCTCTTCACTCTTTTAATGCAAGAAATTGCTAAGCTACTCTGTTTTCAATAAAATCTCAAGGAAGTGTTGATGTGAATAATGTCTCCCTTCAGCAGGAAGGATTGCTGCCTTCAGTTTAGAAACATCCACAATCAAGCATCAAATTCAGGGAGAGGAGCTGAACTTATTTTGCAGTTGTTAAGATTGAAAACACATGAACATTTTACAGTTGGCAACCACTGTAAAGTGCTTATCTTAATATATCAGCGTTAACGATGACATAATGCACCCCAGGGACAGACGGCAGCAAAGGAACAATTAACTTGCCATTTAGTGCCTTCATTTTGCCTGCAGTGAGACAGGAAGCAGCAGCCTTTGCGCGTGCCTCCTCCTGCTTCTGTGGCTGGTTATCAAGGTACAATAGCTGAAAATAATGGCAGACTAGACTACCTTTGCAAAGCAGGTATTTGAACAGTCTCCAAGTACTTAGGAGCCATCTGTGGAGCATTAAAATCTCCTCATTAATTTGAATCAGAATTTTCCAGCCCATAAAATGCCTACACTAGAGAGAGAGAGATTAGGGAGGCTACTTGCAAAACTTTATCTGAGAGAACTCACAGGGATCTATTTACTGTAAGTCTTGAAAAAGGTGGAGGAATCAGGTAACTGGCTTCTTTCAGGTTCATACTTAGGAACAAAAAGCCAGAATAAAAGAACTGCTGAGCTAAACCACTTTGCAATTGCTTGAATGGTCTCTTTCTTCTGTGAGTTTCCCATGGACTGGGTTTGAGTTGGCCCACCCCAACATCTACCCCATGGATGAACTGCTGGAATGCAAGAGGTCTGACTGAGAAGGTTGTATTTATATATTTTGGGATATTGAAGTAATCGAGGCCATTAATTTGAGAGTGAAGGGGGCATATATGGTAAGTTTTGAAAGGAGAAAAGGAAAGGGGAAAATGATGTTTCTCATTTAAATTTTAAAATATTTAAATTTTAAAAGTTAGTAGTGGCAAAGGGTATAAAACAAACAAATAAGATCCTGAAGTGTGAGACATAGCTCCTAAACTGCTATGAGCTAGAAATTAAGGTACTTAATCAAACAGGTATCAAAAATGCTTATGTGTTACCTCCAGTTAACTGGTGCCTAGGCTAGCTGGTGTTAATAGGAAGATCTTCTGGTTAAAAGGTCAATGAAATGGTTATAAAGAACAAGTTCGTCACTTAAGGACATAACCTTGGATATGTATCATGACCTATGAATACATCTCATTTTAACAAAGTCTAAAAAGAGGCAAGTAATACTATTATCTTTAGTTTACCAAGATTTCTAATATGGTTTTCTTCTTATAAATACAATTTTGAATTTTGACATCTGGTCATGAATCTCCATTTTAGAGGAATGAGTACTCACTGTCTACCAATGCTCTTCTGTTCTTTTGTTTAATCTCAAGCCCGGTGATCGAAACTTCTAGTATTTTATTCTTTGTTTAGTTTATACATGAGTCTTTAGCTTGTATATATCAAAGAATATTTGTACTATGAGTGTACCTGTATGTACTCCATGTGGAAGCCAGAGGTCAAACTTCAGTGTTGTTCCCTAGTAACTTCCACCCAGTGTTTCTAACTGGCCTAGAGTTTGCCATTTCACATTCAGTTAGTCCCGCTGGTCAGTGAGCCCCAGGGCTCCTCCACTTAACTTTGATTTCCCATTCTAACATTGGAAGTGTGGGCTATTTGGTTCAAATTTTACAAGTTGGTCCTATGGATTAAACTCTGCTTTTTTTAATGGTTGTATGGTAAACATTTCACCTACAGAGCTATCACCTATCTCCTGTACTCACAAACAATATTGACTGATTTGATAATAAAGCTATGAATAGGTTCATTGATCTTTTATAGAAACTATGATAGGGATGTTTTGTATGAGAGAAAAAACTCTTTTCAATAAAAACAAAGCAAATAAAAGACCCCCACAAAACAAAACAAAAAACAAAACAACTCCGAATAAATAAACAAACAAAATAGTGCCTCATGTTCCAGCAATGATAGAACAGAAAGTCTACTTGAGTATTTTTTTTTATTGGAGAAGGTTTTGTTATTAGAATGATAAGCAGAGTTGTGTTAGTTATAGTTTTTCTCCACATTTCGGAAGATATTGTATTCATTTGTAAGTCTAGGTTATCCTAACTTCTCATTAATTTTGGGAATGGGAAAATTTGCTTTGAATCTCTGTGTTTAGTCTTGGATTATATGACTACCATAGTCTGTAGGGGCTATGGAATATGGCCACCTTCAGACTGGAAGATTACTGACATACTTCTTCCTATTATATGTGAAAGAAATTCTGATTTCCATACTTTGGTTTCTTGTAATCTCTCTTACTATTATTATTTTTTTAAACCATGGTATGCAAAAGTCATGTAAATATTAAGATTTCTGTGGTGATCAGGCTCCATATCAATTGCCTGTCTAATAGCTCACCTAGTGATTACCTCATTATCTAATTTTTGACTACACCATAGGAACCACCAAGAGCAGAGCACACCTTTCTTTGTTTTTTCTTTCTGTCTTGTAACACTTAGCAACTGTTAGGGACTCCAAATGTAGTTATTTTAAAAATGAGGGGCAGCTCTTATGATCTCTGAAATTCAAGTGATAAAATTTATTGCCTTATGAATTATTCTACAGTCATTTTAGGTCATTTAGTACTTAGAACAGCTTGTCTGTGTCTCAATAACAGTAAAAGTGCATGCCCAAAAATTCAAGTTGATCATCACAGACTGTATCTGTCTGGAAGCACTTTTTTTTGTTTTTTTTTGTAACGTTTCTGTGATAGGATCAGAAGGATGAAATTGAGAAGTGAACTCATTTAACTTATTGTAGGGACCAACAGCAAACAAATACTCTAGGCCATGTTCATTAGCATCTATGGGTACTCTCCACTTTCATGAAATTTCTGTTTTATATACACAGTGCCATATGGTGTAAGGCATTGGGCACACATTAATGAATAATGTGACACTTGATCATGACCCATGACAGTACTGTTTAAACAACATTGATTTTATTTTAGTTATGTATATAAATGTGTTCTCTGTGTATGTTTGTACATATTAATGTCACGCTGCTTGCAGAGATCTGAAAAGGAGTGTTAATGTGGTTGTGAGCTGACTAGGTAGGTGCTAGATTCTAGTCCTCTGCAAGAGCTGTGTGTATTCTTGACTGTTGAACTGTCTCTGGATCCTCAAAGTTAAATGTAATTCTCATTGCCTAGTACTCAGGTTTTATTGTTTGTTTGTTTTTTAAAGATTTACCAAGATTCTCAACTGTTTTCCTAAAACTAGTATATAACCAGAGACTTACTGTTGAAAAATGCTCATAAAGATAAAACACATTCTCATGATATCCTTCCTTTTCTGAGAATTATATTTTTTTGATTTGAAACAAATTTTTCATCTCAGGGTGCATTTTGCATCCTTTAGAAATGTGCTTATTCTTATTATAATAAGTAATAGAATATATATTTAAAAACATTAGATTCAATTATGTATTTCATTGTAAATATGTACATTATTTTAAATTTAATTATTATTCAGGTTTGGGGACTGGAATAAAATTGATTTTCAATATTTCTATTTGGCTCGTCATTGGTTTGATTTTCATTAATTTAGCCTTTTCTTTTTTTTGTTGGTTTATTATTTTGTTCTTTGGGGGATATTTTAACTTTATTTTCAGGTATTTCAATACAATATTAATTTTGATCACATATTGTAAATGTTGTTTTCATTTACTTTGATGAGGAGATGAGAAAAGATCCATTCCCAAGTCTTTCTAGCCTTTTTCTGAACTCTTACTGGCTGGTTCACTTCAGCTGTTATGGCCCAAACTCCTCTCCAAACTGATTAATTCAAACTGACGTGTCTTGGCTTCTGACTGAATTGCTCCTCCTGGCCTCAAACTAATATATTTATATGTTTTAATCTTCTGGCTCCTTCTCATTCTCTGACACATTCTGTCTTCACTTGTGTCTAGCTTGTTCTCTCTGCAACCTGTCTCTGTAAAACTGTCTCAGCAAAAAACTCTCCATAAAAAAAATTCTTTCTTCTCTCCCTTCCTGCTCTTAAGTAGCCTTTCTTTCCTGTCCTGTTCTTGTGAGATTTGATGTGTCCTATCTCTGACTCATTCTGTCAAATCTTTCTCTGATTCGCCACTTTGTCTGCCCCTCACTAAGATGCCACTTTCAAAAATGGCCGCTTCCTTCTATAAACTGTTACCTTCATTGTTTGGGATTAAAGGTATGTACTGAGGGCAAGTCTGTATTCCAGTTAGATCACATTGCATTCCACAGTGTGTCTGCATTCCAGTCAGATAACATAGACTTAAAAAGTATTTTGATGTAATTAATCCCTTGCCAGAGCAGCCATGTTGCTGGATTAAATATCCTCTACAATATAAAGATACAACTTTTCAACTTACAGGCTTGTGTAGGATCTTTGCTTGTGGGAAGACAAAAATTACTTGAATCTTGAAAAGCTTATTTACATCAAAAACTGAAAACTGGCTGGACACAGGAGGGGACACCTTTGATCTCAGTACTTAGGAATCAAAAGCAGGTGGATCACTATGAGTCTGAGGCCAGCCTGGCCTATATAGTGAGCTCCCAGTTTTTGGGTTTCCTGACAACCACCAAGCCCCAGGAATTTTCTTGTCTTAGTCTCTCAGTTCAGGGATAGAGGTATGGGATAGGGCCAAACCTCAACTTCATGTAAGGTCAGGAATCTGAACTAAGTCCTAGTGTTTTTGTTCATATCCACTGAACCATCTCTCTATGTAACCGAACTTTTAAATTATTATTTAACACTTATTTATTTATTACTAAATTCACTTATAACAAACACCAACAATTTCTTAACTATTAATCCTATAAATTCCTACAACCCCTTTAACCTATCCTTAAACCTATTGATAATTATAACAACTACTTTCAGAACCTTTTAGAATGATACAGTCTCTGGGGCAGGTCCTCAGTCGTCAGGAACACAGTCTTTGTTGTAGATTCTTGAACGCACTTAGCAGTCCTTCTTCTGGATCTCTCAGATGCAGGTTCGTCAGGGTAAGTTGGTTATTGCAGTCTCACCTTAAATAAGGCTTCATGCTTTCTTCTCTGTGGGAGACCCCAGCCCTCTGCAGGCCAACTTACTTCTTTTGAATCAGGAACTCAGCTGCTCTGCCTCAGTCCTTAAAGCCAGGCACAGTTTCCCCTAGGCCACTGATTGGACAGATCAAACCCCTCCAGGCAAAAGCTGAGCCACAGGGTCGAGTCCTCGGCCTTTTGGTGTCTTGCTCAGGCTTTCTTTGCTCACCGGCTTCTTTCTGCTTCAGGGAGAGAGCTGGCCATCAATGGCCAGCCCTTTTTGCAGCAGGACTCTTGGAGCTCTCTAGCAGCAGGGGCCTCTTCTTCTTCTGGGCTCCATGCACTGTCCTCAAATAGGAGGAACTCTGTTTCAGCTTAATTTGGGCTCCGCCCACTTAGCAGCTGAAAACAATATCAGGCCAGATACTTTGTTTTTTTCAAGTCTATTGAGTCTTTCCTGTTTTTCCTGACTTCAACCTTGTTTTTCAGTCTATTAAGTCTTTCCTGTTTTTCCTGACTTCATGATGATAATGCTCTTCATGCCCCGAATTAAGAGACAGTATCAGAAACTCCTATATATTTTCTAAATCTAATTTATCTAACCCCTACATCTCTAGCTTTATCATGTGTCATTTCTATCCAGTGTTCTGAAAGAACATATGTCAGCAGACATCTATACTAAAACAACTCACCAGTCAATGGACACTTGTTGAGATCGACAGAGAACACAATTTACCTTTTGTGCACCACTTTAAAGTAAATGAGAACTCCCCAGAAAACCAATAAAGTAAATCAGTAGGAATTCACAGACCACCAGTGAATAGAAGACCCATGAAAATAGTTGTGTATCTGACGGACTAGAAGCTTTCAGTGGACCTAGGATGTAAGCCTACAAGTTGTCAAATGGGATTGATTTAATGTAACAGAGGCAGGGTAACACTGGTGATCTGCCAAATTAAACATGAGTCATCTTCTAAGCACAATAAAGAGTTCATATAACTAATTGTCACAATTTAAATGGAGAATACTGGCTTTAAGGAAAGGTATCCATATGAGCAATGAGCTAACCTAAGCTGGGTTTGACAATAAGCATGAATCTCAAGATGATAGGAACATTCTTTCTAGAATTTTCAGGATTGCCAACACCTAAAGAGTCATTGAAGAAAACAATAACCAATAGTATAGAACTTTGAATTGTATTTATATAATTGAAGAGTATAATGGGGTATAAAATTATATTTTTCAGAATTAAGGAATGTGTCAATGCATAAAATGTAAAAGTGAATGTGGATTTGAATGTGAATTCAGTATTATATCTCATTACATAAAGTTATTCAACTGTAATTGACAGGAACATGTAATAAAAAATTAAATTAAGATCAACTCAATTTGACATAGAAGAACTTGGGGACAGAAGTTTGTATGTGTGAGAAAATCAACCAGACCTAAGTATTTATGGAAATGACATAATAAAATCTTTTACTTTTAATGCAAATTTTTAAAAAATAGCTAAAATGTAAAGAAGGTTAAGAGAATAGTGTACTTGAATTTAACCCTCATGTTTTATGGTTGAACATCTATAAATATTTTCAAAAGTACATGTGTCTAAAGTGGTGGTTCTACTCATTACATGTTTCTGTGGTAAACTTCTGAAGGCACTAAGAAACAGACTGAAATACTTGCAGCAGTAGTGTAGAACCAGGAAGGGAAGGTCAGAAGCAAGAATCTTGCTCTAGTTTTGTTCCTGTTACCATGACAAAATAGCCTTATATAAAGTATGTTAGGGGAGAAAATGCTTTACCTTACCTGACAGTTCTAAGCTATACTCCATGATAGTTGGAAGTCAAGTTAACAGAAACTCAAGAGAACTGATTACATCACATCTGTAGTCAGAGCACAGAGGAATGAATTCACCCATGCTCACTGATTTGCTTGCTTGTGTTCAGCTTGATTTATCCACCTCCCATAGTTCAGGAGTCACTGTCTAAGGAATGGTGCCACCCACAGTGGGTTGGATCTTCCTGCCCCAATTAACTTAACTAAGACAATATCCCACAGACATATCCACAGGATACCCTGATGTAGACAGTCTCTCATTGAGACTTTCTCCTGGGCTGTGTCAAGATGATATCTCTAACCACCCAAGGTCTGTTGTCCTCATATTTCTTCATCTTTTTATTTTTTGTTGCCTTGACAAAAATAATAGAGCTGTTATTACAGCCTCATCCCATAGCAATGATGAGAGGAATACTCCTTTGTAATCTCTTCTTTCCAGCAATGCATTGCCAGATGAAAAACTTCCAGTCATTTGCTGATGAGGCGCATCCTTTCTTTTTGAACTGAGATGTAATGTATCATCTTACCTGACTCTATTTCAACTAGTCTTGACTGGGTACATTGCTTCCTGTTCCTTGGCCTGAATAATTTTTGTTGGACAAAAAATGGAAAAGGAATTGAGTAAGACTTGTAGTTTCCCCACTGTTTTATCCATGCAGGTGCATATTTTTCAAGCTGGATTATCTGAGTCAATCTTGGATTGCAAGTAAAAACCCATGCATATTATCACACATCTAAGATCTCAGCATTTCAGTATGATGGGATGGAGAGACAAGAGGATCAGCCTGATCTCAGGAGATACCTGGCCCTGAGTACCCTGAAAAGTGTCAAAACCAGGAGAGACCCCACTTCAAAAGTGACAGGTGAGAACTCACTGCTGAATGTTGTCTTCTGACCTCCACATGTATTCCATAGCACATGTGTGCCTACACCCATTCATAATACAATACAAGAGCATTAATAAATAAAATAAATTTTAAAAAGAAAGAGTGACTAAGCTCAAAGACTATCATTGCTACTACCATCCACTTTAGATCTTACAAAGGAATTTAGTATATGATGCCTGTGGAAGCAGAATATCTCTTTTGTTGCAATAATATTCTTATTGAAAATAAATCATGAGAATATTTCCATTAAAGACCCTTTCAGATAAGAATTTTTTCTATTAGTGACCAACTTATGGAAAAATTTAGCTCCAAATGTATTGAGTAAATTTTCAATTCATATCACATTTAAATCATAATGAGAGGCTGGAGGGGTAGTTTAGCTGTTAAGAGAATGTCCTGCTCTTGTAAGACCCAGGAATTGTTTCCAGCAGCACACTAGGAAAGTCATAACTGCCATAACTCTAGCTCTAGCAGATCTGACAGCCTCTCTTGGCCTTCTTGAGTACCTACATTCACACAGTGCACATAAAGACAAGCAGGGGAACACACATACATGTAAATGAAGATGAATAAAAGTTAAGCTGCTCACAATGGACACCAGACAGTAATTTTCATTCATAATTTTTGCTACTATACCACTTTATAAAATATTTATATATTCTTCTTAAAAACCTTTATAATTCATCTAAATACACTTTAATTCATCTATTTCCAGTTATTCCAAGTCTCAAAATTCAGTTACCAATAGGTTATAAACAAAGTGTGAAGGTTCTACTATGAAGCTGATTTAAAGGACAGGGTATTAGAATGTTTTATCTGTGTTTTCTCTTCTAAGTTGTAGAGAATGATCTGTCAACCAGTTGCTCTGTTTTCCTCCACCAATAAATGAAATTATATTTAAGACTTTTTCATCTTGTGTGGGCTCTCTACTTCAAAAAGATATTTTCTGGAAGGTGGGGTGGGTGATTCCCCCCACTTTGGTCATTTGATGGGTTATAGATGTTTGTTGTTATTTAGGGGGATTGGTTACAGGTTGTTAAATGGTCTTGTTAAATAGGTTTTGGAGGTTAGACCCAGGGATTTCTCTCTTTTCCTTTTCTCTATACTTCCTTCTCTCCTATGTAGGGGGGAAAAGACTTAAGAAATGGGAAATAGACATAATACAGGAATGATAAAGAAAAAGGGATAGATTATTAAATATGCTCTTATGTCTTTGTATATTGATAAGGTTATATTTGGTTACATTTGTACAGATCTTTGTATATTGATACAAAATTAAGGTTAACCTTTTTTTTTTTGGTTTTTCGAGACAGGGTTTCTCTGAATATCTCTGGCTGTCCTGGACTCGCTTTGTAGACCAGGCTAGCCTCGAACTCACAAAGATCTGCCTGCCTCTGCCTCCCAAGTGCTGGGATTAAAGGCGTGCACCACCACTGCCCGGCAAGGTTAACCTTTTTTAAGGTATTGTACTTAGATAATGTTTGAAAATGAAATGTGAAGTTTTGGTCCATTGATAGCAACTGTCACAAACTGTTTAGGATAATTTAGAGATGCAAGCTAATAGTCATTCAAACATGTCATTTGGTTAGGTACTAATATAGTTTATCACAGATGTTTTCTAGGTTAACCAGAAATCAAGTTGCTGAGAGACAAGCAACATTTGCCTATCCAAATATATGGCGATAGGTGGTCTTCAAAAACCTCAAGAGTTCTGTAGAATTTGGCATTCAAAGGAGTTTTCTTTCTTCTTTTTTTTTTTCTTGGCAAATGTTTTCAAGATTTTATTTTTATTTTTGTTTATTTATTACTTCAAGTTAATATCCATCACAGTCCCTTCTTTCCACCCCTCCCTGTCCCACCCACCCACCTTCTCCGCCCCCCTCCCATCTATCCTACTCTTCTGGAGTGGGTAGCCCCTAAATATCAGCCCCCCTCAGTTCAACAGTCATATGAGTGTTAAGAGCTTCCTCTTGCACTGGAAGCCTATATGGCAACTCTATTAGGGCAAAATGTTCAACTAGCAGGTAGCAAGGTCTATGTTCCTGTTCCTTTTGGTGTGTTGGTCGTAAGATAGTCAACCTGTGTTACATGTCTAAACTCCAATTAGAAGTGAGTAGATGCCATGTGCATCTTTCTGAGTCTGGGTTAGCTCACTCTGGATGAGCTTTTCTAGTTCCATCCATTTGGCTGCAAATTTCATGATTTCCTTGTTTCTTATGGCTGAATAGTATTCCATTGTGTAAATGTACCACAGGTTTTTTTGTTTTGTTTTTATACATTCTTCGGTTCAGGGGCATTTGGGTTGTTTCCAGTTTCTATCGATTACAAATAAAGCTGCTATAAACATAGGCTAGGAGGTGTCCTTGTGGATGGGTGAGGAATTGTTTGGATGTATACCCAGAAGTAGTATGGCTGGGTCTTGAGGTTGAGCAATTCCAAGTTTTCTAAAATATTGCCAGATTGATTTCCATAGTGGTTGTACAAGTTTACATTCCCACCAGCAATGAAGGAGTGTTCCCCTTTCTCCACAGCTTTGCCAGCATGTGTTGTCCTTTGAGTTTTTGATCTTAGCCATTCTGACAAGTGTGAAATGGAATCATAGGGTTGTCTTGATTTGCATTTCTCTGATGATTAAGGATGTTGAGCATTTCAAGTGTCTCTCTGCTATTAGAGATTCCTCCTTTGTGAATTCTCGGTTTAGCTCTGTTATCCATTTTTTGGTGTTTAATTTCTTGAGTTCTTTATAGACTATGGATATTAGCCCTCTGTTGGATGTGGGGTTGGTAAAGATCTTTTCCTAGTCTGTAGGTTTCCATTTTGTTCAAATGACAGTGTCTTTTGCCTTACAGAAGCTTTCCTGTTTCATGAGGTCCCATTTATTGATTGTTGTTATTAGAGCCTGAACTATTGGTATTTTGTTCAGGTAGTTGTAACCTGTGCCAATGAGTTTGAGGCTTTTCCCCACTTTCTCTTCTATTAAATTTAGTGTGTCAGGCTTTATGTTAAGGTCTTTGATCCACTTGGACTTGAGATTTGTGCAAGGTGATAAGTATGGGTCAATTTAAATTCTTTTACATGTCCACATTCAGTTAGACCAGCACCATTTGTTGAAGATGATGTGTAAATGTCTTCTTGTTATTGTTCTGCCAGGACCTCAGCCTATGGGGAAAGGCTCATCCACAGTGAGAGTGAATCTTCCTCTCCACTAACTGAATTGAGAAACTTCATCATAGACATGCCTAGATGTTTGTCTTCTAGCCAATTTCAGACCTGTCAAACCAGCAGTGTTATCCCCTATACTCTTCCTTTTAATTCCATCCATTTATCCCACATCTACAAAATGACACTGTAAACTGCAATTGCCAATGTTACAAATGCCATTTACTACTTTCTTTACCCATTCTACTGCATTTTCCCCCAGTATCGGATCCAAATACTGGTTATTTTTTTCTGGTGGGTAACAATGTTTATTTAATTTATCATTTATTTATTTATTTATTTATTTTTAGTTTTTCAAGACAAAGTTTCTCTGTGTAACAGAGTCCTGGCTGTCCTGCACTCACTTTGTAGACCAGGCTGGCCCTGAACTCACAGAGATCTGCCTGCCTCTGCCTCCTGAGTGCTGGGATTAAAGGCATGTCCTGCCTCCATGCCCAACCTGGATAGCAATATTTAAATAGTAGTATAAATCCTCATTGTCCAGAGATGATCCAGTATTAAGCTGTCAGACAATTATTTAGTTAATTAGAATTCTAGTTGAGGCACATTGAGGCAAAAAAATATTGAGATATAAGCCATGGCCTATGTCTAAACTGTCAGTTTCTTAATATATTACCTTTGTAGAATGGCATTATAAACTCCATTGCAAATGTAATTTATGACTTTTTTTTCTCCTAATTTTATGAAAATAAAATTTTTCTCTATTTACAGAAACACTATAACTGTGATCCAAGTTTAGACAGTCGTTGGCTTAGTGGATAGTTATATTTTTATCACTTTCAGATTTTCCATGCTTTCCACTCTTGAATGTTTAAAGCAGAATTATTTTTTCAGCCTTTTCCCCACTTAAGATTAGAGTTTTGTCCTAAATAGAGACTGTTTCAATGCCTAGAATGTTGGTAAGATTAACATGAGAATCAATTTGCATGGTTAAAATTTAAAGCCAGATTGACAAGGCCAAGAAAAATATGACTTTGTTGGTGTTACTCAGTCCAGAATATATAACATTAGACATTAGGAATTCACTTCAGGACAAGTAGTTTTGTATGCATTTGCATAAAATAGAACAAGTAAGTGGTGAGATTCATGTGGCTGAGAAGGCCACTTAAACTAGAGTTTCAGGAAATGGTAGGTTCTCTTGCAGTGATGAGTATATTGTACATTGCCTATGAAGAGCAGGCTATATATCTTCCCAGCACAGCACATGATGGGGAAGTGAGCAGCATAGGTTAGGGCTACAGAGAACCATGGTCAGTACTTATGTCACAGTGGGTAGAATTCGTGTTCTTCAGAGGAGGCTGGAACAGTAAGTGTGAAGCTTGACGTGGAATGCCATTAGTACATGTCTAGCCTGAATGGAACTGTCCACTCCAAAGCAGCCATAAGAACACATCAAGTTTTTATACTCCAAACATTAAAAAAAATATATTGTCACAAGTTCCAAATAGAGAAAACTTAGATCCAGGGGTGGTAGTTCACACCTTTAATCTCAACAATTGGGAGGCACATGCCTTTGAACCCAACACTTGGGAGGCAGAGGCAGGCACATAGTATTTATAATGATTTAAGTTAAAAAGCCACTTGCAAAAAGCATGCTGAAATCCAAAGTGAATTGCCCTTTGTGATCTCAAAATATATACACTTTAACATATGCTTACTTCCAAAATATCAAAAGAATTTTTTTTTTAAATCTCAATTGAAAGAAAATACTTTTTGTATTGTCAAAAAACCCAATTTTGTTATAGGAAAGATATTACTTAACCAAAAAAGTAGTACTCCAGAGTTAGGTTAAGGGCGGGGTTCTGTTCTTGTCTTTCCAGGAGATTATAAGCATACATCTAAGGAGTCAAAGGACATTTGGACAACTGAAACTTCTGAAATAAAGTGACCAGACACCAAAGACAAGTCAAGTAGCCAAGATGATCCAGTCTCACAGACTGCCTCAATAGCTGTTTTCTCAAAAACATACATCCAGAACAACTTCAAAGCAGCTAGCTAAGATGGTTCAGCCCCACAGACTGTTTTAACCAGGACTTCAGTAAAGCCCTGAACTTTCTCATCCAAAGTTCAGCTTCTGACTACAAACTTCTCAGAACATTTAAATAGCTGAGCACAAAAAGACTGGACATGAAATGTTACTATTAACTTGCTTAACCATTTTTCTATTCTTATTTGGGCCCCAAAACAGGTCTCCTACATCCCAAATCAGCAGGAAGGAAAACCCAATTCCTTGAAGGTGGAGTGGGTGATTACTTTTTGTGGTCATTTGATTGGCTGTAGATGTTTGCTGTTGTTTAGGGGCATTGGTTACAAGTTGTTAAATGGTCTGGCTAAACAAGGTTTAGGAGGTTAGAATCAGGGATTTCTCTCTTTTTTTTTTCTCTATCCTTCTTTCTCTTCTATGTAAGGGAGAAAAGAATTGACATAGGAATGATAAAGAAAAAGAGGTAAATTATTGAATCTGCTCTTATATCTTTGTAAATTGATACAAAATTAAGGTTATATTTGGCTACATTGGTATTGATCTTGTATATTGATACAAAAATAAGAATAATTCTTTTTAAGGTATTGTAACTATATAATGTTTAAAAATGCAATGTGAGGTTTTGGCCTTTTGATAGCAACTGTCACAAACTGTTTAGGGTAATTAAGAAATGCAAATTAATAGTCATTCAAATTTGTAATTTATTAGGTACTAGTGTAGTGTATTACAGATGTTTTCTAAGCTAATCAGAAATCAATTTGCTAAGAAACAAGCAACAAGCAAAATTTTGAACAAGCTTATTCAAATAAACAGAGATAGATAGATGGTCTTCAAAAACCTCAGAAGAGTTGCAGAATATGGCATTTAATAATGTTTTCTTAACTTAAGATTTTTGATATTGAGACATGTCAGCCCCTGAGAGCACCACCTATTCTACTCCAAGTAGATGATGAGCATCAAAGAATCTCCATTTGGAGATGGTTCCATTAGTGGCAAGGTTGTCACTGGGAAAGAGAAAGCCCTTGCTTCAATTGTACACAAAATGCTCTCCAAAATGGACACAACTTGGAAGAAGATATTTTAACAACCTAGCTCTGTCAAGACAGAGTAGGCAAGTACTTCATAATTGCTGCTTTACAATTAATGTCTGTCAGAGATACTGAGCCAAAAGGTCAAAGATAGATGCTCCAATGCTATAGATAGAAATTAGGGGCAGTCCAGATAGCATCTGTCATTTCTTAGTTTTCGAAGCTGGTTTTTTTGTATTTCCTGTTTATTCAGATATATTTATCCTTCTCAAGTTTCTGAAGTGGTTGAATACTAGATAGTTATAGTCCCAGAGTTAAGTTTTAAGTTGTTTAGTAATTAAAAGTATGTTCTAGGTCTAAGATGATTTTTTTTAAGTTGGCAATGCAAGTTAGGGTGGAAATTGAATTAGGTAGAGAACTTTAAATTCACGAGATAGATTATAGAATATGAATATAAGTTGTCAAATACATATTGGCTGAACCTCGGGAATGTATTTATCCCTTATAATTTTCATAATTGTTGCCTAATTATTCTTATTGTTTTCTATTGTATTTATTGTTACAAGAAAAATAGCCTTTTATTGGACTAAAAGTGGGAGGTGCTGGGGGGAAAATATATACCTTAAATTAAAAATAAAAAGAAGATAGGAGGGTCAGGAGTAAGAGGGTAGGAGTGTGGGGCCAGGAGGGAGAGGAGGGAGGGGACTATGAGTGAGATGTAACTTGAAGAAATAAATAAATGAAAAAAAAGATTTCAAACTGAAAAAATATTGTTAGTGTCTTAGTTTCTTTTTCTGTTACTATCATAAAATATATCGACAAATGTAACTTAATAGAGACAGGGTATTGATGGGTCACAGTTTTAGTTTACAGTCCATTAAACTGTAGGAGAGAAAAGTCAGCACTTCCGGGAACAGGTCACAATGTGTCAAATCAAGAAGCAGCGAGTACCTGGTGAACATGCATGTGCCCGTGCTCAGTGTGCTTCCTGCAGCCCAAGATCTTCTGCATGGGGAATGGACCTACCGTAATTAAGATGGGTCTTCCTATATCAGTTGAAATAAGCAAGACAGTCCGTGGTACCTATGCTCGGAGACCCATCTCCAGGGAGATTCTAGATACTCCTCTAATTGTGATAAGCATTAACCATCACAAATAGCAATTTCTTGTTTGTTTATGGGGTATTTCGTAATGCTTCTGTGTGTGAATACCTTGTATAATGCTCAAACTTGTTTTTTTTCTTTAATGTTTATTATTATTTTGTTGTAAGTACATTAAAAATTTTTTACTCCAGCAGTTAGCAATATGTAATGCATTCTGTTTTTGGTTTGAGTCACTGTATTATGGACGGTTTTACTCACAAGACCAAAATTCATTCCTCTTATCTAACTGTAACTATGTGCCTGTTGGTCAGTCTTTCTTTTCCTGTCCCTCCCCCCTCTTTACCTTCTCTTTTGATAATCATTGTCCTCTCTACTATGGTAGACTCTTTAGATTTCTCTAGAGTCCACTTGTAAGTGATACATCACAGATTGTGTCTCCTAAAGGCATCTATGTGACAATGTTGTCCCCTGCTGTGTACTAGTGGGAGATCAGGAAACCCTTAGTAGCTCGGGCTCAGTGGCTAGGCCTTAGCTCATGGGAGGTAGAGTTATACAGGTACCACTATAGAAGTAGAGGTGAGTCTTTGGTCTCCACCCATTCTCCTCTGTCCTTTTCACATCCTACAGAAGGTATGAGTGGTTTTAATTTGGTCATGTATTTCCTGCTACAGTGTCTTGCCATAAACTCCAAAACAACTGGATCAAAGAATCATGGGCTGACACCCTGACATGATTTGGATCATGGGCTGACACGCTGACATGATTTGGGTCATGAATCTTTGTTGTCCACAGCTTGTCTCATGTATTTGTTTCAGTGTCAAGCTGACTCACACTGTGAATCATGTAGCATGTGCTGTTTTGTGTTGCCTCATTTCAGTTACTGACTGTGCGCCAGGCTTAGCCGTGATGCCACAAAAGGCACTGTTTCAGTTTCATTGCATTTGAAGAAATATTGTATCAGATGTGTATATATATACATACTTATATCATATTTTTACATATTTATCTAATTGGAGTATTTCTGTTGAAAAGGCAACTTTCAAAATGGAGGATCATATTGGAAAGTTGTTTGTATGTCAAGGACATAACAGCTCACATCTAGAAAGACCTCTAAAAATTCAGTGGATAACAAATAAGTGGGAAAAATAAGTGGAAATGAGAAAAAAATTGAAATAAGGATCTTTTTCAAAGGATACACTCAAAATGATTAATACATTATTTAAAAGTGTCCAACTATCAGGGAAACAGACATTCCTACCTCATTCCACACAGAAAGAATCTCATCAGAAAATGAAATAATACCAAACACTGGTAACAACATGGATTGGCCTTTTATACTGCTTAAGAGAATGTAAAATGTGAATTAGTGTAGCAATTATATTCAATGTAAATACAGTACAGAAGAGTCTCAAAATTTTATAAATAGAACTATTAGATAATCCAACAATACTGTCGCCAAGCATATATCTAAAGGAATCAGAATCAGTACAGGCAAGAAGTACGACTGCTTTCTTATCTATAAGTCCTGCTCTCTGTGAGAACCAGACAGGCCTCACTGCCATTCCTTATGAATGCCCAGCACAGACCCCACTGAGGGCTCCAGCACAAGGACTTGCTGCCCAGCATTGTCTTCGTGACCTTTTTCTATTTCCACTTCCCATAGGTCACACACTTTCATAACCTACTAGATGATTGTTCTCTATATTTTGTCAGGGTCTGTGATCTAAATTTTTATTTAAAACATTTCTGTGCCCTATGTTAAGAACAGGGATTGTCAACATTTTATGACAAAGGACCAGTTAGTAAATACTTTAACACTTCTTGAGCCACATGTTGTTTGTGTTCAATGGCCTTTTTTCCCTCCATTCCTCACTCTTTCTGTTGTCTGTGGTTTTTCCTCTTCCTATTCCCGTCTCTTTCTTTCTTGCTGTCTTTCAAAGTTACATTTTTTTAAAGAAATTTTGAGTATGTGTGTGAATACATGTTAAGGTTGGTTCTCTTCTTCTACCATGAAGGTCCAGGGTTCGAACTTACATCTCGGGCTGGGCAGCAAGCCTTTACCTGCTGAGCCATCTAGCTGCTCTATCTTAGTGGCTTTCTTTAGCCCTTCCCTTTTCTTTTACTCCCTCCCTTCCTTTCCCTTTTTTATCTTCCTCTCCCCTTTGCCTTCCCTCTTATCACAATACTTTAAACATGTGAACTAATCCTTACTACCAGACAATGGAAGGTAAACGATAGATAGGATTTGATGGGCATCTGTAGTTTGCTGATCCTGTTTTAGGACACATCTCACAATAGAAAGCCTGGCCTGTACATTGATCCAGAGTCTTTAGCTACCCTTGAAACTTAAGAGCACATTGGAAGGTAGGCTCTGAATGTAGGGGCGTGTTAATTGTAAAATGAGCATCAAGAGGAAACAACTCATCGGCATATCCTATTAAATGGGGATTTTTCCAGTATTTTTCTCAGAGTACTTTTTCTAGGGTTTTGTGTGTGTGTGTGTGTGTGTGTGTGTGTGTGTGTGTGTGTGTGTGTTTTCCTTTTAGTTCCAGAGTGATTCTTAGGGTGAGACACTGCCTGGTTCTGATTGCAACCATAAAATGCATAGGATGCTGAGAACTGTGAGGTCCAGCCATTTTATCATACAACTGTCAGTTTCTTTTATGGTGGATCTAGTGGTGATGTTGTGCGTATTATGTGTGATTTAAGATATATCTACCTATGCCACTTCCATTGCCAAAAACAGGATGACTTTTAAGACCATGGGTTTATAGGTACTTCAGAGTTTTTTTTAAGTTTATTGCTTTCATGTCTAATAGCTATCATCACCGACTGGAGAGATTTACCTCAAGCACAGTTTTATGGGACAGAGAGAGAGAGAGAGAGAGAGAGAGAGAGAGGATGAAGTCATAATTGTGTCAAATGTACATACAATAACAAGCACTGCTCATCTCAATGACTATATTAATTCCAATTAATTTGGCGTGTTTACCAAAACACTTGAACATATAATGAAGTCCAAGAATAGTGGGAAACTGAATGTATTTCCTATTTTCCAAACATTTACATAAATGTGTGGCCTCCTTGCCCCTACTACAGATTGTTCATTTATTAGCCTTTGACATAAAATTCCCTGGCTCACAAGATTTATATAGTTTTCTGCAGTACTGTACTATTTTATTTTAATGCAATTTTTAGTTTGAAATTTGGGGGAATATAGACATATGAAAGAAAGTGAGTCATTTTGTCTGCTCAGAATTGATTTTTCTCAACAATAGTCTTTCTCAAAAGAGGACTACTACATCCCAGAGTTGAAAACCAGTGGCAGAGTGGGTTTTCAAGATAGGCAGAGGGCCAGAGTGGATCCTTGAGCAAGGAAGAGGGCAGACCACTTGTTCTCATGCCTTGTTTCTGATTCAGGACTCTGAGGATTCAGTCATGGATACCTGCCAGGTCTATAGGTTGATGATTGTATCCACAAGTTTTTCCTCTTGGTCTTTTACTGCCTTTCCAGCTGAAAGGTGGACAGTAAGTGTCAAGGTGAGCTTGTCTTCTGACCTCTACGATAACACTGTCTACCAATATACGAGTACATAGTTCTGGCTAAAGCAATACATAAACAGGGAGCTGACAGAAAGTGAGAGTGGGCTATTATTAGCTACTTCAATTCTCCTATATCAATGTTTTAGAGAAAAAAAAAGTCTGAACTGAGCTTTAGCTCATTCATAGGGCAGGATTCCCAGAATTACAAAAGCAACATTGAGAGGTAATTGAATATACTCAGATTTATGTCTTAATTACCTTTTTGATTGGAGGTTTATCTTTAGCATGGTATTTTGATAATATAACAGGACCAATTATTTTGTGTGATCCCTCACTGTGCTAAGGAAATGCAGACTGTAATTTTGAGATAAGTAAGTTCCGTGGGAATAATGTTGTAAGAGTGTATTAATTATGGCCAACTTTTACTTATATTTTTACCAGTATTTACGCATTGCTAAAGATTTTAAGAATGTCTTGCTCATCTCTTACTCCTGCATTTTTTAGTAGTAAGAGTTAGTCACCTGATTTGAACTTATGTGGGGACTTAAGCACTGAGAATGATGGAGAAATTACTGAAAATTGTGTTTCCTTTAAGGAAGACAGAATTGAACTCACAAAATCATCCAATTTGTATTTATGTATGCATAGTGGAACTGTGAAAGTTGACTTCCATGATTGAGACTGAAAACACATATATAGCTGGGAAGTACAACATCCACACGGAGTGGGGGGGGGGGTCATGGGACTGAAGAACCGTGAGTCAGGGAGGGAAATAGATAAAGCAGAGGCTGTCCAGGCCTTAGAAGACCTGTGACTGGGTCTAGGATACCTCTTGCTTGGCCATAATGCTTGCCTCATGGTCAGAATTGCAATATTTCAGCTAAATCAGGAAGGAAAGGAAGAACATTTGGCCTTGCTGAAGTTTTAAACAAATTGCTTAATCCACTGAGTTGGTAACCTCTGGGTCACATACTACTTTACTCTCCTCTTCTGAAATTCATCTTCCTTCCTAATTCAGCTCCGACTGCCAAATGGGTTGCTGACTATAGGATTTTACTGCTGCAGTTGGCTGTGTACCTTATCAGTTCCTGGCACTGCAGTTAGAATCAAGCATACACTTGTGCACATGACAGAATGTCAGGCTTAGCACCCCTCAAAACATGGCCAGTCTCTAAATTTCCTTTACTTCAACTACTCTGTGGAAATGAGGGAGCCTTCTATGTCACTGATTCCAACTAAGATGTGCTTGGTTCTGCTGGGTCTGCCTATTGCCCATGAGCTTAATCCTATACTTTGGTTCTTAATGAACATTCCTTGAGATGATATTAAATGTCACATGGACAATTTTTAATAATTTGTAAACTTATTCTCTTTCATCCTTTGGTTATTTCATATCAATAACCTGCAACATTTAATATCATCATTGTGAGTTCTGAGTTTGTTGCTTCAATCTGATGGTTGAGGCACATGGTCAGCCTTAGAGGATCATGGCTTACCTGTGAGATAACCTTCAGAATATGGTTGTGAGATAATTTCTTGATTGAATCAATTGAGGTGGTAAGAACTCTTCTCCTGATTATGAGCACCACGAATAAACTGTGGTTTAGACTGAATAAGGAGGAGAAAGTGCACTGCTTCCAGCACTCACTGTCTTCAGCCTCCTGATTATAGACACACACGGACCAGCTGCCTCAAGCCACTGCTTTCATGATGGCTCTAAAATGGACTCATGCCTTGAACGGTGAGCCAAAGTTGAGGGAAAAATATTGAACACAGGAAGCGTGGTGAAGTTTTGTTTCGTTTTTGCATTTATTTATTTATTTATTTATTTATTTAGTTATTTATTTATTTATTTATTTATTCATTCATTCATTCATTCATTCATTCATTCATTTATTCATTTATTCATTCATTCACTTTACCTCTAGATTGCAGCCCCCTCTCTCCTCTCCTCCAAGTCCCCCCTTCCTGTCCTCTTTCCCCATTCCCTCCTGCCCTTCTGCTCAGAGAAGGCAGGCCCTCCTGTCCCATATCAACCCACCCTAGCAACATCAGGTTACATCAGGACTACTTGTATCCTCTTTCACTGAGGCTAGACAAGGCAGCTGAGCTAGGGAAAGTGATGCAAAAGCAAGCAACTTTTGTTTACTTATTTTGTGTGCATGAGTTTACTACATGCATTCAGGAAGCAGACAAGTACATTGGAACTCCTGTACCTGCAACTATCGGCTGCTGTAAGCTGCACAGTGGATGCTGGGAACTGAATACCTTTCCTTCAGAAAATCAGTAAGTGCTCTTAACTGCTGAACCATCTCTCTACTCCAAGTCCGGGAAAGTTTCATATATTCAATCATTATATCAAATTCAATTATTGGACTCATCTCTGCTGTGACTATTTCATTTAAAATGGACCACACATTCTTTTTTTTTCAGTTTGTAATTTTTTTTAATACTTTATTTTTTTTTCTACAAGTTACATCTCAGTCACAAACCCCTCCCTATTCCCCCTTCCTATCCCGCCCTTCCACCCTTTTCCCCACAGAAGTTTCCCCTTTCAGTCCAACAGATGGTTCCTTCTCTTATAACAGTAAATACTATACAAAACAACAGATATAAATATGCCACATTTATGAGAGTTAAATGGCCCAGTATACCTTCCCAATGTCCAGTTTATACATATTTGGCCCCTGACTTTAACATTCTACTATCTAACCATCTCCATGAGTTTAAAGGTCTATATCTGATTCAACATTCATACTAACTTGCAACACACTTTTAAGAGTATCTTCTTAGATCTATAACACCCTCTTGATTCCTAAACAGCTCAAAATTTAACTATGAGACTCTAGCTGTCTATTCTTCAACCACCTCAGAGACCTGAGAGGGATAAATATATCTGCTTATATAGGAAGTGCAGGGCCTGCAGCTTCCAAAACTAAGAAAAGACATACCAGTGACTGCCTGGACAGTTCCCATTTTCTCTCCATACATTCCTGCATCAGTCTTCAGCCTTTGGGTCCTGTTTCTCTGACAGACATTTGTTGTAGAGCAGGGATTATGAAGGACTTACCTACCCTGTCTTGGCAGAGTTAGGCTGTCGACTTCCCTGCTACCAAGTTTTGTCCTTTTTGGACAGCAGTCTGTCTGCAGTTGGAGCACGGGGTTTTTTCAGGCCAAGAGATAGGCTTGCCACTAATTCAACCATCTCACACTGGAGATTCTTCTATGCTTATCTTCTATTTGGAGTAGAATAGGGGGTACTGTCAGGAGCTGATATGTCTCGATATCAAAAAAAAAAGAAAATCTTAATTTAAGATAACATCTTTGAATGCCATATTCTGCAGATCTCTTGGGGTTTTTGAAGATGCCCTATCCATTGAATATGCCCTTATACCTTTGTATATTGATACAAAATTAAGATTATAGTTGGCCACAATAGTATTGACCCTTGTATATGGACGTAATATTAAGATTGTATTGGACTACATAGGCATTGATCTTTGTATATTGATACATAATTAAGAGTATATTTAACCACAATTGAATAGATCTTTGTATATTGACACAAAATTAAAGGTAACACTTCCTAATGGTATCATACCTAGAGATACTTAAAAATAAAATGTGAAGCTCTGACCTCTTGATACCAACCGTCTAAAATGGTCTAGGATAGTTAAGTAAAACAAACTCCTAGTCATGCAAACATATCACTTTGTTAGCTACTATGACAGTCTATCACAGATATTCTCTAAACTACCCAGCAATCAAGTTGCTAAGAGACAAGCAACATTTGCTTATCTGGACCACAGATTCTTTAGCATGAGTTTCCTGATCTTAGTTGGTGGGTCTCAATGTCAGTGAAGTAGTGTAACTTGTTCGGTACTGTAACCTGTGGAAGGTATCTCTATAGAATGATAAAGAAAGAGGGGAACAAGGAAAGCAGAAGGGCTTCAATAGAAGGACAAAACTGTAGTGTTGAGTTCTGGAGTTGTAAGATTGGTTTAGAAGGGTTAGCATGGTTCTGATTAGGAACAGCTAATGCATCTTATTATGGAGTTAAAGCCTCAAGATTCCTTATTAGAAGGAAGTCAAAGACTATGGGTCAATAGTTCCACGTAGCACAGCAATTTCTACACCTCTAAGAAAGTCAAGTATTGTCTAACATTGGTACCTGTTGGGATGTTTAATAATTAGGCAGTTATTTTTTTCTCGGTGAGTTTCAACCACTGAATTTTATGCTTGTGTTTTAAAGTATTGATTTTCCCCTTAAAAATTACTAAACCACAAACTATATACTCAACAGAACAGAAATTTAGGGCCTTAATTTTTGAAATTAACTTCTGAACTTCTTCCCAAAAGGAAACAAGAAGCACATTTTTACCGAAATCACTTGAAAGAAGAGTGACCTTCCCAGAACATGTCTTCTCCATTTCTTGCATTGTTCCCTGTATCTTTTCCCAATAAAGACACACTGTGGAATGAGATTCAATAAGTTATTTATTTCCATTCTTCATTTTGGATATTAAAATACTTCTAATAATTTAACAGTAGCACTGTAAAGAAATTAGCACATGGGGGTAGGGTGATGGTTCAGCACTTACAGTCACTTGCTGCCAAATCTAAGGAGCTGAGTTCAGTCCTCAGATACCACATGGAAGAAAGAGGAAGCTGATTTTCTATATGTTCATAGCAGCTTTATTCATATTAGCCAGAAACTGAAAACAACCCAGATGTCCTTCAACCGACGAATGGATTAAAAAAAAGAAAAAAGAAAAAAACAAAACTGTGGCACATGTACACAATGGAATACAACTCAGGTTTCAGAAACAAGGATATCATGCAATTTACAGCTAAATGGATGGAACTAGCTCATCCTGAGTGAGCTAACTCAGACCCCAAAATATACATATGGCTTCTACTCACTTATAATTGGATATTATCCATACAATACAGGATAATCATTCTATAATTAGACCTAGGACCCCTACATATATATAGATGATAGGCAACTTGGCCTTCATACAGATCCCCTAACAAGTGGAGTGTTGGGGGGGGGGTATGTGCAGCATGAACTCTGTTGCCTGCTAGTGACAATACCTTACTGGAGCTGGGCTGCCAGGTCAGGCCCTAGTGTAAGAGGATATTCTTATCCCTTATGTAACAGATGAACTGAGAGGAGTTGATATGTGAGAGCACACCCTCACCTGAGGTAAAGGAGAAGAAGGAGAGTGGGAAGAGGGTGGGAGGTTGGTACTGGGAGAGGAGGTGGTAGGGTGCTATGACAGAGATGTAACTTGAATAAAACAATAAATTTTGAAAAAAGTTATTCCTTAACATTCAACATATATATGATAGTACAAACATGTAAACATACACATACACACACACACACACATACACACACACACTAAGAAATTGCTGACCTCTTTATTCTTACAAAGAATATTAACAACTGAAGAATGGATGTTCTAATATGAATATGATAGCCAAGGAAGTCTAGACATATAAAGCATCAAATGTAGATGAGGAGATAAAAATTAATATTTCAAATCTGCTGTGTTAATTTTACACCAAATTTTTTGAGTTAGATCAAAATCTTAAAATATTATTGGTAAGACATTGTATTTTAAATTAATTTTCAAGCCCAGGGAAACAGGAAGATACATGATTAACTTTCTCATTAGGGGAGAATGAAGGCTTGTTTGTGTAGAGAAAATGTGAAGAAAAATATAATTATTGCTTCAACATAATAATAAAACACGAACAAGTTACAGTGAATAAAGTCAAATTTCTGTGCTATTAAGGCCTCAAAGATATTACAAATTTAATATCTAACTAAAAAAGTGCCAATGTTTTTTCTGTTTTCAAAAATGTTTCTTTTTAACAAAATGAATAATAATTAGCATCTTATGTTTTTAATGGTGATGTATTTGATTATGGGTTGAGGACAGATATTTCATCCCTAGTAGTTCTTTGAAGGGTTTTATTACAACTGTAGATAAACCTGCAGAAAAATAGCTTAAGGGGAATATATTAAATAAGGGAAAATAAATACTGAATTGGTAATACAGTGGGAAGATATGATAAAAAGTGAAATGACAGCAAAGTGTCTCATGGGTTCATCAGTTATTGTATGGATGGCTTTATTATTCTTATTTAAAGGTTATTGTATATAACTAAAAGAATATAGTTTTTAAAAGATGCTAAGTGTTTGTTAGCTTGAGAAGTGCTCTTTAAATGAAAGACCTCCTTATTCATCATTTCTTTTGAGTCTTAAGGAAATAATTTAAGTTAAAAGGGTGATCTTAAGGCATGCTGAAATTCAAACAAATTGTCTTTGAGATCTCAAAATATATACACTAAAGGTTTGTTTAGCTCCAAAATATCAAAATAATTTCTTCTTTAATCCGAATTGAAAGATAATACTTTACATATTGTCAAAAAAAAGTTGCTCCAGGAAAAATATTACCTGACCACCCCCCCAAAAAAAGGTTGTGTCCCAGAGTTAGGATTAGGGCAGGGCTCTGTTCTTATCTTTCCAGGAGATTTAAAGCATCCATCCAAGGAATCCAGGGACAACTGGACAACGGAAACCTCAGAAGAAAGCAGATCAGACATGAAAGAAGACAAGTAGCTCAGAGGATCCAGCCTTGCAGACTTCCTCAATAGCTGTTTCCTCAAATGTCTACAACCACAACAACTCAAAATCGCTAAGATTGTTCAGCTCCACAGACTGCTCCAGCCAGAACTTCAGTAAAGCCCTGAAGTTCAGCTTCTGTGTACGAACTTCTTAGGACATTTAAATAGCTGAGCAAAAATGGATGGACTGAACATCAAATGATTCTATTAACATTTTTAATCATTTTTCTATTCTTATTTGGGTCCCAAACAGGTTTACTACGTCCCCAATCAGCAGGAAGTCATTTTAAGAGAGCGACATCCCGTCCCAGAAGGTTGGGAGGATGGTTCCCCCCCCTTTGGTCATTTGATGGATAATAGAAAATCTTGTTATTCAGGGGAAGAGACTACAAGCTGTTAAATGGTCTTGTTAAATGGGTTTTGGAGGTTAGACCCAGGGACTTCTCTCTTTTTCTTTTCTGTATCCTTCTTTCCTATGTAGGAGTGAACAGACGAGAAAAAACGGGACATAGACATAATATAGGAAAGATCAAGAAAAAAGGGCAGATTATTGAATATACCCTTATACCTTTGTATATTGATAAAAAATTAATATTATATTTGGCTAAATTGGTATTGAGCTGTGTATATTAATGCAAAATTAAGATTGTATTGGACTACATTGGTATTGATCTTTGTATACTGATACAAAATTAAGATTATATTTGGCCACAATGGTATTAACCCTTGTATACTCATGCAAAATTAATATGGGCTACATAGGTATTGATCTTTGTATATTGATACAAAATTAAGATTATATTTGGCCACATTGGTATTGATCTTTGTATATTGATACAAAATTAAGGGTAACGCTTCTTAAAGGTATTGTACCCAGTAATGCTTAAAAATGCAATGTGAAGTTTTGGCCTTTTGCTACCAACTGTCATAAACTGTTTAGGATAACTAAGAAATGCAAACTAATAGTCATTCAAGCTTGTCATTTTGTTAGGTACTAAGACAGTCTATCACAGTTATTTTCTAAGCTAATCAGAAATCAAGTTGCTAAGAGACAAGCAACATTTACTTATCTAAATATAAGAGATAGATAAGGTGTCTTCAAAAACCTCAAGAGATATGCAGAATGTGACATTCAAAGATGTTTTCTAACTTAAGATTTTTTGATATCGAGACATATCAACCCCTGACAGCACCCCCTATTCTACTCCAAGTAGAAGATGAGCATCGAATAATCACCAGTGGGAGATGGTTGAATTAGTGGCAAGCCTATCTCTTGACAAGAAAAAACCCTTGCTTCAACTATAGACAGACTGCTGTCCAAAAAGGACAAAACTTGGAAGCATGTAAGTTGACAGCCTAGCTCTGCCAAAACAGGGTAGGCAAGTCCTTCATAATTCCTGCTCTACAACCAATGCCTATCAGAGAAATGGGGCCAAACAGCTGAAGACTGATGCTGTAATGTATGGAGAAAAAAATGGGAACTGTCTAGGCAGCCACTGGTATGTCATTTCTTAGTTTTGGAAGCTGCAGGCCCTGCACTTCCTGTATAACCAGATATATTTATCCCTCTCAGGTCTCTGAGGTGGTTGAAGAATGGATAGCTAGAGTCTCATAGTTAAATTTTGAGTTGTTTAGGAATCAAGAGGGTGCTCTGGACCTAAGAAGATGTTTTTAAAATTGTGATGCAAGTTAGTATGAAAGCTGAGTTAGATATAGAACTTTAAACTCATGGAGATGGTTAGATAGTAGAATGTTAAAGTCAAGGGCCAGAGGCATATGGACTGGACATTCGTAATGTAGCTAAGCCATATAACCCTCATAATTGTAGCCTATTTATTTCTGTTGTTTTGTATTGTATTTATTGTTATAAGAGAAAGAACCATTTGTTGGACTGAAAGGGGGAGCTGTGAGGGGGAAAAGATATACCTTAAACTTTAAAAAAATGGTAGAGGATGGGGGGTTGAGGGGTAAGAGTGTGGGAGGGTGGGACTGGAGGGGGGAGTAGGGAGGGGATTGTGAATGAGATGTAACTGGAAAGAATAAAAAATAAACTTTTAAAAAATATGAAGATATACAAGGAAATTTTATGTTCTTTTTTACTTGAAATGAGGATTTTCATTTCAAATCATTCTATACATTTTATTTTGTGATTTAAAAAATCCATTTGGTTCTGGTCAGTTTTAATGGAATGTATTTATTAAAATGTAGGAATTTTAGGATGAAATTGGCATATTTCTCTATGTCTACACTTTGTTTTATTTTAGTCTTTTCTATATATAGATTTTTATGACATTAAAATTATCTTATTACTGTGATCAATTCTATATTTCATGCATGTTTCACAGTATAGTTGAGTTTATAAGTTGCTTATTTGCCTAAATAAAGTTAAAGTTGAAATAAAACTATTTTCAACTTCAAGTTATTATGAATGCCATATGTTTTGTGTGCTTTTTCCCCCAGATGATTTAAGTCTTTTTTGTTTATGTCTACACACACACACACACACACACAACCAACTTTAGATAGCTCAGTAACTCAGACGTAAGACTAATCACTGATTGAATTTTATGAAATAAAATCACATAATCAAGATAACCATTGGCCAAATACTTAAAATATTGAAATATAAAGAAATTTCTAGGAATACAAGATTGCGGCAGACGGCATGGACACATTTTGAGCACAGGAAAAATAGCTACAACATGGCAGAAATGTAAACAAGCTTAGCAACAACCCAAGAAGCTCGAACCTGCAGGGTTTTAGCTGGCAAACCCAGTGAGTAGTGGGGGGTCCCTCAGTGGGACTCCCAGACACTCAGGGAAACATCTTCCAGCTGTGGAGCAAATGGTTGAAGGCATTGACCAGGGGCCTGGGGTCCAGAGCAGAAGCCAGCGGCACAGAGCAGAGGCCAGGTGTCTGTCGCAGAGGCCAGGGGCCCGGAGCAGGTGCTGGAAGCTGGGAGCAGAAGCCAGTGGCTTGGAGCAGAGGCTGGTGCTGAGTGCTCCACAGAAGTGGGCATGAGCCACTTGAATGCCCAAGGAGTAGCTCCAAACCCCAGACAGGGGTACTCAACAGTCTCCAGAGCACCCACCTTCCAAAATGACATTTCATACAGGAGAACTGAGGCATCACCAAGATTTATCTCCAGCGGAGCAGCATTCTGGGAGGTGCAAGCATATCCTGCTTACCCAGAAAGGTGTTGGACATACAGGTCCCTCTGCTGGTTATACAATCACGTGGAAGAACATTGTGCCCACACACGGCAGAAGGCTGCTCTTCCTACACCGGTACAGTGTCCTGCAGGTCTGATGACTGCAGCGCCTTGGAAGGCAGTACCAACTGCCAGGTAGAGGTACCTCCCGGCTTCCTGAGAGTCCAACATCACACAGACACTTCAACACCCTAAAGAGGACCAGCAGTGCCCCTGAAATGGTAAGATCAGAGTGGGCTGAAAGGCGGGTGGTCAAGTTATAAGGCTGCAGAACTCCACTGAGCCCAAGCCCAGCACACGGGTTGTGGTGTTCATATCAGAGCCAATGTACCTTGCGCCTTCTCAGTGGGATACCCTGTCTTCAGCATCTACAGCTTCTGCACGGGAGCAGCAAGTTCTTGGCCTTTGTGCACTATGTGAGTAATATAGACTATACGGGATTACTGCTTAGGGCCAAGAGGCACAGAGGTGACCTGTGGACCACCTAGAAGAAGCCGTGGGGGTGGGGCATGACCACAGACCTCATGCTTGGCCCAGACACAGGGGTCGCAGGAGATCTGCAGCTCTAGCCTATAATCTGTGGTCCTCCAAGCTCCACCAATATCACTAGGAAGACCTGCTAGAACCCAAGACTCTGCAAGCTATAATAGCACATTCCATCCAGTCCCTGACCTGAGTTCTCAGTTGTGACACAATGGGAGGTGTGAACTTCGGGGTACCAGTGAGACCCAGCACCCATCTCAAGACCCAACCTAGCTTTATTGAGCTACAGACTACCAAGATCATACTGACTCTACACCAAAGCTCCCTCCCTCCTTGGCACCAGGTCCAGAAGACATCGGGAACAATAAACTAAGCTAGATTTACACAGCAAGCCCTGAACATCCCACCACAGCTGAAACACATGAAAATGATGACAAATCTATACAGAGAAAAATGATGGTGTCCTTACAAGTAGAAATTAAATACCTGAAAGATTTAAAGAATCCTCAATTTTACAAATGAAAGCAATGGAGAATACCATTAGAGACCTCCAAGCCAACACTGCCAACAGGAACAGGAAAGAAACAAGGCAAAGAAAGATTTGAAAAATTTGCAGACAAAGAAAAGCAAATTGGAGCAGGAAATGTATAAAATGAATAAAATTGTTCAAGACTTGAAATTGGAAGTAGAAGCAATAAAGAAAACACAATCAGAGTTAATCCAGGAGTTGGAATATCAAGGGAATAGAACAGGAACTACAGACATGAGTATGAAAAATAGGATACAAGAGATGGAATACAGAATCTCAGGCATGGAAGATTCGATTGAAGAAATCAGTACAGCAACCACAGAAAATGAGAAATCTAAAAAGGTTCTCACCCACAACATCCAAGAAATCAAGGACTCAATGAAAAGACTGAACCTAAGAATTATAGGGATAGAGAAAAGAGAAGACTTCTGACTCTAAGGTCCAGGAAACATCTTCAACAAAATCATAGAAGAAAAATTTCCAAACCTAAAGAAAGTGATGCTGGTAAAATTCCAAGAGGCATACAGAACACCAAACAAATTAGGCCAGAAATGACACCTCTTGCCACATAATTGAAACCTCAAATGTACAGAACAAAGTAAGAATATTAAAAGCTGTAAGAGAAAAAGGTCAAGTAACATATAATGGCAGAACCATCAGAATTACATTTGACTTCTCCTCACAAACTTTAAAAGCCAGAAGGGCCTGGGTAGACATCCTTCAAGCCCTAAGAGAATATGGGTGCCATGCTGGGCCCGACTACTATATCCAGCAAAACTCTCTATCAATATAGATGGAGAAAACAACATATTCCATGACAAAATGAAATTTAAACAGTATTTACCCACAAGTCCAGCCCTACAGAAGATCCTAGAAGGAAAATTCCAACCCAGAGAAAATAATTGCACCCAAGAAAACAGAGGAAACAGAAAACTCCACTGCAGCTAAATCAAAAGAAACACACAGCCACCACCTACATCAAAATAACATGAAATAACAACCATTGGTCATTAATATCCATCAACATTAATGGACTCAACTCCCCAGTAAAAAGACACAGGCTTACAAAATAGATCCATAAACAAGACTCATCATTTTGCTGCACAGAAGAAATGCATCTTGCTAACAAAGATGGACCCTGCCTCAGAGTAAAGTGCTGGGAAAAGGTTTTCCAAGCAAATGGGCCCAGGAAGCAAGATGGAGTAGCCATCCTAATATCAAATAAAATAGACTTTCAACAGAAGTTAATCAAAAATGATAAGGAAGAGCACTACATACTTGTGAAAGGAAAATTTATCAATATGACACCTCAATACTGAATATCTATGCCTCAAATACAAGGGCACCCACATTTGTAAAGGAAACTCTTCTAAAGCTTAAACCACACATTGATCCCGACACATTAATAATGGTAGATTTCAACACCCCACTTAAAAAATGGACAGGGCATAAAGACAGAAACTAAACAGACAAATAATGACTCTAATAGAGGTCATGAACCAAATGGCCCTAACAGATATCTACAGAAAGTTTAAGCCAAACACAAAAGAATACACCTTATTTTCAGAAGCATACAAAACCTTCTCCAAAATTGACCATATAGTTTGATACAAAACAAGCCTCAACAGATACAAGAAAATTGAAATAACCCCATGCATCTTATCAGACCACCATGGAATAAAGCTGGACTTCAACAACAACAGAAATAAGAGAAAACCTACACATTCATGGAAAATGAACAACTCTCTACTCAATGACTACTGGGTCAGGGAATAAGTAAAAAAGGAAATCAAAGACTTCTTAAATGCAACTAAAATGAAGGCACAAAATACCCCAACCTATGGAACACAATGAAAGCAGTGTTACGAGTTAAGTTCATAGCATTAAGTCCCTTCATAAAGAAAATTGTGTCAGCTCATATTAGCAAATTGACAGCAGAACTGGAAGAACTAGACAACAAAAGGCTTGGTCATGGTGTATGATAGTTTTGATGTGTTCTTGGATTCAGTTTGCCAGTATTTTATTAAGTATTTTTGCATCTATGTTCATGAGGGAAGTTGGTCTGAAGTTCTCTTTCTTTGTTGGGTCTTTGTGTGGTTTAGGAATCAGAGTGACTCTGGCCTCATAGAATGAGTTTGACAATGTTCCTTTTGATTCTATTTTGTGGAAGAGTTTGAAGAGTATTGGTATTACCTCTTCTTTGAAGGTCTGGTAAAATTCTGTGCTGAAGCCACCTGGCCCTGGGCTTTTTTGTGTGTTTGAAACTTCTAATGACTGTTTCTATTTCCTTAGGGGTTATAGGACTGTGTAATCTACCAACCTGATCTTGATTTAAATTTGGTATGTGGAATCTATTAAGAAAGTTGTCCATTTCACTTAGGTTTTCACGTCTGTCAGAATGGCTGAGATCAAAAATTCAAATGACAGCACATACTGGTGAGGTTGTGAAAAAAGGGGAACACTCCTCTATTGATGGTGGGATTGCAAACTTGTATAACCACTATCGAAATCAGTCTGGCAATATCATAGAAAACTTGGAATAGCCCTACCTCAAGACCCAGCCATACCACTTCTGGGTATCCATCCAAATGATTCCTCCCCAAATCACAAGGATATATCCTCATCTATGTTCATTGCAGCCTTACTTGTATAGTTAGAAACTGGAAACAACCCAGATATCCCTCAACTGACAAATGAATAAAAAAATTGTGGTACATTTACACAGTGGAATACTACTCAGCTATCAGAAACATGGAACTCATCCAATTTGCAGCCAAATGCATGGAACTAGAAAAGCTCATCTTGGGTGAGCTAACCCAGAATCAGAAAGATACACATGACGTCTACTCACTTATAATTGGATTTTAGCCATATAGTACAGGATAACTTTCCTACAGCCAGTACACCAAAAGGATCAGGAACATAGACTTTGTTACCTATTAATGGAACAATACCCTATGGGTGTTACCATGTAGGCCCCCACTGCAAGAGGAAGGTCTTAGTCCTCATATTACTGTTGAACTGAGAGGGGCTGATATGTAGGGACACTCCACATCAGAGGAGGGGGATGGGTGGGAGAGGGAGGAGAGGGTGGGAGGATGTAACTGGGAGGGGTAGAAAGAGGGGACTGTGATGGAGATGTAACTTGAAGTAATAAATAAACACTTAAAAAAGAAATTTCTAGTCATTTCTACCCAAGAGTTATATATTGTAATTTATCAATGAATATTTCTGAGCCTAGATAAGAAACTAGGAAATCCATACTCATATGTTGTAACACTTTTAATAGTACTTGTAATATTTTTTTCTATGGGGATGAACTGAGCATTTAACATGATCTTAAACTAATTGGGATGTGTTCATTGGCTCCTGTCCCATTCAGAGAAGCTATTAGTAATCATGGCTGCTAGGGGCGAGGATTTAATTTTCTTTAGTGGTGTAGCCATGGGTGAAGTTACCCATGCTTTAATAGGTAGTGTCATATTCAAACCTATAGGAATGTTCTTGGATAAGCTAAGTGGTTCACAAAGCAGAAACTAAAATAAGCAAAGAGACACAAAATGCTTATATATTTAAAATTTTAAAGATAATTTAATTAAAAGATTTTTTTTATTAAATACTTTATTTTTTTTTCTTCAAGTTACATCTCAGTAACAAACCTCTCCCTATTCCCCCTTCCTATCCCGCCCTTCCACCCTCTTCTCCCAGAAGTTTCCCCTTTCAGTCCAACAGATGGTTCCTTCTCTTATAACAGTAAGTATTACACAAAACAATAGATATAAATATGCCACATTTATGAGAGTAAATTGGCCCAGTATACCTTCCCAATGTCCAGTTTATACATATTTGGCCCCTGACTTTAACATTCTACTATCTAACCAACTCCATGAGTTTAAAGGTCTATATGTGACTCAACATTCATACTATCTTGCAACACACTTTTAAGAGTATCTTCTTAGGTCTATAAAACCCTCTTGATTCCTAAACAGTTCAAAATCTAACTATGAGACTCTAGCTGTCTATTCTTCAACCACCTCAGAGAACTGAGAGGGATAAATATATCTGCTTATAAAGGAAGTGCAGGGCCTGCAGCTTCCAAAACTAAGAAAGAACATACCAATGACTGCCTGGACAGTTCCCATTTTCTCTCCATACATTCCTGCATCAGTCTTCAGCCTTTGGGTCCTGTTTCTATGACAGACATTTGTTGTAGAGCAGGGATTATGAAGGACTTACCTACCCTGTCTTGGCAGAGTTAGGCTGTCGACTTCCCTGCTACCAAGTTTTGTCCTTTTTGGACAGCAGTCTGTCTGCAGTTGGTGCAAGGGTTTTTTTTCATGCCAAGAGAAAGGCTTGCCACTAATTCAACCATCTTACAGTGGAGGTTCTTCGATGCTTATCTTCTACTTGGAGTAGAATAGGGGGTGCTGTCAGGCGCTGATATGTCTCGATATCAAAAAAAAATCTTGATTTAAGATAACATCTTTGAATGCCATATTTTGCAGATCTCTAGGGGTTTTTGAAGATGCCCTATCCATCTCTTGTATTTAGATAAGCAAATGTTGCTTGTCTCTTAGCAACTTGATTACTGGGTAGTTTAGAGAATATCTGTGATAGACTGTTATAGTAGCTAACAAAGTGACATGTTTGCATGACTAGGAGTTTGTATTAACTATCCTAGACCGTTTTAGATGGTTGGTATCAAGAGGTCAGAGCTTCACATTTTATTTTTAAGTATCTCTAGGTATGATACCATTGGGAAGCATTACCTTTAAATTTGTATCAATATACAAAGATCTATTCAATTGTGGTTAAATATACTCTTAATTATGTATCAATATACCAAGATCAATGCCTATGTAGCCCAATATAATCTTAATATTACGTCCATATGCAAGGGTCAATACCATTGTGGCCAACTATAATCTTAATTTTGTGTCAATATACAAAGATCAATACTGATGTAATCCAATACAATCTTATTTTTGCACAACAAACAATGGTCAATACCACTTTAGCCAAATAAACTACTAATTTTGTATCAATATACAAAGGTATAAGGGCATATTCAATAATCTGCCCCTTCTTTTTGGACCTTCCTGTGCTATGTCTATATCTCATTTTTCTCAAGCCCATGCACTCCTACATAGGAGAGGAAGAAGGATACAGAAAAGGAAAAATAGGAATTCCCTGGGGCTAACCTCCAAAACCCATTAAGACAGAACCATTTATCAGCTTGTAGTCTCTTCCCCTACATAACAGAGTTTTCAGTTATCCTTCAAATAACCAAAAGAAGGGCGGAGAAACACCCTCCCCACCCTCTGGGCATGGGACGTCGCTCTCTTAAAGTGACTTCCTGCTGATTTGGGTCGTAGTAGACCTGTTTGGGGCCCCAACCCAAATGGGAAAAATGATTAAAAATGTTAGTACACTCCTTTTATGTTCAATCCTTCTGTTCTCAGCTGTTTGGATGACCCAAGGGGTTTGTAGGCAGAAGCTGATCTTGCAGGTTTCACTGAGGTTCCTGTCAGGGCATTGTGTAGAGCTGAGCGGTCCCAGTGACATTGGATTGCTGTGGTGGTTGCAGGCCCCCGATGGAGACAGCTGTTGAGGAAGTCTGCCAGGCAGAATCAACTGGGTCACTCGTCCTCCTTGGTGCCTGATTCTGCTCTCTGCTGAGGATTCCGCTGTCCAGCCGTCCCCGGGCTCCCCTAATGGACATTTCGATTCTCCTGGAACGATAAGAACAGAGCTCTGCCCCAATCCCAACCCTAGGACAATTGCCCTCTTTTTTTTTTTCTAGGGGGGGATGGGGGGGCTAGGTAGTACTTCTCCTGAAACAAATTTGGCCTTCTGACAACATACAAAGTGTTATCTTTCAATCCGGGTTAAAGAAGAAATCATTCTGTCACCTTGGAGCTAGACCAGCTCTAGTGTATATATTTTGAGATCCCAAAGGACAATCTGCCTGCATCGAGTCGGCCTTTTGTAAGTAGCCTCCAAACCTAGGTCCCTCCAAATCCCATGTGTGTGTCTCTGAACACTAATTATTGGGATCAGGGACCTGTGTTTCCCATCTGAAGGGATCAAAGATGTGTTCCACCACTCCTGGATCGAAGTCTTTCTCTATTTAGAGTTTGCCCTGCATCAGGCTGACCCTGAGCTCCGGGATCTGCCCGTTTCTGTCTCCAGTGTGCTGGGAGCTGGGACCAAGGGTCTACTCTTCTTGAATGGTGGGACCAAGAGTATGCATCATCACCACCCTGCTCCGTATGACTCCAGAATACATAAGACCACCAACTCTACGGTGCCCCCCCCACCCGTCTCCGCTGAAATCAAAGGCATGGGCCAATACCACAATTCTCTTGTATTTTACCTTAGCTCCACGTCTTCTCTACACCTGGAGGTCTGCAAAACCAGGCCAAATGGCTGTATCCTCTGTTCCATTCACAGTTTTTCAGCCCTGCCACCTGCATTTTTTTTTTTTTTTTTTTTTTAGTTAATAAATTTATTTGTTTGTTGCTTCAGGTTACATCCTTATCATATTGTCCTCTTTTCCCGCTTCCCAGCCCCACCCTCCCATGCTCTACCCCCTGACCCTTCCGTCTTGTTCCTCTGGGGTGGAGTGTCCCTGCCTAACATTCTCTCACCACAGATCAAGAGTCATATGAGGGCCAAGAGCCCCTTCATTCACCGGGGGCCTACGAGGCAGTACTGCCAGTGAATGGTGTCTCATTGCTACTGTGGGAATACTAAAAAAAAGACCAACAAACACACAAACCCACAAAAACAAAGAATATCAACAAGAAAAGAGAGGAAAAAGAGAAGGGAAAAGGAAAAAGAAAAAAAGAAGGAAAAAGAAAAAGATAAAAAGAAAAAAATTATGTCCTTGTTCCTTTTGATGTGTTGGTTGTAGTACAGATATCCTGGACGATATAGTTAAAATCCTACTATAAGTGAATAGATGCCATGTGCATCCTTCTGAGACTGGGTTAGCTCACTCAGGATGAGCTCCTCTAGATCCATCCATTTGGTTGCAAATTGCATGATTTCATTGTTTCTGATAGCTGAGTAATATTCCATTGTATAGATGTACCACAATTTTTTAATCCATTCTTCAGTTGAGGGACATCTGGGTTGTTTCCAGTTTCTAGCTATTACAAATAAGGCTGCTATGAACATAGATGAGGAGACTTCCCTATGTCTCCGTGAGAGGTCCTTTGGGTGTATACCCAGAAGTGGTATGGCTGGGTCCTGAGGCAAGGTTATTCCTAGATTTCTAAGATATCACCAGACAAACCTCCATAGTGGTTGCACAAGCCTGCACTCCCACCAGCAATGGAGTAGGGTGCCCCTTCTCCACACCCACCCTCGCCAGCAAGCGCTATCATTTGAGCTCTTTATTTTAGCCATTCTAACAGGTGTTAGGTGGAATCTCAGGGTCATCTTGAGTTGCATTTCTCTGATGATTAAGGATGTTGAACATTTCTTCAGGTGTCTCTCAGCCCTTAGGGATTCCTCCTTTGTGAATTCTCTATTTAGCTCCATCTCCCATTTTTTGATTGGATTATTTGGTTCTTGGCATTTAGTTTCTTGAGTTCTTTGTAGATTTTAGATAATAGCCCTCTATCAGATGTGGGGTTGGTGAAGATTTTCTCCCAGTCTGTTGGTTGCCGTTTTGTTCGAATGACAGTGTCCTTTGCTTTACAGAAGCTTTTCAGTTTCATGAGGTCCCATTTATTGATTGTTGATCTCAGGTCCTGAGCTGTTGGTGTTCTGTTCAGGAAGTTGTCACCTGTGCCAATGAGTTCGAGGGTTTCTCCTACTTTTTCTTCTAGTATCTTTAGTGTGGCTGGCCTTATGTTAAGGTCTTTGATCCACTTGGAATTAAGTTTTGTACAAGGTGATAGGTATGGGTCTAATTTCATTCTTTTGTATGTGGATATCCAGTTGGACCAGCACCATTTGTTGAAGATGCTGTCCTTCTTCCATTGTGCGTTTTTGGCTTCTTTGTCAAAGATTAGTTGGCCATAGGTGTGTGGATCCATGTTTGGGTCTTCAATTCGATTCCATTGATCCACTGGTCTGTTTCTATACCAGTACCATGCTGTTTTTATTACTGTTGCTCTGTAGTACAGCTTGAAATCTGGGATGGTGATACCTGCAGATGTTTTTTCATTGGACAGGATTGATTTAGCTATTCTGGGCTTTTTGTTGTTCCATATGAAGTTGAGAATAGCTTTTTCCAGGTCTATAAAGTATTGTGTTGGTATTTTGATAGGAATTGCATTAAATCTATATATTGCTTTTGGTAGGATAGCCATTTTTATTATGTTGATCTTACCTATCCATGAGCATGGGAGATCTTTCCATCTTCTAAAGGCCTCTTCCATTTCTTTCTTCAGGGGCTTGAAGTTCTTGTTATATAGGTCCTTTACATGCTTGGTTAGAGTTACCCCCAGGTATTTTATGTTGTTTGTGGCTATTGTGAAGGGGGTTGTTTCCCTTATTTCTTTCTCGGTATATTTGTTTGTTGTATAAAGAAGGGCTTCTGATTTTTTTTGAGTTAATTTTGTATCCAGCCACCTTGCTGAAGTTGTTTATCAGCTGTAAGAGTTCTTTGGTGGAGTTTTTGGGGTTGCTTATGTATACTAACATATCATCTGCGAATAGGGATAATTTGACTTCTTCATTTCCAATTTTTATCCCTTTGATCTCCTTTAGTTGTCTTATTGCTCTAGCAAGGACTTCAGTTACTATATTGAAGAGATACGGTGAAAGTGGACAACCTTGTCTTGTCCCTGAGTTTAGAGGAAATGCTTCAAGCTTCTCTCCATTTAATTTGATGTAGGCTACTGGCTTGCTGTATATTGCCTTTATTATTTCTAGGTATGGTCCTTGTATGCCCGTTCTCTCCAGAACTTTTAGCATGAAGGGGTGTTGGATTTTGTCAAATGCTTTTTCTGCATCTAGCGAGATTATCATGTGGTTTTTTTTCTTTCATCTTGTTTATGTGGTGAATTACATTGATAGACTTTCGTATATTGCAACATCCCTGCATTCCAGGGATGAAGCCTACTTGATCATGGTGTATGATACTTTTGATGTGTTCTTGAATTCGGTTTGCTAGTATTTTATTAAGTATTTTTGCATCTATGTTCATGAGGGAGATTGGTCTGAAGTTCTCTTTCTTTGTTGGGTCTTTGTGTGGTTTAGGAATCAGAATGACAGTGGCCTCATAGAATGAGTTTGGCAGTGATCTTTCTGTTTCTATGTGGTGGAAGAGTTTGAAAAGTAATGGTGTTAGTTCCTCTTTGAAGGTCCGGTAGAATTCCGTGCTAAAGCCATCTGGCCCTGGGCTTTTTTTGGTTGGGAGATTATTAATGACTGTTTCTATTTCCTTAGGTGTTATTGGGCTGTTTAAGCTGTTAATCTGATTTTGATTTAGTTTTGGTAGGTGGAATTTATCGAGGAAATTGTCCATTTCGCTTACGTTTTCAAATTTAGTGGAATATAGATTTTTAAAGTAATGCCTGAATATTTTCTGGATCTCCTCAATATCTGTTGTTATTTCTCCCTTTTCATTTCTGATTTTGTTGATTTGTGTTCTTTCCCTTTGCCTTTTAGTTAATTTGGCTAGGGGTCTGTCTATTTTGTTGATTTTCGCAAAGAACCAACTCTTGGTTTCATGGATTCTTTGTATAGTTCTTTTTGATTCTAAGTTGTTGATTTCAGCTCTAAGTTTGATGATTTCCTGTCTTCTTTTCTTCTTGGGAGTGTTTGTTTCTTTTTTTTTTCCAATTCACCCAGCTTAGCTGTTAGTTCACTAATATGAGCTGTCACAATTTTCTTTTTGAAAGCACTTAGTGCTATGGACTTTCCTCGTAGCACAGCTTTCAATGTATCCCATAGGTTTGGGTATGTTGTGTCTTCATTGTCGTTGGATTTTAAGAAGTCTTTGATTTCCTTCCTTATTTCTTCCCTGACCCAGTGGTCATCCAGTAAGGAGCTGTTCAATTTCCATGTGAGTTTAGGCTTTCTGTTGATTCTTTTACTGTTGAAGACCAGCTTTATTCTGTGGTGGTCTGATAAGATACAAGGTGTTATTTCAATTTTCTTGTATCTATTGAGACTATCTTTGTGACCAATTATGTGGTCGATTTTGGAGAAGGTTCCGTGGGGTGCTGAGAAAAAGGTGTATTCCTTTGTGTTTGGGTGAAACGTTCTGTAGATATCTGTTAGGTCCATTTGTTTCATGATCTCTGTTAGACTCAATATTTCTCTGTTTGTCTTCTGTCTTGATGATCTGTCCTTTGTTGTGAGTGGGGTGTTGAAGTCTCCCACTACTAATGTGTTGTGATCGACGTGTGCTTTAAGTTTTAGAAGTGTTTGTTTTACGAAAGTAGGTGCCTTTGTATTTGGGGCATAGATGTTCAGTATTGAAATTTCCTCTTGATGAATATTCCCTTTAATGAGTATATAGTGCCCTTCTTTGTCTTTCTTCATTAACTTCAGTTGGAAGTCTGTTTTGTTTGATATTAGGATGGCTACTCCAGCTTGCTTCCTGGGTCCATTTGCTTGGAAAACCTTTTCCCAGCCCTTTACTCTGAGGCAGTGTCTATCTTTCATAGTTAGATGTGTCTCTTGTATACAGCATAAGCAAGGGTCTTGCTTGAGGATCCACTCTGTAAACCTATGTCTTTTTATTGGGGAGTTGAGTCCATTGATGTTGATGGATATTAGTGACCTGGGGCTGTTATTTCCCATTAGTTTGGTACAGGCGGTGGTCCTGTTCCTCTTTTGGTTTAGTTGCTGATGGCTTTTCTATTCCCTTTGTTTTCTTGGGTGGAGTTTTCTTCTCTGGGTTGGGATTTTCCTTCTAGGATTTTCTGTAGGGCTGGGTTTGTGGGTAGATATTGTTTAAATTTGATTTTGTCATGGAATATCTCGTTTTCTCCATCTATGTTGATAGAGAGTTTTGCTGGGTAAAGTAGTCTGGCTGGGCATCTATGATCTCTTAGGACTTGTAGTATATCTGACCAGGCCCTTCTAGCTTTTAACATTTCTGGGGAGAAGTCAGGTGTAATTCTGATGGGTCTGCCATTGTATGTGACTTGACCTTTTTCTCTTACAGCTTTTAATATTCTTTCTTTGTTCTGTGCATTTGGAGTTTCAATTATTATGTGGCGAGAGGAGTTTCTTTTCTGGTCTAATCTGTTTGGTGTTCTGTAAGCCTCTTGGATTTTTATTGGCATCTCTTTTTTCAGGTTTGGGAAGTTTTCCTCTATGACTTTGTTGAAGATATTTCCTGGACCTTGGAGTCGGGAGTCCTCTCTTTCCTCTATACCTATAATTCTTAGGTTCCGTCTTTTCATTGAGTCCTTGATTTCTTGGATGTTGTGGGTGAGAGATTTTTTAGCCTTCTCATTTTCTTTGGATGTTGTACTGATTTCTTCCACTGAATCTTCCATGCCTGAGATCCTGTCTTCCATCTCTTGCATCCTATTGTTGATACTCACATCCGTAGTTCCTGTTCTCTTCCTTTGGTTCTCCACTTCCTCTTTTAACTCTGAATGTGTTTTCTTTATTGTTTCTATTTCTATTTTCATGTCTTGTATGATTTTGTTCGTTTTGTACATTTCCTTCTCCAGCTTGCTTGTTTTTGTATGAAAATCTTTCATGGCTTTTTCCTTTTCCTGTTCAAGCTCTGTCACCTTGGCTTGGAGCTCTTTAATGGTGTTGTTCCTTGTTTTGATTTGTAGAATTGTGGCTTCTTTGAATTCCTTCATAGATTTAAGTTCTTCTTGCAGGGACTCTATCACTTTCCATAATGCAGAATTGTCAATGTTTTCATGTGTTTCTGTTGGTGTGTGGTCATCCGAATTGGATGAGCTAGGATGGTTCTGCTTTGTTGGAGTCATAATTCCTTGATTTCTATTTTTTTTTTTGACCTTTCGCCATTGGTTGCATTTAGCTGTCTGTTTTCTGTGCTTGGAACCACAGTGGATGATTTGGTGCAGGGGACGAGTTACTTAGCTATCTGTCGTTGCTTACAGGGGGATTTCAAGGTCACTGTGGTTTTAATGGCCAGAGGTACTGTGATCTGGTGCAGCCTATTCCCAGGTTGTGAGTAATGGACCAGGATTGTTTCACTGCTCCCAATTCAGACTTCCCTATGTTGCACTCTGAGTTATCAGCCTGTAATGGTTCTGATGGTATCGGCCTGTTTGCCCAGGCAAAGATTATGTGGGCTTTGTTTGTCGTCACGGAGGCTGACAGGGTCTGGCTGCACACCTAATATGTCTGGATTTTCTAGGATACAGCTATGGTCCCGATTTCTGGTTTCTCTCTAGGCTTCTCGCCACAGGGCTGGACTCTGTGCCTGATTCCCTTCCTGTCTGCGCCGCCACGGGTCCCATGGGTACCCCAAGCCCCGGATCCTCCGGCTGCCTGAGTGGACCTCTCGTCCCAGCATCTCAGCCGTGGGTGCACGGATCCCTGGCCCCGCCCACGCCTGTCTCTCTCCCCAGATGACCTGCCATGTACTCATGGACTCGCGGGGATTTGGTCCTTCCAGCCATGCTCCCTCCCCAGCTGCGCTACCATAAGTGTGTGGGATTTGGCCCCTCCCACCTGCTTTTGTGTTCCCAGCTTCCCTCACTCTCTTGGAACCTCCTGCCCTCCTCTTCACAAGTGGCTGCGGACCACCCGCTGAGCCCCCTGTTTGTTCCTTACTAAGCCTTCCACTATCTAGCAAAGTTTTTTAAGTGGGTATAAGTTCAACCTGATGTGTGGGAGCCCAATAGGACAGCGATCTATGTCCAAGTGTACCCTGATTCTGCCTGCTGTAAGTTGGGATCGATCTTACCAGGCGCCTCTCCAAATGGGAGTTCCCGAATCCCGGGTTTAGTGGCCTGCGTGTCTGTGAGAGATGGGGGGAGAGCCTTGCCCTGGGACTTTTAACAGTCCCTTGGGAGCTGTGAGTATTCCCGGGGCGGGGGGTCTAGCCCCTCCGGTTTTTGCACAGTGCCCAATAACTCTGTGTTTTTTATGGCTCTTTTTTCCCCGTGTTCAAAATGCGTCAGTGTAGGTCGCCGCCATCTTGGCCCACTAATTAAAAGATTTTTATAGTCTGAGCTCTTCTTTATTAAACTCATTTATGGTAGATGAGGGTTGAACACTCAAGACATAGTAAGTCATTACTTCAATAGATGTCTGTCAAGAGGCATGCCTACATTTCTAACCATTGCATGCCTTGCCAGGAATTTTGTTCTATTTTCATACAGATGAAAGCAAGGAACGTGGGTTTGGAGATGGCTCATGTGTAAAGTGCTTGTCTGGCATGCAGGAGGACCTGAGTTCACTGAATTCCCAGTACCTTTGTAAAATTCAGGTACAGTGGTGTTTGATGCTGTTAGTAGGTACTGTACTGAGATGGTAGAGGCAGGCAGATCCTGAGGACTGATTGGCCAGCTAATTTGGCCAACTTCATGAGCTCTAGGGTTAGGGAGATACTCTGTCTCAATAAAATAAGGCAGAATGTGACTGAGGAATATACTAAGTGCTGACATATGACTTCCACATTCATGAACCTGCACCTACATGTGCACACCCCAAACACATACACACACACACACACACACACACACACACAAACAAACAAATAAATAAATAAAGCAATCCCCAGATATAATAACAAAAGAGGAAAAAAAATTGCCAATAGAAAAAAATTTCAACTAGGAACAACCATAATATAGTTATTGATTTTTTTTCTTCACTAGTACATGTGTTTAGCATTCTTTACCTACAAATGTGTATTATTGGCCCTTCCTCAAATTTGTACTTGTCTGAGTATCAATTCATCCACCTACAGCAGCTTAAGGAATTTATCAGTCTTCTACTTGTCATCATGGTTTTTAATCACAGTAATACCAACAATAACAAATGTCATAAGGAACCTCAGGTTGTCCATTTGACTAGGAGACAGATGCCCATTGCTCTTTCCCTGACTTTGTTCTACTTATTATTTGAGAACAGATAAACCATCCAAACGTAAGGATTTGACTGCTCGGAGTGCAAGCTGTATGTGAAGGACAGCATGGTATCTGGCGTAGAGGAAGTAGTGAATAAAGGTTAGTGGGATACAAATCCTTCCAAATGGGACAAGCTAAGGACTTACCATCCAGTCGGAGACCTGAAGGCCATATATCTTGCAGGGCCCTTAGTTTGAGACTATTATTAATGCTTTGCTGAAGCTTCCGGTTCAATTTTTAACATGCAATGAACTAATAATACGGCTTATCATTTCTAGTAATACTTTTAGAAAAAATTGCACATAAATTGTTCTATGTATGAAACCATTTGGAGTCAGTTGTAATTCTGGATTTAATTTTAGTCTTTAATATGTTAATTAAAAATTAATTACATAACAATACATATATGAATGTAGTCTCTTTTTGTAAAAACTTGAAAGAGAAGTTAAATGTGCTGTCTCTCTATGCTTCCAGTATGTCCCTGAAAGCAGATTTAGTTTACTTATTTCTTTCCTTTACTTCTTTAGTCTTGAAAGTTCTGTCTATCCATCATAGGAATTCATGTAGATGTTGGCTCATTGGGATGGTTAATCATGACACCATCTTAATTCAATCAAGGAGTACTATGACGTAAGTAAACCATTCCTCTGTGATGTCTGTGAAGGCAATTTTAGAAATGTGAAGACTCTGTTATGCTTAGCTTCGTTCCCAACTTGACAGAACTAAGAATAACCTGAGAAGATCTTGGTGAGAGATTGCCTACCTTGGGCTGGTCTCGGTGTGGGGCAGTTGTTTTAATTGCTTTGATTAATATTGACACAGGGAGACGGAACCTCACTATAGCTGAACCTTATGGCAGCAGCCTGGATAAAGGGACAGGAAAGGAAGAAAACTTTTCCTTATTTTGTCCCTTGGACTTCGCTCTCCCTAGCTAATTCATCGTGTCATGTTCCTGATGCTCCTGCTTCTTTCATTGCTACTCGAACTAGCTTCTTTGATCTTCCAATGTGGACTAAGTTCTCCAGGTTTTCTCAAAGCTTTGGGCACCAGACTAGAACTAGAGAGGCTCATGACCCCCATGGACTGAGCCATTACCACATTTTGTTCTCCAAGAGCCAGCCATTGCTGAACTTCCAATCACGTCAATGAAACCAATCTAAAAGACCGCCTTTTAATATATATTCACTTGTTCATCTCTATTCCACCACAGACCCCCAAAACTCTCTCTTTGAATGTGGAAGAAATCATCCAAAAGGCCGAGGAACCCAGATGAAATAAAAGGAGAGCAGAGTGCCCATTAGAGCAGGCACTCTGCCCCTGCTTCCTGCCACTGTGGCATGAACTCCATGCTCCACTCTGTCCTTCTGCAACAATGAACTGAAATCCCTGAAACCAAGAACCAAAGCCACTTCTTTCTCCTTTAACATATATTCAGAGACTTTCTGCAGCAGTGAAAAGTCTAATTCACACACATACCAGATTCTACTTAATATGAAGAACACAACTATCCTTTGTTATCTTCTGGCTGGAATTTTTATGTAGTTAAAAGATGTTTTGGACTTAGAGAAAAATGAAGCAGAAAGTTCAGTATTTCTATCCCCTGCGCTGCACTAGTGAAGCCTCAACTGTTCCCTGTTTAACCTCTGCTGTTCATTAATCAAATTTCAGTGTTATCAATAAAGTTTCTCCTTCCAATGTAGAATAGATATATATTTCTAGACAATTTGGGACAAATATAAGGAATATGATTACTGGATCATGTAGTAGCACTATACAGTGGACATTAATTCCCAAGTGAATATATGTGTTTTCGTCATCAGACAACAGAGTGATTTCCTCAGTAGTCTTACTTGTTTTATTTCCCCAACAGTTTACTAGGACCCTGAACTATGTTCTTTCGGATATTTTTCTTTTGATCTGGTTTGATAATCACTCTCCTGACATTTGTGAGATATGAAGTAGTTTCTACTAGCTTTTTTTCTAATGAGTAATGAATGATGACTCAAACATTTTCTCTGCATTATACCTTTTCACCTGAGATATTGTCACTCAATTCTGGATTTACAAGTTTATACATTTGATATACACACAGGATTTATCAATACTAGACTTAAAAGAACATTTTCTTAAATATTATATGTATATACATTTTATATATATCATTTAACCATTTATTAAATATGAAAACAAATTGAATATTAATAAGATGGATATACCTGTATATTTTTCCATAAATACTTAAACCTTTAGAGCAGGAGAGAAGGCTTAGAGGTTAAGAACACTGGTTGCTTCTCTGGAAGACCTGCTTGATTTCCAGAATCTATATGGTGGCCCACAACTATCTGGAACTCCAGGAGATCTGATCTTCTTCTGGGCCCTGTGAGCACAAGGCACATGCATGCTGCACAGATTTACATGTGGGAAAAATATGCATACACATAAGTTAAAATAAAAAAGAATGAAATATTGGTTAATATAGTTGATACTTTTATAGTAATATTTTGCAAGACATTGATAATGACCAAACAGAGATTTTGAAAAAAGAAACAAAAGCTTTTCCAAATACATTAAAATGTAAAAGTGTACTTCATGTCTTCCACCAGGTACAATGTAAATGGGAAAAAAAGTGTTCATTTGCTTTTACAGGATATGAATGCCACCCATCTTTCTCTTTAATAATGTTTGGCTGTTTTATTTAATATTGCAAAAATTATTGGCTAAATCGTTGATACTTAGGTACATAGAACATCTTCATTATTTTTCAGAGTTGGTTATTATGTTTTTAGGCTCATCAGTGAGGAGATCTGTGTTTTAACTAACTATATTGTACCAAATGGCAAAAGTGGACTCAGAAATGTATTTCCAAACTATTAAATAATATAGCATTCAAAGTATTTCTTCACAGTTTGTTCTAACCCCGTAAATGATAAAGCCAATTATTCATGACTTAGTAAGTCTGTTGATGGACATATTTAAAGCAGACTAAGGACAAAGTATTATCTTGTACTCTTTCTCTGAAAATCTATTTTACATAAATTTACATATATAAATTAGCACACTTACATTAGGATGCTGAGTAATTTTGTAGTGCCATGAAGTCACTTGTCAAATGGTTTTTCCACTTACCAGTAAGGATGTAGTATACCTGGGATTTTTTGTTAGTATGTGTTCATTATACATGGGACTGGGATACACAAGGGTATTTCCATACAAGTACACCATGCCTTTTGACCATGTTCCCATTCTGTTCCCTCCTACCCTCTTCTCACCCTTTCCTGTTAGATATCACCCCCTCCCCTAAGCAGTTTTGCTTGTTTTATCATGTTATAAGACATATTATTTTATATATTTCTGAAAGAAAACATGACATTTGTCTGAATCTGATTGCTGAATGTGATACTCTCCAGTCACATCCATATTTTCTATAAGAACCATAATTTTGTTTATTTAACAGCTGAATATATTTGTATATAAAGAAACAGTATGATATCAAATATGTACAGAGTAGTCAGAGCTGGAGGTCCAGGGATGTAATCTAGCTATTCCAAAGGCTCAGGAAAGGTATGCTTCAGTATAAGAGAAGCAGCTAAATATTGTTAAAGATAGAGATGGGTGGCATTCATATCCTGTAAAGGCAAATGAACATTTTTTGTTCCCATTTACATTGTGCGGGGTGGATGAGATGAAATGCCCTTTTACATTTAATGTAGCTGGAAAAGCTTTGGTTTTTTTCCCAACACCACTCTGTAGTCATTATCAATGTCTTGCAAGCATCAGCTCTTTCTGGACTTTAATTTGATATAATTCATTAGTCTTCCTGACACATCCTACAGATTTGTGCTAGTCTTTGAAACTGCCCTTGATTAACCTTCTATTCTGACTCTTTTGACTCTTTCTTAGAAAACCCGTGCTTCTTAGTAAAATAGAGCACCTACTCTCATTGGTGACTTGAGGTTCCTTCATGTCTTCTTTGCTAGAATAATTTCTGATTATAAATTCTGAACTCACAATGAGTCTTTTGGTATTATCTGATATAATTGTATTTTAATATTTTTAGTCGAGAACTTAACTGTATAACAAATCTTGATTTATGCAGGATTTTTACTACATTTGAAAATAATGAAAAAAAGATAATTATAAGGAAAATGGAAAAATCCCAAATATAAGAGATAATATTAAACTATAATGCCTTTCTAAATTCTACTTATAGTATAAAAAGTTTTGGATTTGGGTTTTTAAATATTTGATTCAATATAGCAAGAATTTGAGATGTAATGTTTTTTAAAAAATATTTACTTATTACTTCAGGTTACATCTCCATCACAGTGTCCTCTTTCCACCCCTCCTAGACCCACCCTCCCACCCTTTACCCAGTTATCCCTTCCATCCCTCTTCTCTGGAGTGGAGTGTCCCTACATAACAGTCCCCCGCCCCAGTTCAGCAGTCATATGAGGACCAAGAGCCTCCTCATACACTGGGGGCCTACATGGTAGCACCACTAGGGCAAAGAATCTCATTGACAGGAAACAAACTCTATGTTCCTGTTCACTTTGGTGCATTGGTTGTAGTATAGTTATCCTGTATTATATGGCTAAAATCTGATTATAAGTAAATAGATGCCATGTGCATCCTTCTGAGTCTGGGTTAGCTTACTCAGGATGAGCTTCTCTATTTCATTGTTTCTGATGGCTGAGTACAATTCTATTGTGTAGATGTACCGCAGTTTTTTTTTTTAATCCATTCCTCAGTTGAGGGACATCTGGGTTGTTACTTGTTTCTAGCTATTACAAATAAGGCTGCTATGAACATAGGTGAGGAAACCTCCTTTTGGTTTGGAGGAATGATTTGGATGTATACCCAGAAGTGGTATACCTGGGTCTTGATGTAGAACTATTCTAAGTTTTCTAAGATATCACCAGACTGATTTCCATAGTGGTTGTACAAGTTTGCACTCCCACCAGCAATGGAGGAGTATTCCGCTTTCTCCACAACCTCACCAGCATGTTCTGTCATTTGAGTTTTTGATCTTAGCCATTCTGACAGGTGTGAGATGGAATCTCAGAGTCATCTTAAGTTGTGTTTCTCTGATGATTAAGGATGCTGAGAATTTCTTCAAGTGTCTCTCAGCCATTAGGGATTCCTCCTTTGTGAATTCTCTGTTTAGCTCTGTTCCCCATTTTTTGACTGAATTATTTGGTTTCTTGGCATTTAATTTCTGAGTTCTTTGTAAAATTTCTATATTATCCTGCTGTCAGATGTGAGGTTGGTGAAGATTTTTTCCCAATCTGTAGGTGCCGTTTTGTTCAAATGACAGTGTCTTTTGCCTTACAGAAGCTTTTCAGTTTCATGAGGTCCCATTCATTGATAGTTGTTCTTAGATCCTGAGCTGTTGGTGTTCTGTTCAGGAAGTTGTCACCTGTGCTGATGAGTGAGAGGGTTTTCTCCACTTTCTTGTCTAGTAGATTTAGTGTGTCCAGCCTTATGTTATTGTCTTTGATCCACTTGGACTTGAGTTTTGTACAAGGTGATTAAGTATGGGTCTAATTTCATTCTTTTATATGTTGACATCCAGTTGGACCAGCATCATTTGTTGAAGATGCTGTCCTTTTTCCATTGTACGGTTTTGGCTTCTTTGTCAAAAATTAAGTGACCATAGGTGTGAGTTCATTTTTGGGTCTTCAATTCAATTCCATTGATCCACTAGTATGTTTCTATACCAGTACCATGTTGTTTTTATTACTATCGCTCTATAGTACAGCTTGAAATCAGGGATAGTGATACCTCCAGATTTTTTTTTAAGTTTTTATTGTACAGGATTGATTTAGCTATTCTGCGTTTTTTGTTATTCCATATGAAGTTGAGAATTGCTTTTTCCAGGTCTATAAAGAATTGTGGTGGTATTTTGAATCTGTATATTGCTTTTGGCAGGATGGCCATTTTTATTATATTGATTCTACCTATCCATGAGCATGGGAGATGTCCTCTTCAATTTCTTTCATCATGGCTTTGAAGTTCTTGTCGTACATGTCAAATTCTTAAGAAAATACTGGCAAACTGAATCCAAGAACAAATCAAAAGTATCATACAACATGATCAAGTAGGCTTCATCCCAGGAATGCAGGAATGGTTCAACATAGGAAATCCATCAACGTAATCCACCATATAAACAAGTTGAAAGAGAAAAAACCACATGATCATCTAACTAGATGCTGAAAAAGCATTTGATAAAATCCAACACCCCTTCATGCTAAAAGTCCTGGAGGGTACAGGCATACAAGGACCATACCGAGAAATAATAAAGGCAATATGCAGCAAGCCAGTAGCCCATATCAAATTAAATGGAGAGAAACTTGAAACATTTCCTCTAAACTCAGGTACAAGACAAGGATATTCACTTTCACCATATCTCTTCAACATAGTACTTAAGTTCTTGTTAGAGCAATGAGACCACTAAAGGAGACTAAGGGGATACAAATTAGAAATGAGAGAAGTCAAAGTATCCCTATTTGCAGATGATGTGATAGTGTACTAAGCCACCCCAAAATTTCCACCAGAGAACTCTTACAGCTGATAGACACCTTCAGCAAGGTGGCTGGATACAAAGTTAATTCAAAAAAAATCAGAAGCCCTTCTTTACACAACAAATAAATGGGCTGAGAAAGAAACTAGGGAAACAACACCCTTCACAATAGCCACAAAATATAAAATATCTGGGGTAACTCTAACCAATCAAGAGAAATAGATGTAATGTTTTAAAAGTGGTGGAAGGCATAATATTTATTACATGTGCTACTTTTGCAATCAGGATACTTTATAGAGTTCACCTAATGTGAATAATTGATATTGAACATTCAGCAAGTAGAAGAGTTCAGGTTACCCACTTTCACTGCCACTAGAAAGGAAATAAGATGATCCAGATATTCTTGTTGCAAATGGATAGATAACTCTTACATATCTAGCAACCAGCTTTGAGGAAAAGAGAAATACTATGTGTTACAACTGTTGTGTGGTCAGTAAGCAGGGTGAAGGTAAACTTAAAGTTATGACTAGACTCTATTTTATAAATACCTCATTGAACTTGGAACCAATGAATTGACTGATAGGTAGTCTTGTGTATCTCATTCTTCATGGTTTGTTTGTTTGTTGTTGTTGGGTTTTTTGTTTGTTTATTTTTACTTATTTATTTTTTTTGGCCTCTTTCTGTCTATGATTCTTAATTGCCAAGGCTGAACAGAGGTTCTTTTCCACATCTGTGGCCACTAGTATACTCAATACAACCATGCAATTGATTGTGGTTTGAAGCCTATGACAACGTGAACACAAATAAAGCAATCTGTTCAAGGTGCTTCCTCCATTACTTATTATATGCAAAGAAAACCAATGTCATCATTTATCAACACAGAATCATATCTAAGACTGAAAAAGGAGATTCTCTATATGCCCCCAATTTAAGAACTGTGATTTCCTCAAAGGGATTATTATAACTTGATTTTCACCGAAAGCCTATGTAGAAAAGCCTTTTAAATACTTATCTTAGTACAAAGGCTATTTTACATTCTCATTTAGTAGTTGACTACCAAGTGTAGTCTTCCATAGTTTTAAAGTAATGGAATCTTGGACTGACATTCTTGTTTGTTTCTACCTCAAATGCTCAGCTGTGTCTTATCAAGTCATTGGTCTTTGTGTGCACTGTTCCTCCTGAAGTCTCAGAAGTCTACTCTTTTTTCTCTCTCAGACAGTACTGTTGTATGAATTTTGGTTGTCAGTATTTGTCTTTATTTCTTTGTATATGTCAGTATTTCTTTATTCTGTATGGATACTAGTTCTTTTTGTGTGTCTGTTTGCTTGTTACTTCAAGTTACATCTCCATCATAGTGCCCTGCTTACACCCTTTCTGGTCTCACCCTTCACCCTCCCACCTCCTTCCCAAGAGGAGGGCTAAGAGCTTCCTCTTGCACTGAGGGCTTACATGGTAGCATCCCCTAGGGCAAATTGTCCCATTAATAGGTGACAAAGTCTATCTATGTTCCTGATCCTTTTGGTGTGTTGGTTGTAGGATAGTTATCCTGTACTATATGGCTAGAATCCCATTGTAAGTGAATAATTCTAATATTTAAATCTGGGTTTCAATACTAACTATGTTTCTGGTATATCATAGATTTCTTTTTCTGTCATTTTAATTCATTTTTGCATTAAAATGCTTTATTTGGGGAGTTTAATCTCGTATGAGTAATTGATAAGAGAAGACCTACCCTTAAAGTAGATGGTATCACTCTTTTTTTAAAAAGTATTTATTTATTACTTCAGGTTACATCTTCACCACAGTGCCCTCTTTCCACCCTTTCTCAGTTCTGCCTTCCCACCCTCTACCCACCTATCCCTTCCATTCCACTCCTCTGGAGTGGAGTGTCCCTACATAACAGTCCTCTACCTCAGTTCAGTAGTCATATGAGGGCCAAGAGCCTCCTATTACACTGGGGGTTTACAAGGCAGCACCACTAGGGCAAAGTGTCTCATTGACAGGAAACAAAGTCTATGTTCCTGTTCACTTTGGTGCATTGGTTGTAGTATAGTTATCCTGTACTATATGGCTAAAATACGATTATAAGTGAATAGATACCATGTGCATCTTTCTGAGTCTCAGCTCACTCAGGATGAGCTTTTCTAGTTCTATCCATTTGGCTGCAAATTGCAAGATTTCATTGTTTCTGATGGCTGAGTAGTATTCCATTGTGTAGATGTACCACAGTTTTTTGTTTTTATACATTCCTCAGTTGAGGGATATCTCTGTTGTTTCCAGTTTCTAGCTATTACACATAAGGCTGCTATGAACATAGATGAGGAAACTTCCTTGTGGTTTGGTGAGGGATCATTTGGATGTATACCCAGAAGTGGTATGGCTTGGTCTTGAGGTAGTCTTCTAAGATATTGCCAGACTGATTTCTATAGTGGTTGTACAAGTTTGCACTCCCACGAGCAATGGAGGATTGTTCCCCTTTCTCTACAACCTCTCCAGCATGTCATTTGAGCTTTTGATCTTAGCCATTCGGACAAGTGTGAGATGGAATCTCAGGATCATCTTGAGTTGTATTTCTCTGATGATTAAGGATGCTAAACATTTCTTCAAGTGTCTCTCAGACATTAGGAATTCCTCCTTTGTGAAGTCTCTGTTTAGCTCTGTTCCCCATTTTTTTGATTGGATTATTTGGTTTCTTGGCATTTAATTTCTTGAGTTCTTTGTAAATTTTGGATATTAGTCCTCTGTCAGATGTGGGGTTGGTGAAGATTTTTTCCAATCTGTAGGTTGCCGTATTGTTCGAATGACAGTGTCTTTTGCTTTACAGAAGCTTTTCAGTTTCATGATTGTTGGTCTTAGAGCCTGAGCTGTTGGTGTTCTGTTCAGGAAGTTGTCACCTGTGCTGATGAGTGAGAGGGTTTGCCCCACTTTCTTTTGTAATAGATTTAGTGTGTCCTGCCTTATGTTATGGTCTTTGATTCACTTGGACTTAAGTTTTGTACAAGGTGATAAGATTGGGTCTAATTTCATTCCTTTACATGTCGACATCCAGTTGGACCAGCATCATTCGTTGAAGATGCTGTCCTTTTTTCCATTGTACAGTTTTGGCTTCTTTGTCAAAAATTAAGAAAATAGGTGTGTGGGTTCATTTCTGGGTCTTCAATTCAATTCCATTGATCTACTGGTCTGTTTCTATACAAGTACCATGCTCTTTTTACTATTATTTTTCTGAAGTACAGCTTGAAATGTGGGATGATGATGCCTCAAGATTTTTTTTTTATTGTACAGAATTGATTTAGCTATTCTGGTTTTTCTTTGTTATTCCACGTGATGTTGATACTTGCTTTTTCCAGGTCTATAAAGAATTGTGGTGGTATTTTGATAGGAATCACATTGAATCTGTGTATTGGTTTTGACAGGATGGCCATTTTTATTATGTTGATCCAACCTATCCAGGAGCATGGAAGATCTTTCCATCTTTTGATGACCTCTTCAATTTCTTTCTTCAAGGACTTGAAGTTCTTTTCATACATGTCTTTCACTTGCTTGGTTAGAGTTACCCCAAGGTATTTTATGTTGTTTGTGGCTATTGTGAAGGGTGTTGTTTCCCTAATTTCTTTCTCAGCCCATTTATTTGTTGTGAAAAGAAGGTTTTCTGATTTCTTTAATTAATTTTTTATCCAGCTACCTCGCTGAAGGTATTTATCAGCTGTAAGAGTTCTCTGGTGGAATTTTTGGGGTTGCTTATGTATACTATCATATCATTTGCAAATAGGGATAATTTAACTTCTTTGTTTCCAATTTGTATCCCCTTGAACCCTTTTAGCTGTCTTATTGCTTGAGCAAGAACTTCAAGTACTATGTTAAAGATATATGGTGAAAGTGGACATCCTTGATTTGTCCCGAAGTTTAGAGGAAATGCTTCAAGTTTCTCTCCATTTAATTTTATGTTGGCTACTGGCTTGCTGTACATCGCCTTTATTATTTCTATGTATGGTCCTTGTATTCCCATTCTCTCCAGGACTTTTAGTATGAAGTGGTGTTGGATTTTATCAAATGCTATTTCAGCATCTAGGGAAATGATCATGTGTTTTTTTTTTTTTTCAGCTTGTTTATATGGTGAATTACGTTGATGGATTTTCATATGTTGAACCACCCTTGCATTCCTGGGATGAAGCCTAGTTGATCATGGTGTATGATGCTTTTGATGTGTTCTTGGATTTGGTTTTCTAGACCATGATGGAAAAAAGCTGGACTTCAACAACAACAGTTATAACAGTAAGCCTACACACTCATGGAAACTGAACAACTGTCTACTGGATGACTACTGGGTCAGGGAAGAAATAAATAAGGAAATCATAGACCTCTTAAAATCCAATGAATATGAAGGCACAACATACCCAAACCTATGGGACACAATAAAAGCAGTGCTATGGGGAAAGTTCATAGCACTAAGTGCCTTTAAAAAGAAAATTGTGACAGCTCATTTTAGCACATTAACAGCAGAACTGGAAGAAGTGGAACAAAAGAAGCAAACTCTTCCAAGAGGAGCAGAAGTCAGAGAATCATCAAACTTAGTAGTTGAAATCAACAACTTAGAAACAAAAAGAACAACACAAAGTGTCAATGAAACCAAGTGTTGGTTTTTTGAGAAAATCACGAAATAGACAAACCCTTAGCCAAATTAACTAAAAGGCAGAAGGAAAAAACGCAAATCAATAAAATCAGAAATGAAAAGGGAGAAATTAAAACAGACATTGAGGAATTCCAGAGAATCTTTAGGTCCTACTTTAAAAAATCTGTATTCCACCAAATTTGACAATCTAAGTGAAACAGACAATTTTCTTGATAGATTCCACCTACCAAAGTTAAATCATGATTAGGTTAGGTTAACAGATTAAACAGTCGTATAACCCCTAAAGAAATAGAAACAGTCATTAAAAACCTCCCAAACAAAAACAAGCCCAGGGCCAGATGGTTTCAGCACAGAATTCTACCAGACCTTCAAAGAAGAGCTAATACCAATACTCTTCAAACTCTTCCACAAAATAGAATCAGAAGGAACACTGCCAAACTCATTCTATAAGGCCACAGTAACCCTGACTCCTAAACCACACAAAGATGTAGCAAAGAAGGAGAACTTCAGACCAATTTCCCTCATGAACATAGATGGTATCACTCTTTAAGTTTGGGGACTAGACTGTTGAACTTATCATGGGCATGTTTGCATTTATTTTCTTTCAACTCTTGACTTGGATGTGACTAGTTGCTTTAGTTTCTTACTGCCTTGACTGCCCCACAATGATGACTGCCACTTGTAAGAGCCTGAATCTATCATATCTTTGAAGTTGTACTTTTATAAATGTGTTTTAAGTGAATGATGTGCATCATGTTGCCGTGAGACAGTATTAATAAAACACATTGTGTTTTATTCAAATTCTATAACTCATTTATGGGGTTAACCTGGAGATTGAGATGTAGTTGATTTTTCTCTTCTAATATGAACAGAGGCTCTACCCTAAGACTTAATGATATAACAAGACTATAAGAAAGAGATTAAATAAATGAGGAACACAACTGTTTTAGAAAAACTTAAGGATTCATTTACATAAAAATAGTAGTATGATCATTACTAATCATGCTTAGTGCTTCATTAAAGTCTATCTAAAAGAGTTAGTATCTGAAACTATTTTCTTTAAATTTTAAATCTTGATTTTGTTGCATGATAATATATATTTTTGAAAAATGATCTCATCCTAGTTTTCCAGTGTTTTTCTTTATTATGTCCTTCAATTAGTGTGATTATTATGAGAAAATTGAAATGCAGAATCTGTAATAAGTTTTTGAGGGAAAATGTGAGAAAATTTTCCCTTCTGTCTTGAATTATAAAAGAAATATTTTGACTCTCAAACCTCCTTGAGGGTCCCTTCCTTCGACTGCCTATGTACAGCCTATCCTTTCCTGTCCCTTATCTTCCCAAATTCAGTTGGGAGCATTTCAAAAAAGCCATTAACTAACTTTTTTACACTTTGATATTACATAATATTGATTGAGGTCAATAAGACTTATGGGGACATTTCTGTGGGAGTCTAGATCCCTGACCCCAGGATTAATTTGAAGTTCCTTATCATAAAAAGAGCCTGGGTATTGATATGGAAATCAGGATGCCAAGTTCTGATGAGCTCCCACTTTCAGCAGTCATTCTTTAAAAGAACTGACCAGGCCTGCTGCTCTGCTTTGCAAACAAAGATAAAGATTGCCCAAGGTCAGCTTCAGAGTGTGGCCTTGCTTGCACCTTGCAGCTGGAGCTTATAGGCTCAGTGATAAAAGGTGCTACATCTATAAAGTAAAAACCATGAGTGCCTACCCCTTCCACAAAAAAAGCTATATTATTTATTTGTTATGACAGACTTCAGTTTATCTTAACAGTTAGGATTGTTAAAAGTCTTTTCTTAACATTTTATTTGTATTAATTAATTAATTAATTTGTGTGTGTGTGTGTGTGTGTGTGTGTGTGTGTACATGCATGCGATAGCATGGATATGGATGAAAGTAAAAGAAAAGAAAAGAAAAACTGTGGAGTTGGTTCTCTCTTTCTATCACATGGGTTTTAGGAGGAAACTTAGGCTCAGCAACTAGAGCCTTTACCAGTGATGCATCTCAGTGGCATGAAATTAATGACCTAGGGATGAAGAAATGAGTTTTGTTAAGCCAAATGAATTGCTATTGATTGATTGGTAGTCATACAGTTGTTATCACTAAATCATTAGACTCCTAGAATAATTATTTTGGCATAATAAATATATTTCGACATCAACATCATTAAAAATATGAAAAGACACACAAACAGATGTACAAACACACACATGGGGGAAGGCTCATCTGAAGTAAATTATAACTACTATGTAGTTACATAAAATAAGTAATTATATACACTAAAAATTTTTAATATTTATAAAAAGGGAAACAGAAACAAAAATCCATGTTCATTATGATATTTGGGAATGAAGATGATTATTAAATATATTAGCAGTTTTGAAACATTGATATGTATTAAGTGAGGGGAAGAGAAGTCAGAAGCAGAAAGTAAGAAGGTAGAAAGATGATGTGTTAGGACCCCGATGGCATGAGCAATGGAGAGCTGGACCCACCACTAGAATGTCATGAGGTGGTATGGGCACAGAAGAGATGCCCTAACCCCACCTCACCCCTTGCCACCCACAGCAGAAGACATTTCTGGTCTCAGGGTCGTAATCGTTAGTCAAAGAGTTTCCCCTACCCCTTACCAGCTGCAGGGCTCAGGAGAGTGGCTCACACCTCATGTGGGCAACACAGCTGAGCTGGCCCTGATGGTATGGGCACAAGTGAGTCAGCACTGAGGGCCTGAGAGCAGACGGCTAGCCCTGCTCCTTGCTGGCTGTAGTATTGGGTGAGCTAGGATGGACAGTGCTAAGGAGCTCACCTTAGTGCTGTGGGTGTGGGAGAACTGGCACTCTGACCAGCTTAGCTGGCCCAGGTCCAGAGTTTCAAGTGGGCCCACTCCAACATCTACCCCATCTATGAAATGCTGGAGCATGCAAAAGTGGCCAGCCTGAATATGTAAAGCTGTAGGATCTCCATGACAAGGGCAACAACAAGATATCTGGGAGAAGTCCCTGTGAGGAGCCAGTATTGATACTGTAGTAAAGTCAGAGCCCTCAAACCAGATTAATGACCCATTGCAATGATCATTTATAATAGAGATGTGTGGAAAAGAGGGTTTGCTATGTAACACATGGACATACTACAGTTTTCAATGACATTGTTTGCATTGTTGTTGTTGATTTGCTTTCTTTTTGTAATTCTTAGTTTTTATTTTCTTTGAGAGGAAGTTGCAAGGGAGGAGGTTGAATATGAAAGAATGGGGAGGTGAGTGAGGTTGGAAAGAATGTTGCAAAATTCATGAAGAATCAACAAAAACTTAAAAAAAGGAAGCTAGTGTATTAAATAATTTGTCATATATTCTGACCCAGTTCAGAGAAGACATCAATATCAGGTTTAGGATAATGCAAAGACAATTAGCTCGTCATTTCATGTATAAAAATCACCCTGTATAAAATTCTTTGCCATGAGGCCACTTGAATAAAACATTTTAAATTAGCAATTAATATGCTACTATTGTCAGTCATAGCACAAACAAGAAGGAATGTGTAGTAAGATCCTTACTCCTTGTCTTCTGTACACACACACACACACACACACACACAAACAACAACAAAACACTTGATAAGATTTTCTAGTACAAAACTGTAGATTGAACTATATATTCAAGAGAAATCCTGTCACAGGACCATAATGTAAGAGTCAAAGACATATCCAAGGCATAAACTTTAGAAGGGTCGTAGTCAGAGGTTTGCCTCTCACAGTATTCATGGGAAAGAACAAATTTTGCTACTCCCCTCCCGATTTTTTACTTTCTGATCTTTTGCTGATCAATATTTTTGTACAGTGTAATAAAAATAAAATAGTGGAAAAATAAAAAGACATATGACACCAATAGATATAAAATTAACCTGGGTGGTTGGTATTAAAAAAACCTTCTCAATTATGACTCAGTGTCCATTCTTATTCCATTGAATATTTACTCATGGTTTGTGAACCCTTGTACATTTTTAGAGAATCACTGGTTTGGAGTAGACATTGAAGATCAGGAAAAAAAAAAAAAACTTCAAAAGATACCTGCAGAGACCTGGCTCACAGGTTGGCAGTTAGAAATGGGTATCATAACAATGCCAAGGATCCTTCCACACAACCCTGACACTTTACAAACTCTCCCCACCCAGAACACTCCATAGCGATTATCTAGCAAAGTATGAATAATAAAATCATAGTCACAACATTTTATTTAAACAAAAGAAGAGGAAATTGCTTCAGGTTGCTAAAAACTTCTTCCCAAATCATCAAACATATGCACAGTTTATTATTCAAATATGATAGACAGTCACAGAGCAATTTTGGCTATTAAAATACTTCAGTATTTTTGTTCTTTGACTTTTGTAGTTTGATTGGTTTTATAGAGTATCAGTACATAATGCAGAGCACTCTTGAAGTCAATATCCCTCCTCAGCCTCCCAAGTGATGAGATTACAGGTATCTGCTTCTAGATTTAGATTGGAATAGGTCAAATTCTTCACAGCTGAGATTTAAAGACATATGAGGTAATGGTTGAAAGACACAAGCACTTTGATAGAAGAGATGGAAAATGTAATGCCAGCTTGGTCTATATAGCAAGTTGGAGACAGACCATTCTTGGCTACATAGCAAAACTTTGCCTCATAAAAGAAAAAAGACTAGTTTAAACATGAAAATAAATGGGGAGAAATATAATAAAAGCATAGACTCAGAATGCAAGTAAACATGATTCCTACCTTGGAATATAAGGAATAGACAGAGAGTGAAATAAGTTTTGGAATAAAAAGATGATTAATGTAACTTTGGCCACAAAGATTTTGAAACAATTCAATATGATAAAAGTAATGTTATTGACCTCAGGGAAGAGATGTTTTTGTTTAAAGTAGGAAAAGCATAACACAGGTGTTGGTGGAGTTAACTTTGGTGAGAGGATATTTCAAGTGAACAAAATCTAGAACAATATAGATCCATGAGCATTAATGGTGCAAGAAATAAAAGAAGTATCTGATAAATTACAGTGAAAGCAGTGAGAGGAGAGTCATCTAAGATGATTATCATCCATTTCAGCATAAGTGGAAGAGACTGGAGGATCCCAACTAGAGGCATGACAAATATTTAAGAAAACAAACATTGCAGTTTGGTTCATCTGATAACTTTCCATACATCACATGAATTGAATTATGAGTTTCCTATTAATGTGTACCAATATGAAGTGTTAACTAGATTTAAAAAGGGAGTTTAGGGTAATTCCGTGTATGGTAGAAGTTTTGATTTCTTTAAAAGCATGGTTATGTTGAATGAGTTTTTTGTTTTGGTCTCAAGTATGGAGTGTGGAGGTGCTTTGTCCACACTGAAAAATTGACTCATGAGAAGGGCCATGAAAAACATCATGATGGAAGATCATGTGATCTTTTGGCAACCAGAAACTGTCACATGTGGGGAACATGATTTTTGCTGGAAAACATTCTTTAATGGACAGACTCCTTGAAGAGCATGTGATCTTGATCAACAGGATGTACCTCATGCAGAGGTCATGTCATTGGCTAAACATTAGGAAACATCTTGGTGCAGATTTTGAGAGGGTTTAAGTAGAAACCTCAGAAACACAGAGGGACTTTTGGTTGGCATTGTTTCTCTTCACTGCTTCAAAATGCTCCAGACAACACTTCAAGTCTTGCTTCTTCTGAGACTTTCTGCTGCTGAAGATCATGGTCCAGGTTGGGCTGAAGAGACCATGGCCCCAAATGAGGGTGCAGTAACTGTTGCTACCACTGCTCCAATACCTGAGTAACTGTTGCTGTTATCCCTTCTAGACCTTCCCAAAACTATGGCTGGTTTGTGTTGTTGCTGGTACCTGTTCCTGTGTGTGCTGTTTGGCAGGACTGCTGGAGTCCTCATTGATCGCTCCAAGGACCTATGTCTAAAGAGGTCTACACTCTCTGTCTTTACTAACTTTTTTTCCTGTACCTAAGATCAGTGTGTTGGAGGGTATTAATAGAGATATTAATATAACAAAAAATAGTTTAAAAATATACCTTCACAGTGAGTGAAGGCCTTATGTAAAATTCATATTGAAATAAAATTATTGATATAAATATGCCTAATTTAGGAAAACAATTTGAACGTTAGTTTTGCTGATTCACATTCCCGAGTTTCTGTGTCTCTCCTTCTTCTTTTATTCTCCAGACTGTAAGAATAGGTTCCAAAATTCAGTCTCCTCTTTTTGAGTCTTAGGATAAAACACACACACACACACACACACACACACACACACACACACACACACAAACATAGATAGATTGATAGATAGATAGATGATAGATAGATAGATAGATAGATAGATAGAGAAAGACAGAGAGACTATAGAGACTATATATATAATCTTGGGTTATTTATATGTATATACACATACATTAGATCATATATAATATTAGGTTATGTATATTTCTATGAATTTTATGTAGCTTAATTTCCAGTATAATTTGTGTAAGGCTTAATTCAAGACTCTCTGACAACTGCCTTCAGTTTAGAAAGATTCCCCCTTCAGTTGAACATGGAATCTGCAAATATAATGAACAGTTTATCCAGTGATTGCTTCATATTACATTTCAAAAATTTACTGCATCATTTTCTAAATATTTAAGGCAGGCTTGGCTCCATCTAGTATGGGTAGAAGGAAGAAGATATCACTGTGGAAAGGTTAACTCTATGTGCAGTTTGGCTCTATGTGCAGAAAAATGATCTTCAAATGCAGAAAGATAGTAGCCCCCAGTCATTACCATGGAGCCCATGGTGTCCCCAAATATACAACTTAAAAAAGTTGTTTCACCCAAAATATTACTAAGCTTACAAATCCTTGATTAGCAGCTTAATCTTGTCCTTATCTGATTCTTAGTAGAAGATCTAGTTGAGACTATGTGGACTTCTGACCTCTGTGGGTTAATGAATGGGAGGTGTTTCAATATGCTGTTTGTGAAGATTTTTAACAAACATAATAATGAAATTGCCTCTCTAATTGAATGTAAGTGCTGCTCAGCAAGGTGGGAAACCATGCCCAGTACTGGCAATCTAGGTAATTACTTAGTGCCAGTCAAATCATGGTCATTGGAGAAGAATCTACAACAACTAAATACTAAACCAGCATTATCATTAACAACAAATTATAAACATTTGATCTATATACACACAGATAAGGGTAGTTTTTACCTCCTCATCAAGGAAACTTCTCTTTGCAACAGATGCTGTTACAGAAACACATAAACAATCAAAATACAGAGTCGTGGAGCAAAATCCTAATGGATAAATGTATAAAACACCCTTGTACCTAAGACTCAGAACATTGCAGAAGAGGGACCAGATATCAGAAACTAGACCCATAAAATTTCACCAACATGACTGTTGAAATGTGAGCCGAATGAGATCAAACCACAAGTCTTCAACCCTGTACAAAGAACTATAGGAAACTGAGGGAAACTGGCAGTAGGAGAGGTAGATATCTTCTCTAGGGAAGAGCACACCAACTGGTTGTCCACTGCCAGTCCTTCCAGAAAGCATACATACAAATAACATTATTTGGAATGAGCAGGGATACATTTAGGGATATACATGTATATATACACATATGCATGCTATAGCAATGAGTGAAAAAAAGAGGTTGTGAATTTGAAGGCAAGCAGGAAGTGGTTTAGGGGATGGTTTGGAGGGCAGAAAAGGATGGAAAAAATGTTGTAATTATAGGATAATATCAAAAATAAAATAAAATTGAATCATAAAAATTAATAATGCAAAATACTTTATTTCTTAATATTCTGCATATATAATAAGGATTAATAATTAAATTTTATTTCAGATCATTTGAATTTATCAAAGGGGTAGACTTTTGTACTTATTATGCTAAATTTAATATTTAAAAATTACATTTAGTGCTAAATTTAAATGAAACAATAATAAATAAATGACAAGAGAAAAAATTTGCTTGGAAATCCAAACTTTTTGATAATCATTTCTTTACGATGTAATTCTGATGCTAATAAATATTTTAATTCATCTATTGCATACTAATAATGTATATACTAGTGACACATTAAATCATTATTTTAGTTGTAATAACTTCTAAACTATTGAAATTAATGAAATCCTTGCTTTTTTATTAATAAATGTACAGGCTTATTTAATATAAAACTACTTTTATGAAAAAGAAAACTCCCAAGCACAATCAGTAATGTGTGTACAAAAAAGAACTCAGGATGTTTGGTTATTTATTTGATTTTTCTTTAATATTGTGAATGAATGACCACAGAGAAATTATTCCATTCATGCTTTACTTTAAAGTATTATTTTTCTTTGAGATTATTATGAATGTATCTTATTTATTACTCTGTTGCTATGAAGAGACACAATGAGCAAGGCAACTCTTATAAATTTAAGCATTTAATTGTGTGCTAGTTTACAGTTTCAGAGGGTTTCTATCATGGTGGGAAGTATAGCAGCAGTCAGGCAGACATGGAGCTAAAAGCTTACATCCTGATCCACAGGCAGCAGACAGACAGGCAGACAAGCAGACAGAGATAGAGACAGAGACAGAGACTGAGATAGAGAGAGACTGGACCTAACATGGGCTTTTGAAAACTCAAACCCCATACTTGGTGACACATTTCTTCCAACAAGGCCACACCTACTCTAATAAGGCAACACCTCCTAATCCTTCTAATCTTCCTCAAAAGATTTACTAACTGGGACTACAAATTCAAATATATGAGCCCATGGAGGCCATTGTCATTCAAACCACCACAATAAGATATATCCAATAAATTACCTAATATATTCAAATTATTTTTATTTCAACCTTATTATTTTGAAACTCACCCTCAAGATTTGAATATATAATTTAAACATATCCATATTTATAACAGGAAATCATTGTATACCAGGTGATATTTGGAAATTCCAGGACTAGTTGTTGTAAATTGTTTGTAGATGACATGTTTAAAACCAAATCAATAGAGTGTATATCCAGCTGTAGAACACTGCAGACATGCACACATTCTCACTTAGAATATTTGGAAATTCCTGCTGAAATATCTATGGCAAGACCATGATCTTTTATGAACTATGACAGTGGAAGGACTATAATTGAATGAAATACAGACTTGGTTATGTGGTGTTAATAGGATTCCACTTTTGTGAAACATACTGAGAGATTTAGAATAGGCTGCAAAGAATGACAGATTGACACAAATTGGATTTAGCTACCTGCTCCATATGAATTTATGGGAACAATAAAGTGGGATAAGTTATTCTTGACAGGTTTAGAGGGTTGGAACAAGGGATATCCAAGGCAAAAAGCATATAAACTTCTAAATTAGAGGAACAAGGACCATACCAACAAAAGAAAAATGGGAACTTAGTGAGAATATTTGGTCTTCTGGGAGGTAACTTTTTTTCTGAAAGATATGTAAGTGTAGAATATCTCCAAACTTTTATATTTCAGAAAAATTAATATTTTCCAAAAAGTAATTCAGGTTATCTATCTATCTAATATTAAAATATAAAATATAGAATATCAATTATATTGTAAATAAAATATATTTTCAAGAAGTGATATTCATGTGACTTAAAATTTGGGCTTAAATTAGTAATCACAGATTTTTAACAATGATAGACTGATGTGTAGATGCATTTGATACCATCTTGTCAAAGACAAATCTTTAACTCTAATATTTTTAATGTTTATTTATTCGGGTTACAACTACATCATTTCCACCCCTCCCAGTGCCGCCCTCCCACCCTCAACCTCCCTATCACTTCCATCCCACTCCTCCACAGTGGAATATTCCTACATATTAGTCTCTGCCCCAGTTCAGCAGTCATATGAGGGCCAAGAGCCTCCTCATATATTGGGGCCTACAAGGCAGCACCACTAGGGTGGTGCCTCATTGACAGGTAACAAAGTCTATGTTCCTGTTCCCTTTGGTGCATTGGCTGTAGCATAGTAATCCTGTACTATATGGCTAAAATCAGATTATCAGTGAAAATATGCATGTTTCTGAGTCTGGGTTAGCTCACTCAGGATGAGCTTCTCTAGTTCCATTCATTTGGCTGCAAATTGCAAGATTTCGTTGTTTCTGATGGCTGAGTATATTCCATTGTGTAAGTGTACCACAGTTTTTAAAATCCATTCTTCGGTTGAGGGACATCTGGGTTGTTTCCAGTTTCTAGCTATTACAAATAAGGCTGCTATGAACATAGATGAGGAAACTTTCTTGTGGTTTTGTTAGAAAGTTAGTTGTCTTCAGTTGCATTTCTCTGATGATTAAGGATGCTGAGCATTTCTTCAAGTGTTTCTCAGTCATTAGGGATTCCTTCTTTGTGAATTCTCTGTTTAGTTCTGTTCCCCATTTTTGATTGGATTATTTTGTTTCTTGGCTTTTAATTTCTTGAGTTCTTTGTAAATTTTGGATACTAGCCCTCTGTCAGATGTGGGGTTGATGAAGATTTTTTCCCAATCTTTAGGTTGCCGTTTTCTTTGAATGACAGTGTCTTTTGCTTTACAGAAGCTTTTTAGTTTCATGAGGTCCCCCCACTTATTGATTGTTGCTCTTAGTTCCTGAGCTGTTGTTCTGTTCAGGAAGTTGTCACCTGTGCCAAAATACCACCACAATTCTTTATAGACTTTGAAAAAGTAATTCTCAACTTCATATGGAATAACAAAAAACCCAGAAGAGCTAAATCAATCCTATACAATAAAAAAACATCTGGAGGTATCACCATCCCAGATTTTAAGCTGTACTGCAGAGCAATAGTAATAAAAACAGCATGGTACTGTTATAGAAACAGACCAGTGGATCCATGGAATTGAATTGAAGACCCAGAAATGAACCCACACACCTATGGTCACTTATTTTGTGACAAAGAAGCCAAAACCATACAATGGAAAAAGGACAGCATCTTCAACAAATGGTGCACATCCAACTGGATGTCGACATGTAAAAGAATGAAATTAGACCCATACTTAACACCTTGTACTAAACCTAAGTCCAAGTTGGTCAAAGACCTTAACATAAGGCCGGTCACACTAAATCTACTGGAAGAGAAAGTGGGGAAAACCCTCGAACTCATTGGCACAGGTGACAACTGTAAATTCTTATAAACATTTTGGAAATATGAAATACATTTCTGTGCGGTGGCTCAATGGGTAAAGGTTCTTGCCACCAAAGCTTATAATCTGAGTTCAATCCCCAGAACGTGCTTGATGGAAGGAGACAACTGACTGATAAATTGTACTCTAGAGAAGAGATCCAAGATGGTAGTAGTCAACAGTGGGCAGGGACACATTTTGAGCTGGGGGAAAATAGCTACACCATTGCAGAAATATAAACAAGCTGAACAACATCCTGAGAAGCATGAACCAACAGGGTCACACCTGGTGAACTCTGGGACTAATGTGGTCCCTCCTGGAAGCCTCAGACACTCAGGTAAACAGGCCTACACAGGCCACAGGCCAAGGTGCAGCAGTGAAGATTCCAGGAAGTGACAGAACACAGGCCACAGGGCACAGTGCAGCTCAGAATCCAGTGGGTACACAGGCAGTGGGATGCAGAACAGCGTGGACCTAGGAGGCAGGGGGCAGTGCACCAGGGAACTCAGGCATCAGGGCACAGCTGTGTAGACACAGGCAGCTGGGCACAATGTGCTGTGCAGCACAGAACCCAGACCGTGAGGAGCAGCACAGCGGGGAACCCAGGCAGAGGGGCACTGCATGGCATGGTACAGAAATCAGGCTGAGGAGCATGCCCTGGATGTGGGCAAGAGCCATTCAAAAACCCAGTGAGTGGACAGGCTCAGTCCCAAAGCAGAGGTCAATGGCTTGGGGCACAATCTCCGGGCCCACAGCAATGGTTAGTGCCGAGGAACACAGACTCGGGGTCCAAAGCAGAGACGAGTGGCATGGGGCAGAGTTCCAGGGTACAGAGCAGAGGCCATTGGCACGAGGCACAGGCCCAGTGCCCCCAGATGCAGAGGAGAGGCCAGCGCGGACCTGCTCCAGAAGTGGGCAAAAGCCACGCAGGGGCTGGCAGGGAGGCACAAGCATATCTGGGTCTACCCAGAAAGGTGCTGGACATAAAGGTCCCTCTACTGGATATACAATCAATTGGAAGGACATTGCACTCGGACATGGCAGAAGGCTGCTCTTCCTGCACCGGTACTGATTTTCCAGTCTTGGGAGGAAGTCCAAACTGCCAGATAGAGGTACCACCCAGCTACCTGAGACCCAATAGTCATACAGTCACTGCAACACCCTATAGAGGACCGGCAGTACCACTGAAATGGTCCAGAAGACATCAGGAACAATCAGCTTAGGGCAACTAGATGGCTAAAGGTCAGGAAAAGAGCAAATCTGACAAAAATCAGAGAAATATGACTCCAACGAAATTCAGCTAGTTAATACAGCAAGCCCTGAACAACCCATCACAGATGAAACACATGAAAATGATGACAAATCTATACTCAGGAAAATGATGGAGTCCTTTCAAGAAGAAATGAAAACACTGAAAGAATACAAAGAATCCTCAATTTTACAAATAAAAGCATTGGAGAATACCATTAGAGACCTTCAAGCCAATGCAGCACAACATGAACAGGAAAGAGACAAGGCAATGAAAGATTTGAAAGATTTGCAGACAAAGACAAACAATTTGGAACAGGAAACATATAAAATGAATAAAATGGTTCAAGACTTGAAATTGGAAGTAGAAGCAATAAAGAAAACACAACCAGAGTTAATCCAGGAGGTGGAGAATCAAGGGAAGAGAACAGGAGCTACAGACATAGAGTATCAAAAATAGGATACAAGAGATGGGAGACAGAATCTCAATTATGGAAGATTCGAGGGAAGAAATCAGAACAACAACCAAAGAAAATGAGAAATCTAAAAAAGTTCCCACCCATAATATCCAAGAAATCAAGGACTCAATCAAAGACAGAACCAAAGAATTATAGGCATAGAGGAAAGAGAAGACTCCCAACTCCAAGGTCTAGGAAATACCTTCAACAAAATCAGAAGAAAACTTTCCAAACCTAAAGAAAGAGATGCCAATAAAATTCCAAGAGGCATACAGAATACCAAACAGATTAGATCAGAAAAGAAACTCCTCTCACCACATAATAATTGAAACTCCAAATGTACAAAACAAAGAAAGAATATTAAAAGCTGTAAGAGAAAAAGGTCAAGTAACATATAATGGCAGACCCATCAGAATTACCCCTGACTTCCCCTCAGAAACTTTAAAAGTCAGAAGGGCCCAGGCAGATGCCTTACAACCCCTGAGCGAATATTGGTGCCCAGCTAGACTACTATACCCAGCAAAACTCTCTATCAATATAGATGAAGAAACCAAGATATTCCATGACAAAATCAAACTTAAACAGTAGCTACCCACTAATATAGCCCTACAGAAGATTTTAGAAGGAAAATTCCAACCCAGAGAATATAACTACACCAAAGAAAGAGGAAGAAAAAAACTCAACTGCAGCTAAACCAAAAGAAACACACAACCACGACCTACACCAATAATAGGAAATAACAACCTTTGGTCATTAATAGTCATCAACATCAGTGGACTCAACTTCCCAATAAAAAGACACAGGCTTACAGAATGGGTCCATAAACAAGACCCATCATTTTGCTGCATAAAAGAAATGCATCTCACTAACAAAAATAAGCAGTACCTCAGAGTAAAGGGCTGGGAAAAGGTTTTCCAAGCAAATGGATTCAGGAAGCAAACTGGAGAAGCCAACTTAACATCAAACAAAATAGACTTCCAACTGACGTTAATCAAAAAAGATAGAGAAGGGCACTACATGCTCATTAAAGGAAATATTCATCAAGATGACATCTCAATATTGGATATCTATGCCCCAGATCAAGGGCTCCTACATTTGTGAAAGAAACTCCTTTGAAGCTTAAACCAGTCATTGATCACTACATATTAGTAGTGGGAGACTTCAACACCCCACTCACAAAAATGGACAGGTCATCAAGACAGAAACCAAACAGAGAAATAATGAGTCTAACAGAGGTCATGAACCAAATGGACCTAACAGATATCTACAGAATGTTTCACCCAAACACAAAAGGATACACCTTCTTCTCAGCAGCACATGAAACCTTCTCCAAAATCGACCATATAGTTGGACACAAAGCATGCCTCAACAGATACAAGAAAATTAAAATAACCCTTTGTATCTTATCAGACCACCATGGAATAAAGTTGGACTTCAACAGCGACAGAAATAAGAGAAAGCCTACACACTCATGGAAACTGAACAACTCTCTATTGGATGACTACTGGATCAGGAAAAAAATAAAGAAGGAAATCATAGACTTCTTAAAATCCAATGAAAATGAAGGTACAACATACCCAAACCTATGGAACACAATGAAAGCTGTGCTACAAGGAAAGTTCATAGCACTAAGTGCCTTCAAAAAGAAAACTGAGAGAGCTGATATTAGCAAATAAGCAGCAGAACAGGAAGAACTGGAAAAAAAAGAAGCAACACTCCCAAGAGGAGCAGAAGACAGGAAATCACCAAATTTAGGGTTGAAATCAACAACTTAGAAACAAAAAGAACAATACAAAGAATCAATGAAACCAAGAGTTGGTTCTTTGAGAAAATCAACAAAATAGACAAACCCTTAGCCAAATTAAATAAGAGGCAGAGGGAAAAAACGCAAATCAACAAAATCAGAAATGAAAAGGGAGAAATAACAACAGACATTGAGGAAATCCAGAGAATCTTTAGTCCTACTTTAAAAATCTGTACTCCACCAAATTTGAAAACCTAAGCAAAATGGACAATTTTCCTGATGGATTCCACCTTCCGAAGTTAAATCAAGATCAGGTTAATAGATTAAACAGCTCTATAACCCCTAAGGAAATAGAAACAGTCATTAAAAATCTCTCAACCAAAAAAAAAAAAAAAAAAAAAAGCCCAGGGCCAGATGGTCTCAGCACAGAATTCTACCAGACCTTCAAAGAAGAGCTAATACCAATACTCTTCAAATTCTTCAACAAAATAGAATCTGAAGGAACACTGCCAAGCTCATTCTATGAGGCCACAGTCACCGTGATTCCTAAACAACACAAAGACCCAACAAAGAAGTAGTACTTCAGACCAATCTCTCTCATGAACAAAGATAAAAAAATAATTAAAATACTGGCAAACTGAATCCAAAAAAATACCAAAAGTATCATATACCATGATCAAATAGACTTCATCCAGGAATGCAGGGATGCTTCAACATTCGAAAATTCATCAAGGTAATTCACTATATAAACAAGTTCAAAGAAGAAAAGAAAAAGACCACATGATCACCTCGCTAGATGCTGAAAAAGCATTTGACAAAATCCAACACCTTTTCATGCTAAAAGTTCTGGAGATAATGGCATACAAGGAACATACCTAGAAATAATAAAGGTGATGTACAGCAAGAGAGGAGCCAACATTAAGTTAAATGGAGAGAAATTTAAAGCAATTTCTCTAAACTCAGAGACAAGACAAAGACATCCACTTTTGCCATATCTCTTCAACATAGTACTTGAATTTCTTGTTAGAGCAATAAGACAGCTAAAGGAGATCAAGGGGATACAAATTGGAAACAAAGAAGTCAAATTATTCCTATTTGCAGATGATATGATAGTATTCATAAGCGAACCCAAATATTCCACCAGAGAACACTTACAGCTGATAAACACCTTCAGCAAGGTGGCTGGATAAAAAATTATTTAAAAAAATCCGAAGCCCTTCTTTACACAACAAAAAATGGGCTGAGAAAAAATTAGGGAAACAACACCCTTCACAATAGCCACAAACAATATAAAATGCCTGGGGGTAACTCTAACCAAGCAAGTGAAAGACCTATATGACAAGAACTTCAAGTCGTTGAAGAAAGAAATTCAACAGGCATCAGAAGATGGATAGATCTCACATGCTCATGGATAGGTAGGATCAACATAATAAAAATAGCCATCCTGCCAAAAGCAATATACAAATTCAATGCAATCCCTATGAAAATATCACCACAGTTCCTTATAGACTTAGAAAAAGTAATTCTCAACTTCATATGGAATACCAAAAAACCCCAGAATAGATAAATTGATCCTGTACAATAAAAAAACATCTGGAGGTATCACCATCCCAGATTTTAAGCTGTACTGCAAAGCAATAGTAATAAAAACAGCATGGTACTGGTATAGAAACAGACCAGTGGATCAAGAGAATTGAATTGAAGACCCAGAAATGAACCCACACACCTATGGTACTTAATTTGTGACAAAGAAGCCAAATCCATACAATGGAAAAAGGACAGCATCTTCAACAAATGGTGCTCGTCCAACTGGATGTTGACATGTAAAAGAATGAAATTAGACCCATACTTATTACCTTGTACTATACCTAAGTCCAAGTGGGTCAAAGACCTTAACATAAGGCAGGACACACTAAATCTACTGGAAGAGAAAGTGGAGAAAACCCTCGAACTCATTGGCACAGGTGAACAACTTCCTGACCAGAACATCAACAGCTCAGGCTCTAATATCCACAATCAAAAAATGGGACCTCATGAAACTGAAAGCTTCTGTAAGGAAAAGACACTGTCATTGGAACAAAACGGCAACCAACAGATTGGGAAAAAACCTTCACCAACTCCACATCGGACAGAGGGCTAATATTCAAATTTTACAAGAACTCAAGAAATTAAATGCCAAGAAACCAAATAATCCAATCAAAAAAATGAGGAACAGAGCTAAACAGAGAATTCACAAAGGAGGAATCCCTAATGGCTGAGAGACACTTGAAGAAATGCTCAGCATCCTAATCATTAGAGACATGCAACTCAAGACAACCTTGAGATTCCATCTCACATCTGTCATAATGGCTAAGATCAAAAGCTCAAATGACAGCACATGCTGGTGAGGTTATGGAGAAAGGGGAACACTCCTCCATTGCTGGTGAGAGTGCAAACTTGTACGACTATGGACATCAGTCTGGTGATATCTCTGAAAACTTAGAATAGCTCTACATCAAGACCCAGGCATACCACTTCTGGGTATACATCCAAATGATTCCTCACTAAATCACAAGGAAATTTCTCATCTATGTTCATAATAGCATTATTTGTAATAGCTAAAAACTGGAAACAGGATTGATTTAGCTATTCTGACTTTTTTGTTGTTCCATATAAAATTGAGAATAGCTTTTTCCAGGTCTATAAAGAATTGTTGGTACATTGATAGGAATTGCATTGAATCTGTATATTGCTTTTGGTAGGATGACAATTTTTATTATGTTGATCCTACCTATACATGAGCATGGGAGATCTTTCCATCTTCTGATGGTCTCTTCAATTTCCTTCTTCAAGGGCTTGAAGTTCTTATTGTACAGGTCCTTTACTTGCTTGGTTAGAGCTACCCCCAGGTATTTTATATTGTTTGTGGCTATTGTGAAGGGAGTTTTTTCGCTTATTTCATTCTCAGATCATTTGCTTGTTGTATAAAGAAGGGCTTCTGATTTTTTTGAATTAATTTGTATCTAACCACCTTGCTGAAGGTATTTATCAGCTGTAAGAGTTCTCTGGTGGAATTTTTGGGGTTGCTTATGTATACTATCATATCATCTGCAAATAAGGATAATTTGACTTCTTCGTTTCCAATTTGTATCCTCTTGATCACCTTTAGTTGTCTTATTGCTCTAACGAGAACTTCAAGTACTATATTGAAGAGATATGGTGAAAGTGGGCATCCTTGTCTTGTCCCTGAGTTTAGAGGAAATGCTTCAAGTTTCTCTCCATTTAATTTGATGTTGGCCATGGGTTTGCTGTATATTTCTTTTATTATTTCTAGGTATGGTCCTTGTATGCCCGTTATCTCCAGAAACTTTAGCATGAAGGGGTGTTGGATTTTGTCAAATGCTTTTTCTGCATCTAGCGAGATTATCATGTGGTTTTTTTCTTTCATCTTGTTTATGTGGTGAATGACGTTGATAGACTTTTGTATGTTGAACCATCCCTGCATTCCTGGGATGAAGCCTACTTGATCATGGTGTATGATACTTTTGATGTGTTCTCGAATTCGGTTTGCTAGTATTTTATTAAGTATTTTTGCATCTATATTCATGATGGAGATTGGTCTGAAGTTCTCTTTCTTTGTTGGGTCTTTGTGTGGTTTAGGAATCAGGGTGACTGTGGCCTCATAGAATGAGTTTGGCAGTGTTCTTTATGTTTCTATTTGGTGAAAGAGTTTGAAGAGTATTGGTGTTAACTCTTCTTTGAAGGTCTGATAGAATTCTATGCTAAAACCAACTGGCCCTTCTGTACAATAAAAAAAAACATCTGAAGGTATTACCATCCCAGATTTCAAGCTGTACCACAGACCAATAGTAGTGAAAACAGCATAGTACTAGTATAGAAACAGACCAGTAGATGAATGGAGTCGAATTGAAGACCCAGAAATGGACCCACACACCTATGGCCACCTAATTTTTGATAAAGAAGCCAAAACAGCACAATGGAAAAAGGACAGCATCTTCAACAAATGATGCTGGTTCAACTGGATGGCCACTTGTAAAAGAATGAAATTAGACCCATACTTATCAGCTTGTACAAAACTTAAGTCCAAGTGGATCAAAACCTTAACATAAGGCCAGACACACTAAATCTCCTAGAAGAGAAAATGGGGAAAACCCTGTAACTCATCATCACAGGTGACAACTTCCTGAAGAGAACACCAACAGCTGAGATTCTAAGACCAACAATCAATATGTGGGACCTCATGAAACTGAAAAGCTTCTGTAACACAAAAGACACTGTCGTTCTAACAAAACAGCAGCCTACAGATTGAGAAAAAATCTTCACTAACCCCACATCTGACAGAGGGCTAATATCCAAAATTTACAAAGAATTCAAGAAATTAAAAGCCAAGAAACCAAATAATCCAATTAAAAAATGGGAGAAAGAGCTAAACAGAGAATTCACCAAGGAGGAATTCCTAAAGGCCAAGAGATTCTTGAAGAAATGCTCAGCATTCTTAATCTTCAGAGAAATGCAACTCCATAGGACTCTGAGATTCCATCTCATACCTGTCAGAATGGCTAAGATCAAAAGCTCAAATGACAGCAGATGCTGGTGAGGGTGTGGAGAAAGGGGAACCCTCCTCCATTGCTGGTGGGAGTGGAGGCTTGTACAACCACTATGGAAGTCAGTCTGGTGATATCTTAGAAAACTTGGAATAGCTCTGCCTCAGGACCCAGCCATACCACTTCTGGGTATACATCCAACGATTCCTTACCAAATCAAAAGGAAGTTTCCTCATCTATGTTCATAGCAGCCTTATTTGAAATAGCTAGAAATTGGAAACAACCCAGATGTCCCTCAACCGAAGAATGGAATATTACTCAGCTATCAGAAACAATGAAATTATGCAATTTGCAGCCAAATGGATGGAACTAGAGAAGCTCATCCTGAGTGAGCTAACCCAGACTCAGAAGGATGCACATGGCATCTATTCACATATAGTCGGATTTTAGCTATATAGTTAGTACAGGATATCTAAACTACAACCAACGCACCAAAGGGAACATGGACATGGACTTTTGTTTGTGTTTTTTTTTTAGTTTTCTCTCCCTGGCAATGAGACACTTTTCACTGGTGGTACTGCCTTGTAGGCCCCCAGTGTATGAGGGGGGCTTTTGGCCCTTACATGACTTTTGAACTGGGGCGGGGAATGTTATGTAGGGGCACTCCACTCCAGAGGAGTGGAATGGAAAGGTTAGGGGGTATAGGGTGGGATAGAGGTGCTGGGAAGGGAGGAACGAGGACAATATGATGGAGATGTATTTTTAAGCAACAAGTAGATAAATTAAAAAAAAAAACTGGAAACAACCAAGATGTCCCTCAACTGAGTAATGAATAAAAAAAAAAGTGGTACATTTACACAATGGAATACTACTCAGCCATCAGAAACAATGAAATCAGGCAATGTGCAACCAGATGGATGGTACTAGAAAAGCTCATCCTGAGTGAGCTAACCCAGACTCAGAAGGATGCACATGGCATCTATTCACATATAATCAGATTTTAGCCATATAGTACAGGATAATATACTACAACCAATGGACCAAAGGGAACATGAACATAGGCTTTATTTCCTGTCAATGAGACACTTTGTCCTAGTTGTGCTGCCTTGTATGCCCCCAGTATATGAGGAGGCTCTGGCCCTCATATGACTACTGAATTGGGGCTGGGGACTATTATGTAGGGACACTCCACTCCAGAGGAGTTGGATGGAAGGGATAGGCAGTAGGGGTTGGGAGGGAGGGACTAGGAGAGGTGGAAAGAGGACACTGTGATGGAGATATAACCTGAAATAATAAATAAATATTAAAAAATTGAACTCTATATTCCCGAAATACTCCATGATAGCCTATGATCTGTCTCTTCTGTCTCTCTGTCTCTCTGTCTCTCTGTCTGTCTGTCTGTCTGTCTCTCTGTCTGTCTGCCTGTCTGTCTATCTATCTATCTATCTATCTATCTATCTATCTATCTATCTATCTATCTAAAATATCTATCACCTATCAATCTATGTATCTACATATCTGCCTATTATATCATTTTTTTTCTGTAGACTATTTTTCTGCCCCTTTTATGAATTAATTCTTGAAGTTTTTATATACAAGTGAAAATTGAAATACAGATTTATAGTTCCATGGCCCAGGTTGGCCTCCAATTCTCAGTCCTTCAGTGTCAGCCTCCCTAGTGCTGAGATAACAGTTATGTTTCTTCACAGCTAGTAAGCCAATAATGCACAATTAATGAAGACAAAACAAAGGAAGAATCTTAAAATTAGCAGTGAGACTACCCACTTATAACTACCCATTTATAAAAGAGAAGGTCCTCTACCACAATTATGGGTTCTTTGTGGCATAGCTTTTGAGTTCACTCCTTTTAACATTTGTTTTTTTACAGATCAAAATGTCTAACATGGGGTGCTGAGTCTGATCATGTGCTTAGAAGTAATTTCTTCTAATTAAGAGTGTATTCTGAAGTCAAAACCAAAAGGCACACAACAGCCATCAGAGAGAATAAACTAGAAACCTTGGTTGGGCTAAAATTATTTCTAGAAAATTTATATAATTTTTTTATTTGCTGCATTTTTTTCTCACCAATACACACTTTTCATATATGACCTACTCCTGGCCTGTCAACACCCTTTTCAGTTAGGTTCTACAGGCTCATGATTTAAGTAAATGCCTCAAAGTTCTCACAATTACTCTGCAATGTTGTTGGGGATGATTAGCTACCTATCTAGTTTTTTTTTTTTTTTTTTTATCATTCCTCCAGTGCACCACGCTGTCTCCCAAAGAAAGGTCACTCTATGCATTAAATCAGATATTTTATTTTGGAACACTTGAAGCAAATATTGAAAGCCTCTTTAGATTCCAATCTCCATCTTGGCATTTTCTAGTTGTTACAGTGTTCGGCAGTCTGCTTGAGAGGCTGTAGTCAGTATCTCCTTCAGCCTCATCATCTTACCAAGAAAATATAGAATGTAGGTATGTAAATGAATGTTCCATCAATCAGTAGCCAGCAAATCTCACCTACAGCTTTAGTGCAATATCAGAGAGCTCTGCATGGAGAACGTGTTTGCTTCAGGAAGCACTAGCAAGTTTTCTCTGCTTTTCTCCCCATAGACCTACCTTCGTTGTTATCTCTTAGAAGCCTGTTCTTTTCCAGTGAGGACAGAAAAGGAGTGGATCTGGATAGGAGAGGAGGTGGGGAGGAACTGGAGAAAGTAGGAGGAAGGAAAACTGTATTCAGATTATATTGTATGACAAAAGAATCTATGTTTAAAAAGGGGGGCAGATTTTTGAGAAGTTAAAAAAAGAATATGATATTCTCATTTTATGAAAATACATGTAATAAAAATGACCCACATTAAAAAAAGATATATACATAAGTTCCACCCCTACTTAAACTTTGTGTTACAGAAATATTTCTGGAAAGGAAATTTGAGTAGGATTTAAAAGGACCCTGGGCAGCTTGAGCAGAGAGAGCATGACTTTGGCAGGCTCCACCATTCTCGCTGCCTTGCTAAATACCATTAGGTTACATTCCTAAATCTAGCCCTCAAATTCTATTCACTTTCTCTTTCTAATGCTGACTGCCAAGGTCCAGTTATCAAAGTAATGAAGTCCACCAGCCAAAGTCCCCTTTGGCTCACCTAATTAAAATGCCCAATTAAAATTAAACACCATATCCTAATATGGAGTTTCCCTTTTTACCTTCATAAATTGCCATTTTCCTATGTGCCACTTCTGTCTCCTCTCTATTCAAAGGTAGTCCCTTTGTCCCTCTGGGACAAATGCCTCATTCTCCTCTCCCTGCTTCTCAAACTCCTCGCTTTCTCTCTTATTCCCTGTTCTCTCCCTCTGGGGCAAATAAATCTCCTATGTGCTGAGAACTTGGTCTTTGGGCTACTGAATCTCTACTTTCCCCAACAGAATTATCCACAAAAATTTCTGCTGATTTGCGAATAGTAAAATGTATTTAAAATAGTGCTGGCTGAGGCTGGTCTGATTGCTAGTGGGTCTGGTGTTTGCCATTCAGCTACAGACCTGAGCTGAATTCAAGGGGTGTGCAAGGGACATGTGACTAGGTAATCGACCTAAGCTACTTGCTACTTTATAAACTCTAAATAAAACATTAGCTAAAAATAGATCCCTCTCAGGTCTCTGTGGTGGTTGAAGATTAGATAGCTAGAGTCTCATAGTTAAATTTTGAGTTGTTTAGGAATCAAGAGGGTGTTCTGGATCTAAGAAGATATTTTTTAAATTATGAGGCAAGTTAGTATGAAAGCTGAGTGAGATATAGAACTTTAAACTCATGGAGATGGTTAGATAGTAGAATGTTAAAGTCAGGTGCCAAATACATATGGACTGGACATTGGGAATGTATACTAAGCCATATAACTCTTATAATTGTGGCCTATTTATTCCTGTTGTTTTGTATTGTATTTATAGTTATAAGAAAAAGAACCATTTTTTGGACTGAAAGGGAGAGCTGTTGGGGGGAAAAAAGAAATACCTTAAACTAAAAAAAAAAAAAAAAGAAGGGAAGAGGATGGGGGGGGTTGAGGGGGAGGAGGGTGGAAGGGTGGAACTGGAAGGGGGAGTAGGGAGGGGATTGTGATTGAGATGTAACTTGAAGAAATAAAAAATAAATTATTAAAAAAAATAAAAAAATAAAAATAGATCTGAAGTTAAATAAAATTCACTAGACATTTTCTTGTAGATGTTTGCTGCCTGGCAGTACTCTGTCCCACCAGCCATGGCTTCACTATTTCTCTCCTGTACTGAGGTCTCACCCCTTCTTGATGAGGCTAGGCATGCTGCCTGGAATCAGGCATCCTGCCCCTGCTACCCAAAGCCTGCCTGTCATTCGAACTCCTTGTTCATCATCGGAAATCTAAGCATCTAAGGGGATGAAAAAGAGCTGCAGATGGCTATAACATGATTAAATAAATTAAGTGTGAAAAGTTCAACTCCATAATGGTATGAAGAGAATGAGAGAGGATGGATCTTTGAAGGCTTCACAGTAAAGAACAACTGATATGCATTGTGTTTATATCTACTTTAAAGCTTATGAAATGCTCACTTAACAAGTAAATGTGTAGTGTACAGAAAATAAGTGACGTGTTTTAAGACTCACATTTTATTGATGAGGTTAATTATTATAGCGACTGATACAGAGGGAGATTTTAGATGGGGGTTTTATTACCTCAGTCCATGAATTTCTTTTAACACCTAAGACCCTCCAGGTCTTGGATATGGCTGAATCATTGACAAACTCTTGATGTTTTAGGTGAGAGTCAATGTTAAAAAAAAAAGAAAAGAAAAAACTTTCAGAATATGGCTACTTAAGTAATGATACAACCCATAATATTCTTGTTGGAGAGGGATAAAAGCTTGTATATGAAAGGTGACTTTTTCTATGAACAGAAGCTTTGATACATTCATACCTAAGATGCTATGGTTTTTAATAACACAAGATGATTTTTAATTAAGATCTGAGCTTCAAAACTTGCCTGTTCAAAGGAACCTTTCATTTATGTAAAGTGTCATTAATTCTGCAAGTCAGAACCCAGAGTCACTAATATTACTTCATTACATCAATAACCTATCTCTCTAATGATCTTTTAAAAACAAATTTGCACAAATATCTGGTGTCAAACTATCATAAAAATCAATTTTAGGAGTGCAGAAAGATGATACAATGTTCTTCTAGGGCTTTACCTAGTGTCCAATTGGAGATCAGATTGGCCTTATCTGAGACGTCAAGGGGAACTCTGGCCTCTCTCACTGTTCAAAGGCTAAGTGTTCCCCTACAGGAAGGGCAGAAGTGTGAGGGCTCACATCTGAGCATTGGCCTTACATGCTGTTATTAAACCAGTTCTGACATTCCAAGAAAGACGTGGGTAGTCCAAACTCACAGCCTGACATCTTCCAAGAGAATGCAGAGTCACTTGACCCCATAGTTACAGGAAATGCTAAACAATTAGGTTTTCTTTTTATTGTGTATACCGCTCTTTTGTTTGAGGCAAGGCCTCTCATTTGTTGTGTGATGTGGTTGCCAGGCCTGTAGAGTTCCTTGTTCCTGCTTCCCATCTTGCTGTGGGAATACTGGCATTATGGACACATGGCAGCTTTGACTTGAGTTCTAGGGTTATGAATCAGGCCCTCATGTTTATATGACAAATTTTATGCCATGTGCCATCTCCCCAGTCCACAATTGTGTTTTCATTTGAAGAAATTCAGCATATGTGATTTCTGAATTGGGAAAGCATTCTGCTTACATTCTGACAGAGATGAGCCTGAATATTTGTCCTTCCATTTTCTTTGGGGCAGAACACTAATCCTCACATTGTATTTGAGGCCCAGACTTAAAGATACAAATACACTTAACAAAAGTTAAATGTGTCTCACTTCCCAGATTCCATAGTTAAGATGTTATTAATATAACTAACTTTATTCCAATTATTAGAATTATATACCATTACATAGGACATTTAGAAATACTTTTGAAGTTTCCAAATTCTCTAAATATTTCAATTATAATTGTAAATAAAAATATTCTAAAATTGTTTGATATACAATGTGTAATCTCAGAATATGTTACACGCATTTTTCACTAAAGCTAATATTATGCTTTAAAGACAAGGGGTAGGCAGACAGCTCAAGAGGTAAAAATGCTTGCCATGCAGTCGTGACCACATGAGTTTGGATCTCCAGAACTCATGTAAAGAAGGGTGAGGTGAGGGTGGGGAACAAGTTTATAATTCCAGTGTTTCTCTGAGGAGATGGGACGGGGAGACAGGAGAATCCTCAGACATGCTCGAGCCAACTATATATAGAGTGTACTTGTGAACAACCAGAGAGTCTGTCTTAAATAGATAAAAGGGCAAAGACCAGCAGATGAGGCTACCTCCACATACATGCCATGGCATGAAGTTCCCTTCCCACATACAGACACAAACATACCCAAAAAACAATTTAAAAGTACAGAAATTATTTGTCTACATTCTCCCAAACATTTCTTGAATGTTATGGGCACATAATCTGTTGGCTCCCTTGCTAGAATAAGCCTAAATGCATGTATATGCTAATGTTAAAATTATCACAAGAAATCAAGCAATGGAACTATTCAGGAAACCCCAATGGTCCCCTATAATCACGCAGACTATTGTGTGTGTTGCGGGTGTTTGGTAGAGGTTGCAATCATATAATTTAGTGGTTCAATGGTAGTGTAGATTTTTATAATTTACTCAAGAGGATGAATACTATCTTCCATATGATTCTAGAAATATCCCTACTACCCCATGTGGCAGAACATTTTAAGTAGGTAGAAAATGTTAGTAAGATGACTGTCACCACACTGGGCAAGCAACAAACATTAAATAGACTCTTGGCTTTGCTGATGAAGTTGTGTTTGAGGACAGCTAATGCCGTATGTGTGATAACTATACTACTGGAACTATTGGCAATATAATTTCTGGTGACTCTAAGCACTTTTTTCATATTTCGATATAACTGTTGATATAATTTCCTTTAATGGTAGAAGATACAGAAAATATGATTGCATTTCTAAATAAAAATGACACTTTTTTGTGTATCATTCTGAAATTTGTTTTGACCTTCACAGTTAAAAATAATTTCTATTACTTTTTATTTCTCTAGTTGCATCATTTTGAAAATATTTCTTAGGAATTTTTTACACAGTATATTTTTATCATATTATTTCTCCTCCCATAATTTCTACTAGGCATTTCCCACCTCCTTACCTAACCAACATCATGTTTTCTCTGTCTGACTCTCTCTCTCTCAAAAAAAAGAAAAATACAAAGTAAAGCAAAAATAAATATCAAAGTAAACATACTTAAAATAAGATAAAATAAAATAAAATACAAAAAACAAAGCAAAAAGAGTACACACACACACATTAAAAAAAAAAAAAACAAACAAAAGAAAAAAAAAAACAGAGTCTATTTTGTGTTGGCCAACTACCCTTAGGCATGGCATCTGCCCTGGAGTGTGATTGTTATATCCAGTAATACTCCATTGGAGAAAACTGATTTATTCCTTTCCCAACAAGTATCAATTATAAATGGCTTCTTAGTTAGGAGTGGGACTTTATGTGTCCACTTCCCCTTCTCACTGTTGGAAATAATTTTCTCTCATTGAACCGGTCTTGTGACTTCTGTTGCAGTCTTGATGAGCTCATATGTGTACCAGTTCTCTTGTGTCTGGAAGATGCAGTTTCCTTGGAATCATCCAACACCTCTGTCTCCCACAATCTATTTGCCTTCTCTTCTTCATAGATTCTTGAGCCTTGTAGGGAGGGATTTGTAAAGACAACTCATTTAAGAGTGAGTGCTCCAAAGTTTCACATTCTTTGCACCTTTTCTAGTGGTGTGTCTCTGTGTTAACTAATGTCTACTCCAAAAGGAAGCCTCTCTGATAAGGGTTGAGCATTCTCTGATGTAAGGATGCAGTAATGTGTTTTTTTTTTCCTTTTGTTTGTTTGTTTGTTTGTTTTATGTGTGTGTACTCTTTTTGCTATGTTTTTGTTTATTTTATTTTATCTTATTTTAAGTATGTTTACTTTGATTTTTATTATCATTTTATATCATTAGGAGTCATTTTATTGCTATGTTCATTTAGCAGAATAATAGTAGGATTTTTAGGGCTGATTACCTACCTAGTCTTTGGTTATGGCCACAACATCAATTTCAGATATGGGTTCTGTCTTATGGGATGGGCCTTAAATCCAATAAAAAAGTGGTTGTCTACTTCCATAATATTGGTGCCACTCTTGTACTAGTATCTCTTTCAGCAGGTCATTTTAGTAGGTTACAGGGTTTGTGGTTTGTAGCTGGGTGATATTGATGGTTATTTTTCTCCTTCAGTAATGTGCAAATTACCTTCCAGCAATATGGATGCTGGTCAGTGAGAGTGAAGTTTCCAGTTGGGCTTCAACTAGATTTCTCCATGTTTGATGACATAAGAAAGTTGTGTTTTCAATAATACAGCCTTCTCATGGTTATGGAGAGTAAACAATAGGCTTTGACAATAGCCTGTGATGTTTGGGAGGTCTATGAGATCCCTTTGGCCAACCACTTAACAAGATGTAACCCATTCCTGGTACTGGAAGTTTTACTTGGTGGCATAGTTTCATCTTAATTTAAAAGCAAACAAACAAAATTTTAATTGTTTTCAAGAAGGCTAAATCATATTAATGTGTGTTTGCTACTCAAGAAAGAATAGCAAAATCAGAAAAATGTTTATTTGTATATATAAGCTATATAAATTGTGCAAATTATAATATACATACAGGTAGATATATATTATCTATATTTGTATAAAAGTGATATTAATTAAATGACTTTATTGAAATTACTGAGTAAATTAGCATGCATATAAGAACACAGAGGTGTATAAGAAGCATGCATAGTGTATAATGGAGGAACTTTTCAAAAGAGAAGTCCATGCAGATTTTGTAAGAATTTATGAAATGAAGCCTTATTTCATGTATCTTATTACCAAAAAAGACTTAAGGCATGGTCAAGATGTGAATATATTTAACAGATAAAGTTTGGAAGAATGAAAATCAGTCATCATATATTTTAAAATAGCCCTACATTTCTTATTTAAAATTCCACTTGACATTAATAAGAAAGTCAATGGTGAAGTTCTATGCAGACAAGAGAGTGTGGATTAGTAGAGTTGAGTTGAGGGCAAGCAAAATGGCTAGGGAGATAAAGGTTATTGTCCCAAGCCTGATGGCCTGAATTTCATCCCTATAACATATGTAGGACAGAACTGACTTCCACAAGTTGACCTCTGACCTTGATACATACACTGTGGTACACACACACACACGCGCAAATACTACATAAATGAATAAAGTGTAAAACTTGAAATTAAATTTAAAAATGCCCTTAAGAAGCTGTAGTTTTAGCTTAGTGGTTAGAGTTCTTAGGTAGTATGAATGCAAACACCAGTACTATGAAGAAGAAGGAGGAGGAGGAGGAGTAAGAGGAGAAGAAAAAGAACTCAGTCTTGCCTGAGCTTATTCACAGACCTTCTAATTTACAGAGCATGTAAATAATTATACTTAAGGTAATCTAATTTGTTATTTGGTTTGTAATGTCATACCATCAAGGTAAACTTAAACATAAAATACTATCATGCAAGGAATACATTTGTATCAACTCATAAGATACATATATTTATATGGATGCTAGTGATATTATACATACTTGTTATGTTCTTCAGAAGCTTATTAAAGAAACATGTGTAGTGTTTAAAGAAATCAACTCAAAAACCATAATGCATCCCAATTGCACTCACTTCCCAGTTCTTCCACGTCCATACCCTACCTTTTCTACCCCCCTTAAAAAAAGGAAGAAAAAATATACCAAGTCCCTTCTTCTGCCTCTCTTCACCATGCATGTGCCCCTCCATTCTTCCATCTTTCCTACATCTCCATTGACGTTTGTTGAAGTGGCACAGCAAACTGCAGTGTGTCATAATACACACACACACACACACACACACACACACACACACACACACACACA